>OZ001353.1:24395587-24995587 GCA_963924055.1 Drosophila limbata
CGCCGTCTGAACCTGCTGAGACTCACGTAAGTTTGAATACCTCCGTCAACTTTTTTGTCTCTACCGGCCGGCCGGCTCTAGAGGCGTACTTCATCCATCAGTATTAGTTTGATGAGTTCTATCTAGATGTAATATCATTTATTTTATATTACTTAGTCGATTGCAATGTAACATTGTTGCATTTCCATTGTGTCGGTCGTGTGGCCATCGCACGAACGTCATAAATATGTATTAATATATTTCGAATACTCGTACTGAGCCTGTCTGATGATGAAAACTGCCCGCTGCATTGCATCAGCCAATGTTTATTCACAACAGATCAGCTTGAAAGCCTGTTGACGGTTTTTAAGTAGTAATTTAATCTGTTATTGTCAGTTATATAGCTGTACACCGACCGATTCCACCTTCAAATCGATAAATTATGATTATATAGATAGCATATCAACTCATCCCTAGTTTTAAAGATGGCAAATAATTTGTCTTTTTGATGTGATCTTCCATTATTGTTATCCTTGAGAAATGTAATCTGTAGATTTCAAATATTATTTTCACTGATGTATCAAATACAATTCATCGAATTAGTTAGAAATAAAGATCATTTTAAAAAATCATATTCTTGACATAAATAGGTAAAGCGTCGTGAATTGCTTAAAGGGTATTGAGTAAGTAGGAGTTGCAAGATAACTTATTTTCTAAACACTCTTCAGTATTGACCTAACCACATAAAATGTAAATACAAAATGTTTTTAAAAATTTATTATATTAATTTCCAGAAAGGTAAAAAGTTATTCACAGAATAAAATCGAAAACACATAAATTTTTTAAAATATTGTTAAACTAAGGTTATTGACTTTAATAATCTGGATTTGTACTTTGAACGTCTAGATCCTAAATGTCAATGCCTGCACTTGACTTTCAGCTAAGACTCGCCTTAACAACAACCTAACGTCTAACAAACAGGTAATCTTCAAAAATATATGTGCAATATGCAAATGCAGCCAGACACCTGGAATATTTATTGAAAAATGTAAGCCACACAATATGTGCGATTCCCGAAAGTTCCTTTGTGACTGTTGCGAAAATAAATTACTTAAAAAGTTCCTATATACAGTGAGGTAAGGCAGGAGCAACTCATTCAGCTGTTAACATTTGAGCAGCAATGTCCCTAAAGGAATTTCAAAAATGATCCAGAAGCTGGAAGTATTTCCAAAAACAATTCCTTTTCAGGACTTAACATTTGAAGTAGTCGAAGGAATGCGCAAATTTCTGCCTAGAAAATTATTGGGAAAAATTTAATTTGAAAGAAAATTAAAAAATGTGTGTTTTGGAAATGTAAACACTCCTGAACGCTTCTAAAAATTATTATTTTGATAACTATAAATCTTTAATAATTTGTTTTGACTTTCGAAAACATTCTTTCCAAAGGGAACTCCCAGTAAATTTATTGAGCTAAAAACTTTTAGTCGTTTGGCATTTCTCGATAACAATGACGTCGTACTGTGTTTTTCGGTTTTTGGCCAGCATTGACGCATCGCAATACAGTCTGATAAGAGTGTTTTTGAATGTTTTCATAACAATGCGATGAGATTTGCATACACAAGTCTGGCCCCAACTGGTTTCGCGGCCAGCAAACACGCTCTGGCCGCATGATGCTGACGATCCCAACTAGACCAAAGATCGAATCGGTTAGCGAGACTCGAGTATAAAAGCGTTTCGCTGCTGCCGTTTTCAGCACACAACCAAGTGAGCAACAAACGTGGTCATAACCATATATCCAACTATTTCCAACAAAGTGAAAAAGCAAATGTGTCAATGAAGACACCAGACACTAAAGCGAAGCTTCTAAATAATATTAGGTGAGTTACCACTAAATATTATCTAAAAATGTGGAATTTTTTGCTAAACTTATTCCTTTTTTGCAGCCTTTCCAAACATCTGTCCTCTAAAAAGGGTTCACGCACCAGCAACTGCGGTAATCTTTTGGAATTCTCCGTGCTCACACTTCTAACCAGCGTGCCCTGAATTTGTCCGCCCCATTTTGGTACCCACTGTAACTGCACAAACACAACTCTTTAAAAATGGTCCACCAGAATCGTACCGTCAGCAAGGCCATACCAGCCAAGCACCTGAGCCCCATGAGGAGCATGGATCTGGTCGCCGGCAAATACGCCGTGTCCAGCAGTCCCGTCGATAGCTTCCTGCGGAGTAACAGGCTCACCGTGAACTCGGGATCGGGATCCGGCAGCAGCTCCAATTCAGCGGCCTACAAATACAACAACATGGTCACTAACAATCGGGAGCAGTTCAATTCCCTGCACTTCTGCTAGGGATGAGAATGAGGATGAGAATAATCATAATAATGTTTCACGCATTTTGATTGCAATAAATACATATATATTTCAAATATTTCAAATTAATTGTTGACGCCTGTTTAAACACATAAATCGCAGTCACGTGTCACATTTGCAACATTTTCCGGATTGCGAAAAATCTTTTTTTCATTTCGGCAAATTAAATTATTAGCATCCGTTCCACAAAGCCGCCGGCTGAAAACATTTTTCATTGTTTGCGGCTGTCTGCGAGCACTTTGTCATCATATGCAAATCAAAACGGTGTGTGTGTGCGAGTATGTGTGTGTGTGTGAGCGAGTGTGTGCGAGTGTGTGGGTGTGTCTCTCTCTCTCTGTTTGTGTGTTTGGTGTTTGCACATTTCGCACATTTGAAATTCAGTTTTTTTCCATATGCGCCATATTTTCACATTATATGCGAAATCAAAAAAAAAACCAAAACAAACGTTCACTTGGATTTGCATAAATCTTGATTAGTTTTGAGGGGAGTTTCACTTAAGCTCATAGAAAAGAAGCCTATAACATAAGCCATGGCTTCATTTGGCTATAAAACGGCAATGGATATATTGTTTTGGTCTAAATAAATGGAGCAGTAAGAAACCTATAGACTTATCTATTGTTAAGTTGTCAGCTACTTTTGCAAGAAATGTCGATTTGATTTTGGAATTGTTAAAAAAACAATTCATATACAATGAACACAGAGCAACAGCTTGTCGTCCCAGTTTAGCACTTTGTCCAAGACATCCCTTTAAGAGGATATTTTAAAAATGGGCAATTTAAAAGTTGGCATTATAAATTAAAATTAATAATTTTGTATCATATATTTTGACAAAAGGAAATATTTCAAGAGCACCGACATTTCATTCTATAAGACCTAATAGCATCCGCTATTATAACTCGATATTTTTTACAATCAATCGAGTTAATTTAATCGATTTTCATAATAAACCGATAGCTCACTGGAGTTTGTTCATCGTTAATAATGACTAAAGGAGCTGATTTAATGTTAAAACTCGAGACTCAAATTAAGATTTAAATTATTTGAACGAAATGAATCAAATTTGAAGGCGGATCAGTCTGATTAGTTTTGGCTGAGCTATTAAAGTTAAATGTTTTTCGTTACTTAAAAGTACTCCTGTATTTTGTAATTACAATTATGTATTTTTTTATTTTTTTTTTTTTTAATATCAATACAAAGATATAATTGGAGATTTATCGACAATCCGATTCATGCTTGTTTACATTTCGATAGTAAACTCAATTCACAGCTTGGATTTATGTCACCAATTTATAAATACTTCGATATTACTAATGTCAAAAGTCAGTCTAAAAATGCATATCTAATTATTATAATTATTATATTTTTAAAAAAGATTTCCATCGCCCTTTTTACTTCCTACTTCAACTAACTGACAAACTAGTTTGTTGTCTAATCCACTTTATAATGGCATCCAGTCTAAAACTTAATCATCATCATTAAAGAAAATATGGAAATCATTAGCAGAAAATATATGTAGGTATGGAAATAAAAGCTCAGGTCAAGTATGCAAATGAATTTCGAATTTGTGAAATTCGAACTGGTTCTAAACGTTCATAACGATTGTTTGACAAGTGGATGAATAAACTAAAATAAATATTGAATCGCTTAGAAACAACACCAATTGTATTGAATAAATGTATGATGAGTAAGAGGAATGAAAACTAGATATGGGAATCTATAAATACTTGTATTTCCCGTATGTTTATTGATTCGAGTTAATCAATTTACATAAATAGAAGCAAACACAGTTGTTAAATCTAATAAATCAGCTAAGTATTCCCACAGGCTAATCGTAATCAATTTTGGATTGATATGTAAGTGTAAAAACCACCCCCAACAATTACGGAACAGAGAGAAACCATTAAAAGACAATCTGTTACAACGCGGCTAAAGTGCACAAATCATCTACAGCCGCAGTGAATTTTATGCCCGAAAAACGTTTTTATTATTCCACTAAATTAAACGCTCAGTTTAAGTGAAGATTGCTTATGTTCTTCCTCAAATTGAGGGGCACAGATTGAGACTGAAAAGGCGACTGAGACCGAGGCGAAGTCCTGTGATGCGACAGGCGTCGACAGTCATTAAATTATCACACATTTAACATCAAAAACAATTCACAACTCGCACAAGTAGCGCACCCTTCGAACCCTCCAACCCTCCAACCTCAGCGACCCTCTTGGCCTGGCCGCCCCCCTGTTATAGCCGGGACTTGACTTTAACCCCCGCAATGTCGTAATAGCTAAGGACTCTGTTGCTCTGTTGTTGTTGCCCTGCCGCATTACAAGCTGAAAACATGGTTATTACATCAGGATAGCAGGAGTGGGAATTTGTCTACAGAGCGAGTGAGAGAGACAGACGGAGCGAGAGAGAGAGATGCAGACACATGTGGGCGTTGCAAAACGGGCGATGGATGAATGCTGTCTTGTGATGATTATGACAGCATGACGACGACGACAACGACGACGATGTTGGCTCTGAAACAATTCCAACCCAACCCCAATTTAGCTCTTGGTTTTTGCATGGCTGCTGTGCAATATGCTGGCCATTATATATTGTACATATCCGCCAAGAGGGAGAACTGATACGATGACTGGGCCCAGCTCAAAATTGACGATAAATCATAAACGAAACATCAATTCCAGCAACACTTGACCCCACCTCCCCCATCCCTTCTTGGGTCCAAAAATGGACAACACATTTTATTTGCTGGCAAAAAGTCTCGATGAGAAAATTTTAAAGAGATTTCACTTCAATTCGATGGTCACGTGCCGTCGACTTTTGGGCCAAAAATTAATTAATTGCCAAAAAGAAGATTGATTAAGCAGACAAAGCGCAGAATAACCCATTCCCTGTCAGGCTTATCTATCACGCCAACATCCTGAAAGGATCTGTCCCCAAAGTTTCCACTCTCCAACTCCATTCCATTACAATTTCCATTCTTGTCGCTGTCTGCGAGTCTCAACTATTTGAGCTGGCCCATAGCATGATTTATCGACATTTTGGCGGAAATCGCAACGCCAAAACCAAACGAAACGTAACAGAGACAGAGAGAGAGAGAGAGAGAGAGAACTTCAGCCAAAAAGTTGATCCGGGGCACAGGTTCTTCCAATGCTTCTTCGGCAGGACTCCAAGGAACGGAAACGCAATCGGCGCACTGCCAAAAATAAATTGATTACTGTCACGGAAATAGCTAGAGCAGCTACAATACACACACACAGACATAGACACACACACCCACACACACATTTACACATGTGATGGTTACTTCAAAGTTTGTTTATTAATCGATATACCATGACGATACGACACCTTGTACAGGTTGAACTCTCCGAATGTCCCAAAGTCAAAAGCAGCTTACAACTAAATCAAAGCAGCATAAGCCAAGAGGGGTAAAGAGGGGAGTGAGGTGTTTATAGATCACGTGACGTGGCCATAAATAGTTTCGAGCTGTCAATTAAAGACACCTGCAGTGGGAATGTGGCAGTAGCTACCTGAGAATAGCTGCCACAAATGAAGGCTGCCACATGCCTCACGCCAGCAATTTGTGCGTTGTTCTTCAACTCAGACATGCCAGGAATTCTTAATTAATAAATAAATAGTCTGAGGTATATAATTGCGCGTAAGTTAGCTTATCTGCATTGAATTCTAAACATTAAAGATATTAATAAACATTTGTTCTAAATGCTTTCATTTTTAATTTAAAGCTTGTAATTTAACCCTCTAATGCCTAACCCTGCACAGTTAAATCTTTAAAAATTAATTTAATTAAATTATATTTATAAATGTATATTGCTATAAAATTTAATGAATAACTAAATTTTCTATCAGCCAGTTTTTCTTTTTCTGCTATACGATGTCTTTACTAGTAATAATGTTGCATACTTTTAGAAGCAATGTTTAAAAGAATTTCCTTGGCCATATGGTTTTAAAATTTTAGTTTTTCTCAACCCCAAAAGTATGTTAAATTCGAAATTAGGACATTTTTATTACAATTTATGTCTTTATGTCTTTAAATATTATGTCTTTAAATATTATTCAGATCGCTTCACAAATCTCAAAATAAAATAGCTATGAACATTACGTTCTAAATTAAACTTTGCGAATCTGAGTCCCAAAAGTTAAGTGCATTAATTGTATTTCAAATAAAACAGCATAAATAATATTTAAAATATTTTAGGTAAGAAATAAAATCATTTTAGATATACTTTATACCGCTCTATTTAATTTACAACTTATTTAATCTAGTTTACTATATCTAAACTTTTATTCAATATCTCAACAAATACTTTGACATTAAAATGATGTAAGAGTTATTTGTCTTACTTGCATTTTTTTAAGGTTGCAGAATTTGCCGGATACTTACATACATTTTAAAACTAAATAGAAAGTCTTGTAATATTGCCAAGAATTGTTTCGCTGGAAGAGCAACTAATGGAACTTAGCAAACCTTCTTGTAAATTCTACCGGACCTTACTTTGTGATAGCAATATGTCTATCTGACGCAAAAGTTTTTCACCTGCCAGTCGAAGCACTTACCTGAGACTGATAGGCAACCAAGTCAACCCCTTCTTAAGGCCATATCTCAGGAACACCTTCGACAAAGCGATTGATTGGCGGTAACAAATGTATTAGAAACTTTCTCTGTATAATTTCCGCATTTTCAGGACATGAAAACGAAGCATTCAGTTCAAATTGCACTTCCGTGCGAAAAATTGTTTATCGAAAACTTTCATTTGCAGACCCCTCCCACTTCTTTCTACATTATATATGGGAACTCCCTCCCCTGACCTCCCAGTGGTATATATATTTTACACAATGGAACGCCGTCCGCTGCTACCTTAAGTCCCCACCCCCTGCACTCTCCTGATCTCACCCATCCCCCGATAAAGTTTGCACCTATTGTCATTTTATTGATTTGTTATAAATTTCACACATACTCGCACGCTTATCATTTCATGCACTTCTATTAAATGTAAATGGCTGGAGAATTCGCCAAGAGCCCCGCCCACTTTTCACAGGAAATGGACACGGACACGGACACGGGACACGCGCTGAGTTTTAAACCCTTTTGCTCGCTTATCTCGTGACTTTTTCAATGCGATTTCTATCATTTAAAATTCCATTTTATTGCCGTTTATCGGGCAAATAGAAAATGGGAAAAACGGAGGGAAAAATCTAGCAAATACCATAATAGAAATGCGCAAGCCAAAGACGTTAAAATAAATTGATACATTTTCAATTTCGGATGCTTATCGATTTTCAGGAACAAACTCACTTAAAGGTATTCAGTTCTCAGCCAGCTGTTGATACTCGAATGTGTGTGTGTGTGTTGTGTGTAATTTTCCCAAAACTTTTTCCACACTTGATTTGATAATGTGTCGTAAATTGTGCTGCTTTTGGCATTTCACTTTTCGCTTGTGAAAATTTTCACAATTAAGGCGCATTTAATGACGTGTCGCAAATATTAAAACACAACACTTCCTGCCACTTTCCTCCCTCCACCTCACTCACACACACACACCCCCCTTTTGTCAGACTTGAAGCGACCCCGCAGCTGTTGACATCGTCATCAACATCGGGCAGCAGCGTCCAGTTTTCCCAGTCAAAGTTCTCAAAAATCTCAGTCAAGTTTCTTTCTCACTTGCTTCTGTTAATTGAGCGGAACGTGAAAATTTTTCCTAATTAAATGATTTCCTTAATTTTAACGACTTGCCCCGCAGGCGCACTCACAATGATATTTATACACACTGTGCGACATTTTGAAATTACGGCAAGTATCTCAAAAATTATGGTTATTATTCGACCCATTATCAGCCAAGTGAATTTTAATAAGCCAAATTTCAACGCTGCCTGAACTTTTGTCATTCCTTGAAATGTTCTCACTCCCTTTTATCGCTCACTTGAAAGAAATACGCGCTTCCAATTGGAGCTGCGTCTCCAATAAGACGTTCTCTTTCCACTGACAGCCTAGAAGTATGCTATGGAAAAGGTGCGTTTGACAGCAAATGAAAATTAAAAAAATTTATTTATGGCACTTTTTGGGCGGTGTTTTGAAATTATTCGAATGCCACCTTTACGAGAAATACGCGCTTCCAATTGGAGCTGTGTTTCCAGTTGGATGGAATTTAATCGATTTCCACTGCCGTCCAAAAGTATGCAACAGTTGACAGTCACGGGCAGCATTAGCTATTTTACGTTACATAATTTCAGGAAGAGCACATTTTATTGCCATAAATTTGAATAATTAACTTAATTAGCGAAGTTGAGAAAAAATCCAAAAAATAAATAAATTGGTAATTCGAGAAAAATGCAACGAAATTTCTGGTAAAATTTTCAAAATTCTAGCTTCAAAATTAAGAAAGAAGGAAAGAAAAGAGCTGAAAGTGGCGCGCTTGGCAATATTTTTTTCGATTTTTTTTTGCATATTTTTATAGCTTGGATATTTGAGAATATCTTCCTAAAAGGGTTTTTGGAAATTCGAAATATTTTAGGAGATATGGTCTATTTTGTCCAGCAATGTTAATTGCAAGTCGAGTCAAAACTTTAAACGCGTTTTTCTCAAAACCATGTTTTTCGAGCTGGCGGCTCTGAACTGATTTTGATGAAACAAAGTGCAATCGACGTAGAATTGGCACCATTAAGGGGGTTTTTTGAGAACATTTTTAGTAGATAAAATTAAAAATTTATTACAATATTTGTATTACAATATTAGTTTTGCTGACAGGTTTCGCAATGAAGCAAATAAATCATACAACTTTTATTATTGAAACGCTTAATTAAAGTACGATTATATAATCTAAGTTAATTTGCTCGCAATTTATTTATTTAAATCGCCAATTAACAAATACAGAAGTTTGACTAGTAATTGCATTTTCAATTGTTACGAGTATTTATATTTGCGGTCTCGAAATCCATTAATATTTTACAAACTATAGTATTATATTTTTGCGAGAAGAGTGTGAGAGAGAGAAGCTTTGTAATTACTGTAAGTTGCATTACATATGCAATTTGCATATAAATTACAATGATTGATTCAGCGGAGAGTCGAACGTAATCGAAGTTGACGTTGCCACACACACACACACTTGATTGGGCTAGTGGCAAGTGCAGCTGCCCCTTCCCCTTCCCCAGTTGCCACAGGGCCCAAAGTCTGCAGTGCAGTGGAGTCGACTCCAAGTCCGAGTCTGAAATTGAGTTACTTATTTTTCAATTGTTTTAACTTTGAGTCGGATTTCAGTTATTGTCAACAAGTAAAGTTCAGTCTGGCTGGAAGCGTTCAATAGACAAGTTGCAAATATCGGAGCTAGACACAACTTTTTATAAAAACTTTATATAATTTCCATTTAATTAGTGATTGTCTTTGTTCTGAGTCAAGTGCTAGCTAAGGGATTGTGCTGAAACTCAAGGTTTTTCATCTTATGCAATCCACTCGGAAAAGTATCTAAATGCCATTTGAACCAGCTTCGAGTTGCAGCTATAATTAAACAGTGCCACACTTGTTGCAACTGGTCGTTGCAGCCACAACAATAGCTTTACCAATTTGCGGGTTAAATGCCGTTCGCGATCTTGGCTTAAAGCTAGCAATTTGCATTTAAACACTTTGCAGATACAAAAGAATCTGTGTCTTGAGGTGTGGCATGAAAATGGCCAGTAACATGACTTTAGTGCTGCTTTTTTTGGGTCTGTTGTTGGCTGGCAGTGAGTCGGCTCAGATACTTGGCCTATTTGCTCATCCCGGCAAGAGTCACTTTGACTTCTTTCGGCCCATATTCTTGACCTTGGCGGAGCGGGGTCACAATATCAGCATGTACAGTTACTTTCCGCTCAAAGAGCCGAAATTAAACTACACGGACTACGTATTTGAAGGCATGCCACTGTTGACGGATATTGTCGATCTGCAGGTGAGTCAACTTGCCACTTGCCTCATGCAATTCACCCACTTCTTGCCACAGGTGTTTGAGAAAGAGTCGCCACTGCTGGGGCAGTTGCCCTTCAAGGTGCCCACGTTCTTCATGTTGCACGATTGGGGTCTGCGCTCCTGCGAGGTGGCCTTGAACTCCCCGCTGATTGTCCAGCTCCTCAGTTCGCCACTCCGCTATGACGTGATCATCCTGGAGCATTTCTCGAACGATTGCATGGCCGCCGTGGCCCATCTTCTGGATGCCCCCGTTGTGGCCCTGAGCAGTTGTGCCATCATGCCGTGGCATTACAAGCGCATGGGCACCCCGTTTATTAACCCCATAATGCCCATGAATTTCTTGCCCTACACGGATCAAATGGACTTTGTGGCGCGTCTCAACAACTTTCTGCACTTTCACATTGTCAATGCGCTCTATAAGTAGGTAGATGATTCTCCTCGTTAATTTATTTTCAACTCTCTCTTATCTCCTACTTTCAGTTTCATTACACAGCCCGCAACAGACGCGCTGATAAGTCAACGCTTCGGCTTCGGTCTTCCGCCGATCGATGAGATCGTCAAGAACACGAGTCTGATGCTGATCAACCAGCACCACTCGCTGACCGGCACCCGTCCCTATGCCCCCAATGTTGTGGAGGTGGGCGGACTGCAGCTGGGAACTGGCCAACCACTGCCCCAGGTAAGAGCAACAGGTGATTAATTCGAGTCGCCTTGAGGAATTAGGCCATGTAAGACGAAGGAGCAGACGGAGGAATAAAAAAATAATTTACAAAATTGTGTAATAATTTTAAAATTTCATTCGACTAACAAAAAGGTCATCGAAACTTAAAATGTAGACTCTAAATCATACCAGTTAAATTTCGATTAGAATTACTTATCAATTAGATTATTTTTGGAAATATTCGGTTGAAAAATTTGTGATTATTTAATGAATACGATTGAAAAAAATCAGAAATAATCTAAAATTATTACGATTATTCCAAAATAATCAAAAATAATGTTTATTTTAAATTTTCGCAATTAAAGTATCCAAAGCGTTTGGTTATATTTGCTTAAGTAGCTTTGGCTACTTTGATTGTAAAAATTTAAAATAATTTGATTTTTATTAAATAGTCATAAATAATCAGAATTATTCAAAAATAATCAAAAATAATAAGAAAAAAATCAAAAATTATACGAATAATGAAAAAGATTATTTTTTATTATTATTATTATTTTATTTTTTTTTTCATAATCATTAAATAATTGGGCAAAACCGAAAATAATCGTACTTTAATCTCCTATTTCACTTGAAATAAGGCTACTACTTATCTTATTTAGAAAACAAAATTTCTTTCCAACAATTACAATTTTCTTTTCAATTTCAATTATTAGCACCTGGAACGTATATGCCAAGCATCAAACCAAGGCGTCATCTACATCAGCTGGGGCTCCATGGTCAATCCCAGCACGTTGCCCTCCGTCAAGTTGCAGGCGCTTTATGACACCATCTCGAAACTGCCCGGATACACTTTTGTGATGCGCATGACAAATCAGACAAGCGGGGAGGGGAAGCCCAAGAATCTATACACCTACGAGTGGATGCCTCAGCGGGATCTGTTGTGTCATCCCAAGGTCAAGGCATTTGTCTCGCACGGCGGTTTGTTGGGCACAACGGAAGCGGTTTATTGCGGAGTTCCCATGCTGGTGACGCCCTTCTATGGAGATCAGTTCCTGAATGCTGGTGCCGTGGAACAACGTCGTTTTGGAGTCATTGTTGGCTTTAAGGACTTTGATGAGCCGCATCTTAGCCAGGCTCTGGGAACCATACTAAACGAAAGGTAGGATGTTGTAAATAAAATTATTGAAATGTTAAATCTGTAAAAATTGAAATCTTTGCAGTTTTGCATCCGAAATGAAACGATTGACGATCGCATTCCGGGAACGTCCCCAAGAGCCGCTCGATCTGGCGATCTGGTGGATCGAACATGTCATCGCAACAAGTGGAGCTCCCCTATCGCAGAGCACAGCCAGGCATATCAATTGGTTTGTTTACAACTCAATCGACATCTACGTGTTCTGCCTAGGCATCACATTATTGTGCCTCGTCATTCTCTGGCAGCTATCAAAGTTCTTCAAATGGGCTTGGGTCAAATTTAGCACCGGATTGAAACCAAAAACGAAAAAACAATAAACATCACACATGAATACATATATGTATACATATGTACATATATATACATTAGGGTGTCCCTTATTTTTCAAAGTTTTTATTTTTAAACGCATACGGGCTAGATCTTTTCTTTTGGTCCGAAATGAAAATATCTGGCCCGTATGCGTTTAAAAATAATGACTTTGAATAAATAAGGGACACCCTAATATACATATTTATTTATTGAGAATGCTTCTGTTTATATTTCAGCTATTGCTTATCAGTTTCACTTTCGAAACTTATTTATTTTCATTCGACTTTTATTTTATATTCTTTGTAAAACAAGAATTTTAAGTAATTGTTCAGTGACCTTTTCCGTTCACATGATATAAACATCAAATTTATTTGTAGTTTTTAGCAATTTGATTGAGAAGATATGAGCATACTTTTATGGGATCCCCGAGATCTGACTTAATTGGCTGTAAGATTATCTAAGTAAATAAAAATGTTAATTATATTGATCATATTCATATTTACTCGTGATTTACTCGTGATATGTAATGTTTATTTATATCATCATAAGAATAATTATTGATTATTATAAACTATTTAGTGTGATTATTGAATGCTCGACTTATAGACACCCTGGCTATATTATAAAGCGACTTACGTAAGAGAGAGAAAGAGAGAGAGAGAGATTGTAGCTTATCTTTCATCAAGTACAGTCAACAGAATTTATCAGTGGCAGTAGCCTCACATAAGACCAGAAAATGTGTAACAAATGGCAATACGATTCAGGTGTGCATCTGCTCAAAATGTCTGGCGATAAGACGACAACCTGGTGATTGCCTCTGATTGCTTATGAGTCTCGTGCAACGCAACCGGTTGTTGTTTATGAAGGGCGAAGCACCCAAAACAAAAACTTCCGACGTGTTTTTAATGGCCCCCATACAAGCATAGTCATATGTATGTACATATCAGCAAAGTGCGATCGATGACTTTGCAAACTTTAGGGAGAACATGCACACCGCGTGTCTTCAACTGCGAGATAGAGAGAAGAAAACAACAAATTTGCCGGTCAGTACCTAAAGAAAGGCATACTCTCTCAATCTTTGCTGCAGCTGAAAAGACAGAGACGTCTTTCGGCAGCAATGACCGAAAATATACACGATGAGTGCAGTCGCTGTGCAGTAAGCGTCGCTGCCTGCCAAAAAACTGCGTTGCTCAGAGTAAAAGAGAGTGGCACTGCTCAGTGCTAATTGACTGCTTGCGAAGGAACTACACTGCTGAGAGTGAAAGAGTGTAGAAAGCAAAACAAAATAGCCGTTGATCGTCCCACACACACAGTCAAATTTCTTTCTCCCTGGGCGCTGCAGCAGCGCTGCTTTGTGTGTGGAGGTTCGTAAATGCAATAAGCAGCGACTTGCGTTCGCCGTTTTGTCAGTCGCTGAGCGTTAGTCAAGCTAATCACATGTCGGTTTCCCCACTGCTACAGTCTGGAGTACGCATTTAATTGAGCTTCGTCTTTGGAGATTCGCCCCATTATACGTGTTGCTCAATCAAGTAAACGTTTGGATCTCGCTTTAATTAGCGACGTGTCGACTCAGCTGTTGTAAGTTATTGTGTGCTTTCGCAAAACTATTTAAAAATTTACATAATTTTGTGCTTGTGTCATGCGCAAAAGAACTGCAAACTGCAGCCAAGGTCAAATTATTGCAAATAATCAAAGCAACAAGTGTTATTTTCGATTTTTCTAAATTTAATTTCATTTTACATACCAAAAGAATTCTTCGACACTGTGGCTTTCAAATATGCCGCGTACGCTGCTTCTGCTGACGTTGACGCTGACGTTGACGCTTTGCATCCTCGGCCAAGTGGATGCAGGTCGTCCACTGAAAATCTTGGGCTTGTTTCCGCATCCCGGTGTCAGTCACTTCCACTTCTTTCAACCCATCATGACAACTCTGGCCGAGGCGGGTCACGATGTCAGTGTGCTGAGCCATTTTCCCACTAAAAACCCGCCCATACGCTACAAGGATTTTCCGCTTTCTGGCATGGACAAGCTCACAAATAGTGTGGACCTCAAGGTGAGCTCTAAAAGTGAACTGCTTGCTTTGGCAACTTCAAATTTAACATAATTCGAACGCTGTCTGAAGCATGCACTGCTTGCACTGCTTTGTGTGTGATTGAAAAGCAGTGCTTTTAAACGCTTGAAAGGGTATCAAATCTTCGGCAAGTCCAAAATAAACTTTGTGTTTTTTGAATTTGTTAAAACAAGTTTACTGCAGGAGTACCCCTAACGTTGCTCAAGGATTGCCTCAAGGCGTATAACGCATGAAATTGACTTTCACTTTCAGTTTCACAGCATTTCATTGTCTCAATCAACGAACAATGAATCAAAGCGAACGTAACAAACTTAATAATGAACTCAATTGACGTAAAAGTGAACTTAGCTTAGTTTAAATAATTCGAATTTCGTTGCAGTTCTTTGAGAAACGCTCGTTCTACAATCACTTTGTGGAGTTCTTTCTGTTGCACGAATGGGGCAAGCAGTCCTGCAACTTGACGCTGCGCTCGGAGGCGCTGCAGACGATTCTGAAGCGGAAGGCGGGCTACTTTGACGTCATTGTCATGGAGCAGTTCAACACCGATTGCATGATGGGCGTGGCACATCACTTGCAGGCGCCCGTCGTAGCCTTGAGCAGCTGTGCGATGATGCCCTGGCATTATGAGAGAATGGGAGCGCCGATAATCCCCTCGCATATTCCGGCTCTCTTTATGGGTCAGTCCCAGGACATGGACTTGGGTGGTCGTCTGGCCAATTGGTTTAGTTTCCACGCACTCAACTGGATGTACAAGTAGGTGGAACTATAAATGATGTTGAATCTCTGATTGAAATATATCCCATCTCCAGGTGGTATTCCATTCCCGCTGCGGATGCCCTAGTGCAATACAAGTTTGGTCATGATATGCCCTCGGTGGGTGAGCTGGTCAAGAATACGTCCGTGTTCCTGGTGAATCAGCACTACTCGCTGAGCGGTCCCAAGCCGCTCCCCCCCAATGTCATCGAGCTGGGCGGTCTGCACATACAGAAGTCGAAGCCGCTGAGTGCCGACCTGCAAAGGCTGCTGGACAATGCTGAGGATGGCGTCATCCTCATCAGCTGGGGCTCCATGATACGGGCCAACTCGCTGTCCGCTGCCAAGCGGGATGGAATTGTGCGCGCCGTGGCGCGACTGAAGCAACAGGTCATCTGGAAGTGGGAGAACGACACACTGCCCAACATGCCGTCCAACATGCACATCATGAAGTGGCTGCCCCAACGGGATATTCTCTGTCATCCCAATGTGAAGGTGTTTATGACGCACGCCGGACTAATGGGCAGCTCGGAGGCGTCTTATTGTGGTGTCCCCACGGTAGTCACGCCCATGTACGGTGATCAGTTCCTCAACGCCGCCGCCTTGGTGCAACGTGGCATGGGCGTCCTCCTCAACTACGAGGACATTAGCGAGAATACTGTGCTGCGATCTCTGAAGCGTGCCATGGACTCCAAGTGAGTTGCTCTCTCTTTCGATCTCTTAGCGATGCTTATCCTAATCCCTCTTCTGCCTTTTTGCAGACATGCCGAGGCTGCCAAGGCCGTGTCCCATTCCTTCCATCACAGGCCCCAGCAGACTCTGCTCACGGCCATCTGGTGGGTGGAGCATGTCGCCTACACGCAAGGGGATCCCCTGATCAAACCCAGCGCCGTGGAGATGTCACGTTTCGTCTATTACTCATTTGACGTTTACCTGGTCATTGGCTCAATTCTGGGCATTGTAGTTGCCAGCTGGGTGGCCCTCATCCAACGCTGCCGTGGCAAGCGACCTGTGCAGAAAAACAAGCACGATTAAGTCTGGATTAATCTTCGCCTAGTTTATGTGATATTTTATATTTGTACGTCCTTCTAGTGTAGAAACTCCCGCTCCAAAAATAAAGAGCACATATATAATTACTTAAAAGAGTTGATAGATATGTTTCTAAAGAGTTCATGAGAATAATGTAACTTTTCTAAAACTAATTTTTTTGTATTTTTTGAAATGTTTTCCAAACGAAATAAAATAATATTTGTATCGTATATATATTTTTATCTCTCTTCTTTATTTAGTTCGTTACAGTGAAGCTCGTCTGTATTGCCTATATAAATAGACACATAATCTCATAATCACTTGAATTTATTATCTACTTACAACATAGCAAACCCAAATATGAGTTGAGTTTACAATCGCAGTCCAACATTTTTTTTGTTTATTATACTTTGTATACCCTAACGAAAGAAATGTTAAGTATAGAAGGTAAAGGAAAGCAAAAAGATACTTTTTATTTGAGTATCTCGACTTTAATAACATTACATTAATTTAACAAACACAATCGTATTTGTATGTAGTGTATCCCAATATTTTTATAAATATTAAAGATCAATTCCCAAGGGTATTTCATCTTCGTCACCCAGATCAAAGGTAGCTTCTTCTATCTTGTTTGCTTATTTTATTATTTTATAATATGTATTCATTTACAACATTACAGTGCGCAATTTTCGGGTTTCTCTGTCCCTGTCGTTGAACTTGTGATAATTTCATTTCTGTGTTTCATTTTCATCTTTCAGTTCTTGGCTGATTCTCGCCCCTAACACATCTGTCTTGTCTATTTACAAACAATTTCAAAGCGTTCAAAAATTATCTAGGGGTTAATTATAGCTGTGTTCCTATATATAAATCAATTTCCCCCATGGGAATTTCATACTTAGTCAAAATATTCTTAAGAATTATTTAACAACACGTTAAAATGAGTCGAAATTGTATCTGGAAGTTGCTGTTGGTGTTTTCGATCTTCGGATTTGGTCAGGGCCTGAAGATTTTGGGTCTCTTTCCGCATCCGGCCAAAAGTCACTTTCAGTTCTTCCATCCGATCTTGAGGCGTCTGGCTGCATCGGGACATTCCGTCGATGTCGTCAGTACCTTTCCGGATGCTCAGCCACCGCCGGGATATACGGATTACCGTCTACCTGATCTACCTGAATGATCTATTATACTAGACAATGAAAACTTTGTTCATTGTATGAGTTGGAAAATGTCTTAAAAGAAAACATAATTTCAGCAAAAAACAAGCAATTTTTCAATAACACCGAAAAATGCTGTGACATTTTTGCCTTATAAGTATATGTAGTAAGGGTATTCAGAAACTATGAAATTTGTGTTATATGATAAAGTGATGTAAGTTGTAATTACAAACAAGTGGGAACGGCTATAGTCGAGCTCCCGACTATAGGATACCCGTTACTTACATAAACAAATTAAAATTTTGTTATTGCATGCTTTTAGGCACTTTAATTGCTTAAAAGCTTTAATCAGCCAGTACCACCTTTCTATTTGTCCGATCTTGTTGGGATTTAGTAAGATGATAGGTAATAACAGTAGCTAACGTTCACCGTTTAAAAACACCTAATATCTTGAAAACTGTGCGTGTGGTGGATTTTCGCGATTTACGGAGGCGGAAAGGGGCGTGGCAAAATTTTGAAACAAACTTGACCTGCGTGGGGTTTATAGAAATCTGTGTGCCAAATTTGGTTGCTCTAGCTCTTATAGTCTCTGAGATCTAGGCGCTCACACAGACGGACAGACGGACAGGCAGACAGACGGACAGACGGACACGGCTATATCGATGCTATCGATGCTGATCAAGAATATATATACTTTATAGGGTCGGAGATGCTTCCTTCTCCCTGTTACATACATTGCAACGAATACAATATCCCCTTTTACTTATTTTTAATAAGTAACGGGTATAAAAACACACAGAAAAGATTATGCAAACTTCGTCGTATTGAGACAAAATGACAAATAGAGAAAGGTTGCCTGACTGTTAAAAGTATCTAACGAAATAAGGGCACACTGAGGTTGGTATTGGTATTGGTTTGAAAAGACAGTTACTTCTCTTGGTCGGTGGCTCAATGATCAGAGTCACTGACTGACCTGCCAGAATTAGAACTTTCAGTTAAGTAACTAGGGTTCGAATCACACAAATGACAATTTTAATGATTATCCCTTAGGTCAGATTTTAAATCTAAATAGGGAGATTATTTCAAATTATTAAATTGGTTGACTACAAGAGTTAGAGAGGATGACACCAAACGCATTAATGCTTAATACAAAACAGCTGTTCATTGAAACTCATTGAACTGGGGATATATCACAAATATGACAACAGAAACTTAAAAAGTTCACCCACTAGCTACAGTGTAATAAATTTATCACTTATCACAATTATCATAGTTTCTGAATACTCTAAATATAATAAGCACATCTGTAAGCAAAGTCTTGGAAAAGTATTTGGCAATCGTCAGTAGATTCTTAAATAGTTTCACTTTTGGTGATGTTCGCTAATATGTCATAGTTAAATTAATACTATACTCCACATTCCAAACGTAGTTTTGAAAACATAATTTTTTTAAAAGGAATTATTCTGTCAATCATTTTCACTTTATTTTTAGGTTTTGCTAAGTGTATCTATAATTTTGACCACGAGTGTAACTGAAACTTGTTTCCACAGCTGTTTGAGGGAAGTCATCTGTCATTTCTGCTTCCCTAGGGGATGCACTCAATGGGGAGGCACTTGATCAGATCTTAAGGAATCCTCCAGGCTACTACGATGTGATTCTAATGGAGCACTTTAATACGGATTGCCTGATGGGCGTGGCCTACAAACTGAAGGCGCCAGTCGTGGCCCTCTGCAGCTCCGCCCTGATGCCCTGGCACTACGAGAGAGTGGGAGCTCCCTTGATACCGTCCTACATGTCAGCCTTGTTTTTGGGCCAATCGCAGCAGATGTCCTTTGGAGCACGACTTGGCAACTGGGTGACCACACACTCGCTCAACTGGCTCTACGGGTAAGGAGCAACTCTGGCGAGGATTACAATTTTGAAATTTCGTAATGTATTTGCAGAATATTATCTGTGCCCGCTGGCGATGAGCTGCTGCGTCAGAGATTTGGACCAGGCATACCTTCCACCTCGGAACTGGTGAAGAACACCTCGCTTATACTGATCAATCAGCACTTTTCCCTGAGCGGACCCAAGCCCCTGCCCCCCAATGTCATCGAAGTGGGAGGCGTGCATATGGTGGAAGCCAAGCCTCTCGATGATGCACTTCAGCAACTGCTGGACAATGCCGAGCACGGCGTCATCCTCATCAGCTGGGGATCCCAACTGAGGGCCACATCCCTGAGCAGCGCCAAGAGAGACGGATTGCTGCGTGCCCTGGCGCGTCTTCAGCAACAGATCATCTGGAAGTGGGAGGACGACACGTTGCCCAATCAGCCTGGCAATGTGCACATCATGAAGTGGCTGCCACAACGCGATATTCTGGCTCATCCCAATGTCCGGGTCTTGTTCACTCACGGCGGTTTGTTGGGCCTGACGGAGGCGGTCTCCAGTGGGATTCCCCTCGTCGGGATGCCCATGTGCGGCGATCAGTTCCTGAACGTCGCCTCCCTCGTCCAACGTGGCATGGCAGTCAAGTTGGACTTTGCAAGCCTGAACGAGCAGTCTGTTTTCGAAGCGTTGTCCAGGGCATTGGAGGCGAAGTACAAGTTGAATGCCCAGAGGGTTGCCACTGCCTTCAACGACCGCCCGCAGCAGCCACTGGACACCGCCGTCTGGTGGGTGGAGCATGTGGCAGAGACCCGAGGAGCCCCCCTGTTGCAGTCCAGCGCTGTGCATCTCAGTCGCTTCGCCTACCACTCCTTGGATGTCTACTTATGCATATCTTCCGCTCTGCTCTTAGTTCTTGGCAGCTTCATTGGACTCTGGAGACTCTGCTGCCGCTCCAGGCGTCAACAACCTAATTCCAAGCGAAAGTCCAAGCAAAATTAGTTAACAAATTGTTGGAATTGGTGTTTAAAAGACAACGATAACATATATATTTACAAAATCAAACAAAAAACTGTTTACAACTTGGCTTTGTTAGCACCAGGGAATCCCAGACGATAGAGACCCACGACAACGGCACCACCCAGACCCAGATTATGCTGCAGAGCAAGCTGCACATTGGGCACCTGACGCTTCTCGGCCAGGCCACGCAGCTGCCAACAGAGCTCGGCGCACTGAGCCAATCCTGTGGCTCCAAGTGGATGTCCCTTGGAGATCAGACCTCCACTGGGATTGATCACGAACTTTCCGCCATAAGTGTTGTCGCCCGCGTCGATAAACTCGCCAGCCTTGCCCTCTCCGCAGAGACCCAACGCCTCGTAGGTGACCAGCTCGTTGGCCGAGAAGCAATCGTGCAGCTCGACAACCTGCACATCCTGTGGCTTGAATCCACTCTTGGCGAACAAGCGCTGAGAAGCCAGGCGAGTCATGTCGTAGCCGGCAATCTTCATCAGACTCTTGTCGGCGAAAGTCGACTCAGGATCACTGGCCATCTCCATGCCGACGATCTCCACCGCCTGCTTCTCCAGTCCATGGCGACGCACGAACTGCTCGGAGGCCAGAATGGCAGCTCCCGAGCCATCTGAAGTGGGGCAGCACTGCAGCTTGGTCAGCACTCCCTCGACCACCTGCGGCGACTTCATAATCTGTTCCAAAGTGTATTCATCGCGGAACTGCGAGTAGCTAATCGGCATAATGAGATAAGATAAGAAAATACCAAATATAAAGATTTATTACACCCTCGGCAATAATATTGCACTTACGGATTATTGACGGAGTGCTTGTGGTTCTTCCATGCAATCTTTCCAAAGTGCTCGGGCTTTGTGCCGTACTTCTTCATGTGCTCCTTGCCGGCATTGCCAAAGATCTGGGCAGCCATTGGCCCTGCTCCGATTTCAGTCAGTTCTCCCATTTCAGTGATGTGACGCTCCATGGGATTGGCGCGGTCAAAGTACTGTCAAATAAAGGGTTAAAGTTCATTCTCTGTGCTTGGCAGGTCAAAGTATCCAACGTACCTTTGCTGCCAGGGATCCGCGTTCCATCTTCTCAAAGCCGAGGGCCAGGACACAATCCGCACTGCCGGACTCGATGATCTGCTTGCCCAGGTACAAGGCACTGGAGCCCGTTGAGCAGTTGTTGTTCACATTGTAGACGGGAATACCCGTCATGCCCACTTCGTAGAGGGCGCGTTGGCCAGAGGTGGAGTCACCGTAGACGTAGCCAACCACAGCCTGTTGCACCTCTTCGTACTTGATGTGGGCGTCCTGCAGAGCCTTGGTGACCGCCTCCTTGGCAAAGTCAGGATAGCAAACGTCAGCGCGGCGACCAGGTTTCTCGAACTACAAAAGAAAAGTCTATAAAAGGCGAACTCAAAGTTCAACTTTATAATTTGTACCTTGGTCATGCCGACGCCGATAACATAAACTCTTGTCTTGGTCATTTTGTATTGCGTCTGTTGCTCCCGGCGTTCACTATGCAAGTGTTCAGCTTACATTCAACTGTCGACGAGATCACCTGTTGCGTTCATGAACCAGTTCATGTAAATTGTTCTTTTATCTATTTTTTATCTTTCACTGTTTCCGTTACTTTCTCTGATTTTCATATTTTATTTTAAAGCAGCATGTATTTTAAACAAATGTTAAGTAAACATAATTTTAATTTACACTTAACTCTTGTTATGGTTTTATTTGCTTGAATATTTGCTAGAACTACAATTTTATAAATATCTGGAATGTTAAATTACGTTAGACTACCTGATAGTCCAGTTTATTTTAGAATTTCGCTTTTTTTATTTATTTAAAATTACCTGCTTGTACAACACAAGGAAACATTAAAAACACACTTTATTCTTGTGCGATTAAGCAGCCCAACGGTTGCGTTCACATAGCACTCAACAAGTTAAGCTGTTTATTTCCAGTTCATGTTCACTTGAACTTGCACTGAACGAAATGACTCAATTGAGTAGCGACAACTAAGTTATCTATTGTTTGTTTCGCCAGTCTCAACAGCTAACAGTTTAGTAATTGATTAAAGCCTTGTCGCAACGGTTGCACTTCTCTCTGCTTATTCTCAACAAAGAATTAAAATCAAAATGACCAAAACCCGAGTCTATGTTGTTGGTGTCGGCATGACCAAGGTAAATATAAATATAAACAACGCACTTACACATACATACAGACATATGTATGTACATTAAACAGGAATCGCAACGAAGAGAAGTCCAATCTCTAAGAGGCTGCAAGAAAAAACTTGTCTTAGTACTCCCCCCGCCTTAAACAGCAATTATCGCAATCGGACTTTGAACTGCAGTGCACTTCGGTCAAAACAACAACAGCAACAAATTTGTATATGTTGTTGCCGAGTAATCGAAATCTCTAGTTATAAGCGTAATCTTAAGTGGACCGATTAAAACTGCTCTTGCTATAAATAGGAATATAAATAAGAGCTAATGCGTTTTCATTATTCTTAAGTTTGAGAAACCAGGTCGCCGTACCGATGTTTGTTACCCCGACTTTGCCAAGGAGGCTATCACCAAGGCTCTGCAGGATGCCCATATCAAGTACGAAGAGGTGCAACAGGCTGTGGTTGGCTATGTCTATGGTGACTCCACCTCCGGCCAACGCGCCGTCTACGAAGTGGGCATGACGGGTATTCCCGTCTACAATGTGAACAACAACTGCTCAACGGGCTCCAGTGCCTTATATCTGGGCAAGCAGATCATCGAGTCCGGCAGTGCGGATTGTGTCCTGGCCCTCGGCTTTGAGAAGATGGAGCGCGGATCCCTGGCAGCTAAGGTATTTTGGATACTTTGACACACACAGAGAATGAACTTTAACCCTTTATTTGACAGTACTTTGACCGCGCCAATCCCATGGAGCGTCACATCACTGAAATGGGAGAACTGACTGAAATCGGAGCAGGGCCAATGGCTGCCCAGATCTTTGGCAATGCCGGCAAGGAGCACATGAAGAAGTACGGCACAAAGCCCGAGCACTTTGGAAAGATTGCATGGAAGAACCACAAGCACTCCGTCAATAATCCGTAAGTGCAATATTATTGCCGAGGGTGTAATAAATCTTTATATTTGGTATTTTCTTATCTTATCTCATTATGCCGATTAGCTACTCGCAGTTCCGCGATGAATACACTTTGGAACAGATTATGAAGTCGCCGCAGGTGGTCGAGGGAGTGCTGACCAAGCTGCAGTGCTGCCCCACTTCAGATGGCTCGGGAGCTGCCATTCTGGCCTCCGAGCAGTTCGTGCGTCGCCATGGACTGGAGAAGCAGGCGGTGGAGATCGTCGGCATGGAGATGGCCAGTGATCCTGAGTCGACTTTCGCCGACAAGAGTCTGATGAAGATTGCCGGCTACGACATGACTCGCCTGGCTTCTCAGCGCTTGTTCGCCAAGAGTGGATTCAAGCCACAGGATGTGCAGGTTGTGGAGCTGCACGATTGCTTCTCGGCCAACGAGCTGGTCACCTACGAGGCGTTGGGTCTCTGCGGAGAGGGCAAGGCTGGCGAGTTTATCGACGCGGGCGACAACACTTATGGCGGAAAGTTCGTGATCAATCCCAGTGGAGGTCTGATCTCCAAGGGACATCCACTTGGAGCCACAGGATTGGCTCAGTGCGCCGAGCTCTGTTGGCAGCTGCGTGGCCTGGCAGAGAAACGTCAGGTGCCCAATGTGCAGCTTGCTCTGCAGCATAATCTGGGACTGGGTGGTGCCGTTGTCGTGGGTCTCTACCGGTTGGGCTTCCCGGCTGCAAGCAACATCAGGCACAATTTGACTGCGGCTGCCAAGCTGGCAACGAGCGAGGAAGGCTTCAAAGTGTCTCCGCTGCTGAAGCTGCTCGAGCAGGCCATGCAGGAGGACAAGGACAATTTGATTGAAAAGGTGCGCGCTGTCTACGGCTTCAAGGTGAACAATGGACCACAAGGACAGACTGGTTTCTGGGTGATTGACGCCAAGCAGGGCAAGGGCAAGGTTATCTTCAATGGAACACGTAAGCAACAAACAGTTTTATTATTTGGTATGACCTTAAGATGTTTCTCTTTTCCATTGGCAGAAAAATGTGATGTTACCTTCATAATTAGTGATGACGATGTGTTTGAACTGCTGACGGGCAAGCTGCCGCCACAGAAGGCCTTCTTCCAGGGCAAAATCAAGATACAGGGCAACATGGGATTCGCCATGAAACTGATGGACTTGCAGCGCTCCGCGCAGGGTCGCATTGAGGAATTGCGCGCCAAGCTGTAAATGATTATTTTGAATGCATTCCTTTGGCATTTCAACTACTCTTGGGTTGGGGCTCTGAAGCTTTTAAAGCGTAGTTTAAATGAAATTATTAAATAATTACTGCTTATTGTATTATGTGTAGCTCTTAAACAAATTGTTTTTATATCTTAAAAAGAAATACGATTATATATTTGATTTTTGTACGATCCGAATCTTTATTGTTTCTTCAACGTGCATTGGCTTTAAAAACTACAATTATATGTGTTGTATATATATATATACGTGTATATATATAATTATCGATACATATGTGTAAGTGTGTGTGCTTTTTAATACACACTCAATACACTTCAAAAAATGTCATAAGGAAAAACAGAAAAAAAAAAACATAATTCAGAACCATTAATTTCTGGGCGCCTTTGCACTTTGTTTGACTTGTTATAAAAAAATATTCAGCCAATGTGCGAGCACAATATAAGAACAATTTACAAATACATGAAAATGTATTTGCATTAATATTATTAAAGTATCTCAAAGTTTGTCTGCTATCTGTTGCCAATGTGTATCTTAAAGTGCCTGCGATAATAAATTAAAAATCTACATGTCTAAAAAGTGTTTAGCATTTTTGAGCTTAATTTTCTACAGTTATCAAATATAATATATGTATATAGGGTGTGTGTTTAAGTGTGTGTGTGTTTGGTGTGGTGTGGTGTGTGTCTATCTGTTTTTATATACTTATTCCCTTTTGCTATATATACAATAAACGATTTTTGGGCCAACTCGTTGCGTTAGACGCATTTCAAAGTTGCTCTCAAGTTGCCGAAACGAACCAATTTACAGAAAACAATTTGCAACAATTTGTAGCTGCAATAATTAATAATGTTAATAGAGGAGCCTCTTTGCTGCAACTGGTACACACTCAATAGCTGTTATTGGAGTTGGCATAGGATGACAGCGAAGTGTTTGTTGTTGAGCTGTTGCTGCTGCTGTTGTTGTTGACTGAGGCTGACGCTGATACAGTTGCATTTATTGAGGAGGAGGATGAGGATGAGGAGGAGCTGCTTGAGCTTGTTATTATACTGGGCTTATTGTCCATGCTGGCCATTATCGAGCCTAGCAGATCGACTGGTGTTACGGACGTCGTTTTGGCTGCAGCTCTGCTGCCGGCTAGAATGATCTTGTGCGAGGGCAAATTGAACGTTTTATAGGTGGTGCTGGTGCTTGTTGTTGTTTTCTGAAGGCTGACGCTTCTGTTGACAGTTGTAGCTGTGGCAACAACTGTTGCTGTTGCTCCTGTTGCCACTGGTGGTGGTGGCGGCGGCGGCGGTGGTGGCAATGGCATTGGCGGCAATGGAGGCGTCAACACCACAGCTTGAAGGCGACCCACCAACGGCGTCAAGGATGAGGCTGGCAGCACAACCTTAACAACTTGCGGTACAGTTGTTGGCAATGGAGGCTGCGTGAGACGCACCACAGGCATTGTTGTGGTTGGCATTGGAATTGGCGGCGTTGAAGTTGGTGGAGTTGGCGGCGGTATATCCAATGGTATAACCTCTTCGCAAAGCTCGATTACCTCCTCCTCGTGGTCCACAACCAATTGTGGCGTGCTTTCCACAATCAATTCATTGCCCACATCTTCAACTGGATCGGGCACAATTAACGCTGGTGGCGAGGATGGTGCTGGTGGTGTTGGTGGTGCTAGTGATGCTGGGGTCACTTCAACTTTGCTCGGCTCATCGGATACCATTTTAAGTTGTATTTTGATTTCGGGCTCCTTTTGATTCAAACTGTTAACGTACGCTTCCCGATGCATGAAGGGTGTTTGAGGCACTAGAGGCAGCAGCGGCAAAGCCGGCAACATGGCTGGCAGTGGCGTTGCAACGGTGGCAACTGCACTTGCAGTTGAGGCAGGAGAAGCATTAGCGTTAGCAGCTGTTGCTGCTGTGTTAACTTCATTAGCTAGGCGAGGCATCTTTGCAGGAGATGCTTGTGGTGTTGTACCCTCCGGTTTATGTTCCTTTTTGCTGCGCTCCTTTTCCTTATCCTTCTCCTTATCTTTGTCTTTCTCTTTATCCTTATCTTTATCACGACTGATCTTGTCCTTCTCCTTGCTGGACAACTTTCTGTCCTTCTCCACTGATGTGACCGCTGATGACGCCGCTTTCAGTTTATACGTGTGATCCAAAACCATTTTGCGCATATCTATCTTGGAGTCGTCCTTGTTCGGTTTCTTTTTAGGTGTGTTGTTGCTGCTGCTATTGTTGGTGGTGGTGCAACTGTTGCTTTTGGTTTGCTGTGTGGGCGACGAACTTGCTGGCGAATGATCCTCCTGGCTGCTCTCGCTAGAACGACGCTCCTTGCCCTCCAGGTCAATGGGTTTACGCTTCGCCTTGCCATCGTGTGTGCGCTTTGAAGGCGTCTTCTTGCCTGGCTCGTCGTGACCAATGGGATTGGGCAAAATTGTTTGCTTCTCTTTGTAATGCGGCGTCTCGGCCAACACGGGATTGTTCTTCTCGTTAATCACCTCCTGACCGGGATAATACTGACGCAGCCGCAAGTGCCAAGCTGCAAAAGCAAAGGGAATTAACAAGATTTCAAGTCGTCAATTGGATAAATCTACCTATGCTCGTTACAGCCGTCACGGTGCGAAACTGGTGAATAATGTTGCGCGGCAGAAAGTAGATATCATTGTCGCACAGCTGGATGCGTGCATAACGAATCCCATCGCGGCGTAGCTGATTCAGTTTAGCATCCTCGATCCATTGCACACACTGCGATATCGGCGGCTCATGAAGATCCAATTGCAGCATTTCCACCAACGTATTAAAGTCCTGAGCGGCGAAGGCGACCACATCCTTTGTGATTCGATTTTGGTTATAGGATTGTCCACAATGCACAGCCTTAAGAATTCCTGCGAAGCAAGGGTATGAGATTAGTTTAGAGACAGTCAGAATGTAATCTTTTGTGAGAAATTAAATGAAAAATCAAATCTATTCCATTCTATTTCCCAAGGGACTTACCAACTGCAGCGGTGGTGATGCGCTCGTGTCCATGCCCCACATGATCTGCATGCGCCTTGGTGCGATCCTCAATCATTGTTTCACGAGCCTCCGATAGGCGTGGCAGATACTGCAGGTTGCGTAGCTCATTGATGCGAGTGCTGCAAGGTAAGGTCCCGATTATTATTAATTTCAATTGGTTTCAGATAAAATTACAAAAAATATATCCAATGGGTTACATACTCGCTTAATTGCGCTAATATTTAATAACAAACGCAAGATAATTGCCCCAATCTCTGTGTCTCAATTAACTGAACTTATTAGTTAACAATTTAACCATGATTAATTAGTATACATTTTCTTTTTTATTTCTAAGAGCTTTGCACGGAATCCAATTTTTACAATACAAAGAATATTTAAACTGTTTGATAAAATAAGAAATTAATAGACTATAAAACATTAAAACTAAGAACAATTATTTGTTTTAGTGTAAATATTTTTATTTCTTACAGTTGCAAATTAATATTCAAGTGCTGAGTGGAGGTTGGATTAGTGGTTAATTAATGACTTTAATAATGAAAATAAATTGTCTGCACTTACCGCTGTCGCTTGAGTGGCGTCTTGCTGTTCAGCTCCGCAGTGGGCACCAGTTGCTCGCCAGCACGTATCCACAGGATTGGTCCATCGTTTGACTGACGTGGATCCGTTTGCAGTATGGAATTGACACCCCAAGGCATTGTCTGTATGAAACACAAATTGGTTAAAATAAAACTTGAAGACAACTCGAAATACTTGCCTTGCATAGAAATGGATTCTGCTCGATGCGACCAAGAAGATCCGGAAAATAGCCGCCCACCTCCTCGTGCACTTTGCCCACCAGACTAATCTGATGCAATGGTCCATAGCGAAACGTTCCCTGACAATAATTGCGCACCACCTGCAAGGAATTAAAGTAATAAGAATGATTCCATTAAAATGCATAACATTTACTGACCTGTTCATTATACTGGGCCATCGTGCAGGTCTCAATGTCGGAGTTGCGACCAAGAACGCCCGCCTTGACGGTTAGCGTTGAATAGTTCTCGGCCATGTGCTCCAGGAGATCGGGTATATAGCGCGCGGCATCGTGTACAATGCCCATCACATGATGCGCATAACCCTGCTCATCCTCAGCAAAGCATACGCTGAAAAACTCATCCACCAGCTGCTCCATTTCATCAGGCGAGAGTGCATCAATTTCATGCTGATAAAGATGCACAACCGAGGCACCTCCATTCGGATACTGCTCCACTTGAAAGAATTGTCCGTATTTGAGATTTTCTAGACCTATGGGAGCCTTACGATTTGCCGCTGAAGGCGGCGGGAGACTTTGAACTGTCTGCCAGGCACCTGCTATGGGCGCATGTTGAATACATTGGACGCCAACGCTGCTGCGTCGGATCTTGGAGCGTTTATAACACTTGGAGCAGTCGCGTGAGGAGAACGATGACGAGTGCCGTGACGAGGATGATGAGGAGGACGAGGATGAAGTCTTGTGATGACTGCTCGATGAGGTGGATGAGGAGGAGGACGAAGACTTGCGCGCGCTGCAGCTGGAGGAGGAATGATTGGATGACGACGACGACGATGTCTTTGGCGCCGGCGAAGGCATTAAAACGGACGACGAGTTATTGCTTGTATTATTCTCCTTGGCCTTTGTAGCATCTGATGAATTAAAGCTCAACTGTCGCGTGACTTCTTCACGTGTTTTTATCACTGCTTTGATAGCATCTCCATTCAGCAAAGGCTTCGTTTCAATTGTTGGTTCCTTTTTGATCTCACTTTCCGTCTTGATCTGTTGTTTATTGTTAGTAAGTACCGTTAATGTTGCAGACTCCTTCTCCTCCATTTTGATTTGCTGCTCAACTGTTGCTACTGCAATCGATTCCTTCTGTTTCTCCTCTTCTTTATCCTTGTCCTTCTCCTCTTTGATGAGAGTCAGTTTGCTGGAACTGTTGTTGCTGCTGCCCCGACTGCTATCCGAGCTGCGACGTCGATGTGAATGCGAATTCGATGAGCAACTCGATGATGACGATGGTATCTGTTGTTAATCATTATTATTATTATTTGTACAGTAATAATAATTGACTGTAAACTCAGCTGCTAATTTTTTATTACTCTTACCTTCTCCCGTTCACGCTCTCGTTCACGATCACGTTCCCGATCTCGATCGCTTCTGTGTTGTTTTTTATCCTTGTTGCGGGAACTACTGGAGGATGAGGAACTGGAACTCGGCTTGTAGTCGCTGCTCGGCCGATTTGTATTGGACTTGCTGTTGCTGCTACTGCCCTTGCTATTATTGCTCTCACGATCCTTGTTACTGTTGCTGTTGTGTCGCTTATCTTCATCTCGTTCACGTTCCTTATCTTTTTTCTTCTTTTTATGATTGCGTTCTGCCAGAGACAAGAGCAAATTAGTTCATGCATCAAAACAAAAACAAACAGAAAGGGAGAAAAAAATAAATGCACTTGGCAGCTCTGCTTACCCGTTTTGTTGCTGTCTGATTCGGCAGACGCCGCTGCCGCTGCCTTCGTTACCGTCGCAGTCGGCGCTGTTTCCGTCACTTTGACATTATTCGTTGTTGTTGCTGCTGTTGTTGTTTTAGTTGTGGTATTTGCATTGCCATCTCCACCCCCTGGCAGCTGCTCTGTTTGTTGTATAGTTTTCGAGCTATTGTCGTTATTATTATAATTGTTGTTGTTGCTCTGGTGCTCTGTGCACAATATTCTGGTCTCTTCTTTCTTCTCCATGTGCAAATTTTTGTTGTTGTTTGCCATCACCGATGACGCCGCAGCAACTTCTGCGTCGCTGCCGCTGCTTATCATTGTCTGTGTGTGTGGAATGGATAAGAAAAGTATTAGGCGCAAAAATTGGGCGGCAGATTATGAGATATTACGTTGAACTCTTCTTACCGTTGGTTCGCTGAGTGCTGGGGCGGGAGTGGTGCAGGTGCTGTCGGTGTCCGGACACATGGCGGGTAGCGGCAAAATGTTATTTTCGCCATCAGCGCCGCCGCCTTCTAATGTGTTTTCCATACTGTTTGCACTGGTGTGTATTTGTGTGTGTGAGTGTGAATATCGATTTGCAAGTTGCTTGCCGTCTACGTGACGCTACTCAGGAAGCTATCTAAATCTCACGCGCAATTTGTTGCTGTTACTTGGCGTTCACTTGCACTTGCATTAGTAGTGGTGACCGGGTTCTTGCTCGTAATTTGTACGCCTGCTCACTTTTTAACAACAATTTCGCGTTTTCGTTCTAGAACGAGACCTCGTCGTACGTCGTGCATTCATTGTTTGCCTTGCCGATAACTTAGGGTTGTCATCATTACGTTCTCGTCGTGAATGAAGCTCCGATTGCCAATATATCGATATATGTATTGTGAACCAGCAGCAGCGATGACAATCAGTCGTATTATTTGATTTTGCGCATTAATTGATCAGCTGGTGATGTGACCAATTATATACACATTCATATACTAAATAGTAAAAACGCATTTCCAAGAATATTTTTCGCAATTTTATAATATGTTTATTTAAATGACTTCGCACATATAATAATTACGCCTGCACAAAAAGATTAGTTTGGAAAATAGCCAGTGCTAACTTAGCTTTATCGATATTTGTTCACATCTAGTGACGCTGCAGTTGCATTCAAAAATTTTCGCTTTTTCCCTCCACAAATTATTTTGTTTCCATTTTGCATTTTGTAGAAATTTGAACCAGAAATGTATGAACTTTATTTTATATGATATTGAACGTAAATTTCTTAAAAGACTGCAGTTTTGCTTGTCTGTTGTCATGTTGTCATGCACTATACACGATTGAACAAACAGATAAGGGCTATTTTTCCGTCTATAAACGCCAGTGATATTTACATTCAGTCTTGAGGTTTTAGTGATCAATGACAGGCTCTGGACTTCGGGGTTTGAGGACAGTAATCGACGCTTCACTGTTTTCAGCAGTCTTGACGATTGGAAGATTTGTTGGGTTGTCCAGAACTTCGTCCTTTTTCACATGCAGCATGTCAATTTCGGTAAGGGCAATATTAGGTTCCTGTTTAGAATTAAAAGAAGGAATGTTAATTCAGCAGAATGTGGGATTCATAATACATTTACCTTTTCCATGGCTGCCTCGGAGACCTGTAAGTGGTATTTCTCCTTGCACAGCCGTGATAATAACGCAATTCCCACTTCACGATTCTTGGCATACTTGGTTTCCCAAGCATCTATCAGGCGGTTGTAATAACGAGCGTTCTCAAAGTACGGGAGAAACGTGTGTGTGCCCGGAGTGGGAAAGATGCGCTCCAGGGGCTTACAGCGGGCCAGCTCATCCTCGGCAACGATGAGGCAACGCACATCGTCTGGCAGTAGATTGTCCAGTATGGCGTCCACATACTCCTCACGGAACTCAATGGCGCGACTGGTGAAATGATTGTGCTTGCGCACCTCTTCGGCAGTTAGGCAAGTAGTGAAGATGCGCTTGTCATGAACCAGCGGACCCTGCAGCTGCAGTTCTTCAAGTATCTCCTGCTGCTGCTTCTCGTTCAGCTTGGGCGGCACCTGGTACAACGCGGTATTGAGGACTGCCTGTATCAAGGGTCCTTTCACATGCAAATCGAGAGGTAGCTCTGAATGTAGCGATGGCGAAATGTTAATTTCCAACAACCAAGGCACGAGATTCTCGTCGAGCAGGACATCAAATCCAAATAGTTCGTAACAATTGTACCGGAAGTTAACATTCTGCCGATACATTCGATTAAGGCCCGATTCACCGCTAATAATACCTCTGATGATTAGATTCCTCAGAGTGGCCCAAAGGCGTTTTGTGTTAACGCCACGATTCTCCAGGCAGGACCACAACGATTGCAAAGTCCACTTATGGCCCTGGCAAGCATTGAAATCCTCGTTCTTGGCATAATTCTGTGAGAATTTATTGATGCTGTAATTGGTGAGATGCATGCAGCGCTCGTCCAAATTTCCAAGCTCCGAGCTGTACTTGACCGAGGCAAAGCGAGCCAATCCATCCTTTAACATGTAGATTCTTAAGGGATTTATGGAGGTTAACAACACATAAAGCCGCATGTCAAATTTATTGTCATTGATCAGCAGTGGACGCTCAATATACCTGCAAGCCAGATAAGATTTAATTAATATGTGAAAATGGAAAATGCATTCCGACCTACTTCTGGACAACCAATGGACGATCCTTAGGAAATTGACTCCACTTGTTCACAATGCGGATGCCAGTGCCTCGGGCACTTGCTGGCGGCTTTACAATCCATTTGGTAAGCTTGGAGGCATTCTTCGGCCACACCTGGCGCAGATTCTCCAAATCATCCGGCATTATGTACGACCTGATGAAAATAGAGAGTTTAAACTTTAAAGTAAATATCCGATAAATATTTAGTGATGGCTACTAACTTTTGCATAATGCCAAATTCCTTTTTGCCGAATTTCTTCATATTGCAGGCAATGCTACGCCACATCGTGTCCTTTCGTCCAATGCGAAACGATCCGGGCATATGATTGTACTTTTGATGTGAGCGTATGGTACGGAAGCCAGGACTCTTCATGTGCTTCTCCCACACGGCCATCCAGTCGGTTGTATCTGTGGCAAGAATAAATTAAATTAATATTTGAATCTTTAGAGAGCTGAATAACTCACTTTTGATAATACGAAAGCCCGAATTAAGGACAACACGCTTCACAATTTTGGGCATGACCGGACTTAGCTTCCATTTAAGGACACGGTGCAGGGCGGCAGGCATGGGCGGACCCTTGTCGGCATGCGATGTGAAGTTCAAATATGGTGGCACATTTGGGAACAAACTGGGTGACAGTATTGTCTCTGGCTTATAGTATACAGATGCTTCAGAATCTGTAGTGGTTGTGGTTGCCACTGAGGCCTTTGACGGCACTTTGTCCAGCTTTAAGCGAATGTGTCGGCTCTGGCTTGTCTCGTCGTTGTCTTCGTCTAGATAGAATGGTGTGCCCACATAGTCCTCCTCCGAATCGGAGTCATCATAGCTGGTTATTTCGTCAATGGCTGCCACAAGGATGAACACGTTAATTGCAAATAACATTTTTGTTTTTATTTTTATTGTATGCAACATTTTGAATTACCAGCACATGGATCATCATCATTCTGACGACCGTCATGGTTGATGCTGACACACTTATTTAGTGTGACGCCCATGTAGTTATTGTGTTCACCGGAGGCGAGTCGGGATCCAACGTATTGAAGTGGCAACTGGGATGGTTGCGCGTACAGAGATGCATAGAGGCTTGTCTCCAGGGCCGATGCTGCTGATTTGGTTAGACCATTTTGGGTTAGTATTTTGCTTTTCTCATCATGTTGCTGGCCATTCAGCATGCTGCTGCCATGGAACGTATTAACGACTATCTTGCTGGATGCCTTAATAGTTGTCACACTGGAGTCGTCCCTAGCCAATCCACTCCTTGGGGGACTGTGGCAGCTTGCGCCGGCATTAGAACGCTTACAGCTGCTGCTATTGCCGTTGCCATTGCCATTGCTATTCGTTGCATTTTTGGCAAGAGCATCTTCACGAGCACGCTTTAAAAGCATCTGTGTGTTAGCATTGCAGCCAAAGCATTGGGGAGGAGAAAACAGCCACAAAAACAACAACATGAAACACTTAACGATCAACAACAAGAACAATAATGCATTTTCCGGCAAGCCGGAAAGTTGAATATTCATGCAGAAATGTTTGTTTGAAACTCAAATATAGTTTTCTTCTCAACCCAAGTCTCAAATTTCGATTTTGCGAAAAATTACTAATTTCTGCACTATCCAATTGATATAAAGTGATCAAGAAAATTCGAATTTTTTAAATGTAAAAATAAATTGACATTGAAAAATGGGACTAAGTGTTTTTCAACTTTAGTTTACTTTTGTTTTGTACAATTTGTTACTTAATTAAATTGTGCAATTTGAATTTTAAACTGAGTATTAATTTCTTTATACTTATTTTCCTATCTTTTCCTTAGCAAATAATAATTTAGGAAATAATTCAGTTTTTTTTTGATTTTTCTAACTTCTAATTTTTGTACGGGTTCTAATTTGCGAAAAAAATATGAAATGGAAAATAGAATTAAGAAAATCATGCAAGTTAAAACAACGATAACAACAAACAGTAAATGTGAAGGACATAGGAACTATAAATTATCAGAAGGACAGAGCTGTTAGTTTGTGTGTTGACGGTAATACGCACCTGAACTTTTTTGTATGGCTCAGACTGTAGCACTCCAACAACTGGCGCTGGCACAGGGTTCAACTTGGGTGTGATACGCGGTGGCGGCGACTTGACGGGTGCTGCAGTGGCAAGGGCAGCAGCTGAAGCATCCGTTGTCTTTGACCGCCTTGGGGATGGCGGTGATTTTTGTTGTTGCTGTTGCTGCTGCTGCTGAATTTTCGGTGATTTTGATGGAGTTGTCACTGAAGCGTGTCCGGCCGAGCTACGCATTTGACTGGAGAGCCTTCTGGGGCTGTGATAATTGTAGTTATGTGATGATTGATGATTTGATTGATGATTGTGATGAGAGAGCTGCTTGCACGTGACCAGTTTATCCTTATAGAGTTCAACTTCCTCTAGCCAGGATTCATGGAAGTCCAAGATTTCGATGCCTTTACCATTCGATGAAGTTGCACGCTGCCGCGTGTTCTCCTTTGTGGCAGAGGCAGCAGCAGAGGCTGCGGCAGAGGCCGCAACGGGTGTCGCATGTGAACGCATTGCTGCCGTTGTCCTTTTTTCAGTGGTAATCTGTGCCATAACGTTTCCACAGAGAATTTAGATTGCTGCAAATTAAAATAATTAATGTTGCAACTAATTTAAACTTGTTTGTTTTGTTTCGATTATGTGATGCTGATGATGATGTTGCACTGGCGGCCAGCTGTGTAACGCCATTACTTCTGTCACGGTTTTGGCCAGCAATAGATAGATAAATAGATAGTTGTCTTGTCTGTTGTCTTGTGTTGTCAATGGCTGCTATTTTCGACATGGCACAGCACCAAGATCACACACACACAAACGCACAGAGACAATGCAACGCTCGCTTTAATTGTTGGTCGTGTGATTTGTCTATTGGTCTCGTTAATCGACCACTTAATAAAAAAAAACCTATCAATGGATACAAGATCGCTGGGCGTTGGCCAAAATACTTGACGATGCCCGCCTTTTAAATATAATCGGAGCCCGCGTAAATGCCTTGTAATGTTTTTGTTGTTGCTGCCTTTGTTGCTTTCACTGCTTTGGTTGTTGTTGCCCTTGTGCAGCCGGCGTGGCGCTGTTGTGGAGTTTCTTTGAAAAAATCACTTACCTTTTACATTTACACGCACACAATTAATTTTGGGAGTGTGGCAGGCAAACAAACCGAAAGTGTATTTGCTTTTATTTATTTATTGGATCACTAGATCAAAAGTTTTTTCATCATTTTCAAACAAAAAGGCGGACAAGTAGTTAGAGGTGGAGAAACATCGATGTTGTCGATGCTTTAAAAACATCGAAACCATCGGTGTTTGGTAGGCCACTATCGAATGTTTTTATATACAACAAAAGTAAACATTAGGCCCTCTAAAATATTGGAAGGAAAGACTTTCAAAATATTATGAGAAATATGTTTAATACAAATAAGATGTGCTCAAAAAATTTTGTGTTCTGCAAACATCGAAGCATCGGGACTCACTTACACACACACACCTCTAATAATAAGTCAGCTGACTGCATTGGCAAAAAAAAGAAAAAGAAAAAGGTGTCAGCCCTGGCAATGGTGACCGAAAAAGAAAAAGAGTTAAATTTGAACATTTCTTTTTTTTTTTAAATAAATATTGAAGCTAGAACTTTGAAACTTTCACAGGAGTTTTGTTATAATTTTTTAAATTTTCTAAATTTTTTTTTTTAGAATTTTTTACTAATTCTTAAAGTTGCAACAGTGTGGCAGCTTTGGCCCACAGTAGTAGTGTAGTGTGACCATGAGTCGAAAACACTATAAATACCAAAACATTAAACAACAAAAAATACCGAAAACCATAAAGGAGTCAAAAAGTGCGGCCAGGCAAACAGAAAGTGTGACCCAGAAGCAAGTGCTACCAAGCGAAAGGGGATCCATTTGGCGGCAAGTTTAAGTTGCGTTTGACGTTTGACAAAATTAAAATCATGTAATATTTATGCCTCAATAGCATGCAATTAAGCAAGCTTGTAGAAGTCAAATTAACGAGCAATACGTTTGATTTAACTGCTTACCACATAAATCAAGGAAATGAGTCAACCCAAAATTCGAGTTCTACCTGCACATGAAATGTTGGACCTACACGAGTGTAACGAATGCTCAGATCAAATGCCGCTCATGTTGTTGATGAAGACATCAACATTTCAATTTATACACCTTCCGCTGCTGCATTCGGTTTTTTTTTATTGATTCTGATGTACAAAGTGATTTATCGCAGATCCTGCGGCAAAACTCGAAACGACAGACAGCCAGAACCAGAACCAGCCTGCAGACTGTGGCTCACACACACACACACACACACACTGGTTGAGGCGATATGAATCTGTCGATAAGTTGTGGCAGGGACGGCGGCATTATGAGCGTTTAAACGGCACTCAAGGCACCGCCTACAAAACGTCAACACTCGGACCAAAGACAAGACGAGAACACAGATGAAGAGAGACCAAGGACGGGGACGGGGAAGGGAATCTGGGACTGGGCTCATGATGAACTTATCTTCATCTTTGGAATTGCTTAACGTGTGCGTTTATTTCTTACACTGGCTCTCGAGACATTTTGCGGTGCAGTGGCTGGACGATGACAGATGTAGATATGTGACTATGCCATGTGCCTAATCCAGAAGCCGTTGCTTCTGTGTGGCCTCTCTCTCCCTCTCTCCCTCTCTCACTCTCTCTGTCCAATCAATCTTACTAGTTAGGCACTTTAACTTTGAAGTGCATGGCTTGTTTAATAAATATTATTAATTAGCACATAATGCACGTAATAAATTAACAAAATCAAAATATCCAAAGGGGAACCTGGCACAAAGGTCGTTCAAGTTTAGAATTTCAACATCTTTCGCTGCTCGATTGTAGGCGGCATTTGTAAAATATCAAATTTCAGCCCAGTAAATGCAATTAATTTGCCGCCTGCACAATGCACTCGAGTTCCATTATTATATATATACGTATCTATATAACTAATTTGGCCCTATTCTTTATAAATCCCCCATAAATCCAATTGCATGTGTGTGCTTTGGATCCAAAGGGTTCCTCGCAAGCCTTTTTGCCTATTTTCGGCACCTTTTGGTAAACATGAGATGGCTGAAAAGCAAATTCCAAAATGAAGAAAGGATTCGTAGGCTCCCTTTGATCGTCGCACATTGATTACAGCTCAATTTACACCCCATCAAGGTGTGTCCCAACAGAAACTGAGCTGCCTCACTTTGCCATTATTCAATTACAAAGGGGTTTTCCCCCTTCTCCTTTTTCCTCGCTTCTCATCTCCTACTTATGTGGCACTCACATATGGTTTCGATCTAATCGCATCTGTTGCGTAATGGAGATGGAGATGGCATTCGCCATAGAACAGAACCTCGGGCTCACCTGAGATCATATCGGGTCAGCTCTCTTTTCATAAATGATGGATTTCGACAGGGATTTTCATACGTTCATAACAATATCGACGCAAAATATAATAAGTAGTAAAAGGTGTAAAGTTAACAATGGAATTAGCCAAAAACAGACAAGAAAAGAAAACTGTTGTTGAAAATTTATATGTTTAAAAAACCCAAACTTCTTATTGCTACTTTCCAAAAATCAGTGAAGACTTTTTGCTTAATGAAATTAATACAAAACTGCATAGAATTTGAAAAAGATTGAATTGTAAATTAACAAGTGAATAAATCTTATCGATTTTATTCTAAATTCTTAACCTCTTGCCATATTCATATTTAATTTAATATAATTTAAGAATCAAGTCAAGATATATTCATTATAAAACCTTTATTATTCAAAATAAAAAAACAAATTTAAAAATAATTTTTTTCTATTTATTTAGTTTTATTTATTTAGAACTAGTTTTTCTTAACTACTTTATAAGATAAGATAAGAAACTGCTACAAATTGGAACAAATTTTTAGAGTTAAATAAATGCGCTATAAACTTTCAGAAAAATATTTGAATGCCAAAGAGTTGACCATATAAAGGCGGCCCATCGATATTGGCATAAACTTGGTTTTAAGTTTCCATTTCGAGAATCACAATACGAAAACAACCCGACAAAATGGATGCTGTCTTCAATTCAATTCAAGTCGTATAAAACTTAATCGGCAGCTAAGTCGACGATTAATTTTACTGCTTATTTTGTTTTCATGCGACCCATAATAAAAGCCCATCATATATGTAGTGAGCTGTGCCCTCTCCCTGGGTTATGTTATGTTATTTCATTCTCTGTGACGGCGGCTAAATAAAATTGGAAATTTATAGTCGTTATGGGTTGCCCACGAAACGGGGTTGCTCTCTCTATCACGCTCTCTACGTCTCTCACTGTCTCTTTCTCTCATACAATTGCTACCTCCCTCTCCCTCTCTCTCTCTCTCGCTCTGGACTTGGGTCCAAAAGGGGCTGTCAATTTGGAATACCTTTAGCTTCTGCGAAATTTTATACTTAAAAAAAATTGATAATAATAACGATGATGATGACGATGACAACAACGTCGCGAATTTCTTGCTTTTTATACCCTGTATGCGTTAGTAATGGATTAAAGAGCATATTATGTCTGGGTATGTGGTTTGCTTGACCTTAAGTCAAGAGTCATTCTGGCATTTCCAGTCAAATATTTAAGAATACGATAAAAAGCTGAGCATGAATTTTGAATTTCGCTGTTTCGTTAAATTTTGAAACACTTCTAATTATTTTTTTTTTTCGAAGCATACAATACAAGAAAAATATGTCGGTCCTATTATTTTTTCCATCACTATATACTATGAAAAAATATATAGAAAGGTTATTCTGTATAGTTAAAAAGCTATTCCTTTAAATTTACAACATTAAAATTACCATCGAAGATAAATAGATAAGAAGAGAATCTTTTGCTAGAAATATGATTTGGTATTTACTTTAAATTGTATATTCCAAATTTTGTCTTGTAATCCATAAATATAGTACAGAATTCATGTAGACAGTCAAGAAAACTTTCTCATTTTAATAGTTATTTTACGAACAATCTAGAGTTTGCTGGGTATCTCGAAAGCCGAGCATACTCTTTTAAAGAGGTATCTTTTCATCATCATCTTGGGGAGCTTCACTTCTGGTAGCTTGTTTGACGTTGATAATTTAGCAAATATAAAAAATGCAATATTTTGACAGCATTGTGTGCTGAGTTATAGAACTTGAAATTAATTTGCCTGCAGATGAGACACAGAGCGAGAGAGAGAGGGGTAGGGTGTGGCAGTGAGAGTGAGAGGAGCAATCGATGTCAAGACAACAACCGCCACGTGACGTTGTGGGCTGTGATTTCGCTTGAATTGGGATTGAATTGAGTTCAGTTGAAGTTCGTCAACAAATTACACAATGGACTCAATGGATGGCACCTGCACCTGGGGGACGGATGCGAAAGTAGCACCTGGTGACGCGCTGGTGACGCTCTATTACACACACATTCACACGCACAGTTAGCCAAGAGACTTAACAATTTAGAACTCGGTTTAAATTACATGGCATTCAACACCCCCGCGTACAATCCCACCCAGGAAGTAATTGAAGGGGGAATGGGGGAGGGGAGGAGGGGAGGGGGGTAGCTGGCCGCTTGTGCGGTTCCCGAGCAATTTAACATAATTTCAGGCTTCGAAACCATGAATTATAAAGTACTTGATAGAGTCCACATCCCTCTCCCACCACCCACTCCTCGCTGCCCATTTGGGGGTCTCTTTTGGTCGCGTCTTTAACGCACGACGCTCTTCCTTTGGGAGGGATGGGGATTGGGGGGTGGCAATAATTATAGGGCTTCATCGTTTGTGGCACGGACTGCACGATTTGTTGTACAGAAAGTTAGTTTTCATTGTCGCATGTTTGTACACAAATTGCGAGTATTTCCACTGACTGTACTCGGGTTATGTCCTTGCTCTTTTAAAGTTCTCAAATGAATCATTTTATTTGTATTGCCGATGCATCAGTTCGTACTATTGTTGTATATAATTATTACAAATATTTGCTTTTGAACAGTCGGAAAATGGTCTTCCATTTGCAGCTGACGCTCGGAATGTGAACTTTGACAAATACGTAGAACTGAAAAACTTTTAGTCAGTAAAAAACTGTTAAGAAACTGGCACAGCAAAACAAATTCAATAATAAATAATATATTAATTTTAATCATAAATAAGTATTGAATTACACAAAGTAATTGATCAAAGGCCATTTACGAAAAATATTTGAAATACAGAAGTATTTAAGTTAAATTTAAATACAATATTTGTATAAGTGCTAAAACTGTTTAAGTGATGGTATATTTTGACCTGGCTTTATGACTGAATCCTTATGAAGTAAAATAAATTTACTTTAAAAATATATTGAATATTTGAATATTGCATTTTTCTAAATTTAGATGTGTGTAAATTATTGAAGTCGCCAACATCCTTTCCGGCACTTTTAAAAAACTCATAAAAGCCTTATTAAAATTTAAATGTAATTTTAATGCACTTTTTAATTGAAAAATATTTATTATTTTTATAAATATAATTTTAACAACACTTTTTTGATTTACTTTATTACTTTAATACTTTTTTTTTTAGATTGTGAGTGTTTCTTGTTCTTGGTTTTAAAAATATATACAAATAAGTTGCGGAAAATATTCGAAGTTTTTGAATTGAACTTATTTTGAGTTCTAACTTACAAAATGAAGCCCTGTCGATAATATCTTAAGGTGCGTCACCCAATTAACCCATCCAAACCTATGAAATCAAATGATCTCCATTGTATTTAAGTTAAATGTGAAAAACGAGATGGCAACCGAAAACGATTAGCCAACGAGTTCAGAAAACGACTCTAGCAGCGGCTTTTTTAAAGCCCCTCCCCTCCCCTCCCCTCCCCTCCACGCCCCTCATCTCCTTCTATGCCGTTCAGTTCAACAGCCGTTGCTTTGACTAATTTATATGGCTTATATGGCAAACGAATTCATAATTGAACTGTAAATGGTAAAAATATTTATTGTCTTATCACATCGTATAACTTGCGGTGTCACCACAGCCAACTGGAAACCAGCTGGAATAGAAATAGAGCGAGCAACAAGTAATAAAGGCAACTTGCTTGACAATGATCGACTAGCAGATGCTCTGTAGGTATAATTAACGTCGATTGTATTTGTCATTTTTAATTTAATGTGATTTATATGAAGAGATTCTGTTTAGTTGAATTCAAATTGAACGCAACTATCGATAAGCAATCGTTTAACTAGAAAACGTGTGACAAATTCTTATTTTCATTGAATAAACCTCATATATTGAGAACATCAACAGCCAACAGGGTATCCACTATCAACATTATGACGTATTATACGGCATATATGAATATTTATAGATACTATAGTATTATTCGATAGTTTCGATAGTAGAATCCAATGTTATCGGCTTAGCCTTTATAGAATATGTTGCCGACTTATATACCGTCGAGATGGGGATATTGTTTCGGCTATAGCATCCTGCGAACCGAACCGAATTCCAGCGAAGATGCCCCCTGCTGTCTGACCTGATCTGACCTGACATTCCGGGAGATTGGGCTACTCTTTTGTTGACTTAATCGCATGCAGGGTATAAACATGAAAGACAACAATTTACATTTGCTGTGAGTATCAAATAAAAACAGATCCAGATCCGGAGGCCGAACCACATGCAACTAGCAAGTAGTTTGGTTTAAGCTCCCACAGCAGCTATTTATTTAAATACCGCAAGACGGGAGGGCGGAGGGGGAGGGACAGAGGGGGGGTCAGAAGATTGCAGTCTTCTACCTGTGGACCATTGCCAGGTACCGCAATTTGCGCATAAAAATAATATTCATCGTTATCGTTATTAACTTATGTTGTTTGCGCTAATGCCCAAGAGTTGGCCAAGAGTCGAGAATGGCAAATGGCGAATGGAGAATCAAGCGAGAGTCTCTAAGAGCTGGGGAATGGGAGTCAGGGAATTGGAGTCGCAGCAGTTGGCAACTAAATGCGCTAATCCGCGTGTTGTCAACTTCATTAGCCGATAAACACGCCGACACATTAAATTGGGCCCAGGAGCTCCAATCCCGGGGACGGAGGCTCTCCTCTTTTTTAGCGGCTTGTCCATTTGAAGTTGCCAACGAAAAATTGCTGCCACTTGAATTTTTAATGCCCATAAAGTATGCTGATGCTGCCAGCCAGCCAGAGCCGAGGAGAGGATGCACTGCATCGCAGTGCTTTGCCTGGTTATTAGTCGTTCCTTGCAACTGGCCAGCTAGCCAAGCGGCCAGCTGACTTTGACACTTGGCAAATGTTGGAGTCTCGGCCTGGAACTCGGTTGGAGCAGCAGCAGCAGCAGCAAAAGCAGCCAAATCCCCAAATGAAAGTTCACAATAAAATACGATGGCTTAGCTTTTGTCTGCTTTTCCTTCCACGCTTCCCCTCTGCTCGTCTCCATTGGCTGATTTGGGCTTTGGTTTCTTTACCTTCAGGTCGTCAGGTGTGTAATTCGATATCTTTGCTCTTTAATCCCGCATCCCAATCGCCAGCCATTCGTTTGTGTGCGCGATTTATGTACTACATTTGTATTTTAGCAGGCAACAGGCATTCAGATCGCATCGAAGGGAACGAGGAAGGCACGGGGGGGGGGGAGGCATCCATCCGGCCAGGACACAAGTTGGCTGGCAACGGCGCAGGATGCGCCACTAAACAATAATTATGACAACAATAAAAGCAAAAGAAAAAAAGCTGAACAGCCGTCGCCATGTAAAAACCAAACACAACATGAAAGATCATTTACTTTCGGAATGACGAAGACTTGATACCCTTGCCGACCACTTAAGAATTAAAAAAAGTGATATTAAGTAAATAATACATTATTCTTAAATTTAAAAATTGTTTTCAATAGGGTAATAATAATTCTTCAAAACTGATAACTGTTCAATAATACCAACAAGCAAATGAATTGTATTGTAATATATCAACAATTCCAACAATTGAATTAAAAAACTTGATTTAAAATGCAAATAAATATTTTCAACACACCTGTTAAACAATGATTAGTAATCATAATCATTAGTAATTCAATTATTTTTGATTAAAAGTCGAACTAATATTTAAATTACGATTATTTTCGGTTTTACCCAATTACAAAAAATCAAAAATAGTCTAAAATTATCACAATTATTCCAAAAATGATCTCATTGATTAGTACTTCTAATCGAAATTTAACAGGTATGGTTTTCAAAGGTTTTTTACAGGGATCGTAACTCTTATAAGTTTTTTGATAAAAGTTATGAAATAAGAATTATTTTTCAATTTTTATTTAAAAGTTGAAAAATAAGAGTTATTTTAAATTTTTAAAATAAAAATCAATAATAAGAGTTATTATTCAATTTTTATTTAAAAGTTGAAAAATAAGAGTTATTTTCAATTTTTAAAATAAAAATCAAAAATAAAAGTTATTTTCAACTTTTATCATAAAAATCAAAAATAAAAGTTGAATTGAAATATCTTTTGATCGGGAGGGCCCATTTAATTAAACTGCCTATATATTTTATCTACACTTTATCATGGCCCATAAAATGATCATACCTTTATTCAGTGTAGTTTAATGAAATGGGCCCTCCAGATCAAAAGATATTTCAATTCAACTTTTATTTTTGATTTTTATGATAAAAGTTGAAAATAACTTTTATTTTTGATTTTTATTTTAAAAATTGAAAATAACTCTTATTTTTCAACTTTTAAATAAAAATTGAAAAATAACTCTTATTTATAATTTTTTTCATAAAAATTGAAAATAAGAGCTAAAAATAATTTTTAAAATAAAAATTGGAAATAAAAGTTTATCCGGTAGCTGGATTGACCTTCCAAAAATAGCATATGAGGAATTTTTTCGATGTCCCTGGCATTTTTTTAGGGCTTGATTTTTTTCCGCCTCATAACTCTTATTTGCAATCCCTGGTTTTTTACTATTTCTTCTCAAATTTTGTGCTATCTATAAATTTTTTAATTTGACTTTAATATTATAAAGCGTTACACATTTCGCGACAGAATCCTAACATCCTTCGTAAGGGTATAGAAAAATCAACGACAAAAGCTGCTCTGGGATTCGTCGGGGGACAACTCGTCGGAGTTTTCTTAAGGAGAAAGAGAGATTAGGGGGCAATTATTGCTTCACACGGACGTGGTTGCGTTTTGTTTTGGTTTTTCGATTTTGACTGAACAAACAACAATAACAACAACAACCACACCAACTACAACAACAAGAACAACATTGAATTTGGCCTCAAGTTGCTCCTACTAAGCGCCGGTATAGAATGTCCTTACCCAGAATTCAAATGGAAGATCTATTTATACACTGAGTCTTTCAGTTGAGAGTCGGAGAAGCAGCTCAGTAATTAGAATAATTATAAAATAAACCTCAATCACCTTATCTTCAAACTTTGCATGTTGAGCTTTCAGATGGTTTCGAATAGATAAACTTGAGAGCTGTCAATACAATATTTCGAATCATTTAATACCATGTTGTATTATTATAAATAACCAAATTAAACTAACAATTATTTTTTGATATTTCTTAATGGGCTGTAAACTATAATGAAGCGATAAATAAAGCTTACATTCTTGTGTAAAATACATAATAAGAATTATTAAAAAATAACGGTTTAATCAGTTTTTTAATAGATGAACCCTTAGTTTAGTTTAATTTGATTAAACCGTAAATTTTTATACTGAGTAATGACCTTATGGAATGCTTTTGATAGGTTGCTTAGACAGTTTCTAGGTCGTACTCAAAATAGGAAACAATTCTTTATACTAGTGATGTAAGAGTATATCGAAAATTTAGTTCATTTCGTCATGATTTTTTACAAAAGAATAAACCCGAAATTAAATTAGATTTTGTTTTCACTTTTTAACACAACAGCAGTTGATTAAATGCTAAAACTTGAGACTTTAAATTTTAAATTTGAATGCAGAAGTACGCGTGTATTTTGTATTTACAAATTTAGAATTAACAATTTTTGTAGCTAAAACTCGATAAATAGTACATTTTTGAAGATACATTTATCTAGAACTCGATTTATATTTATGTCGATTTTACATTAGTATATTAAAATCAATTCACTGTTTGGATGTACACAACAACTTGATACCCTCTTTTGTGTAATGAATTTCTCTCTCTATGGGTTTCCACAACAATCAAGGTAAAGGCCCAATTGAAGTAGTAATTACTACTTAAGAGCAGCATTAACGCTATCACTTACACATGTCACACGGCTTTCGAGCATTAGTGGAACAATGGGCGTCCGGCGATGGATGCCCCACAATGGGGCACCACAATCATACTCAACGTCATTATCGTCCATGTGAATACCCACCGTGTCTCGAGTAACCAAAATACAACAAATAACAGCCTCATCATGATCTTGACCGAGCACAAAAATGAGAGAAAAAACAAAAAAAAAAAGAGAAAAATAAGTAAATATTCCTATAGAGTTGGGTTTTTGTATCTGTAGACTGGGTACCGAGATTGGGGGACTGGGATTGAGACTCATCATCAAACAAACTTACAACAAACAGAGCTGAGAGGAGGCGAGACGAGGCGAGGCGAGGGATCTCTGCTGGCAACCTGGCAGCCTGGCAAAACCTTCGCACACGGCGGCTGCGGCATATTGATTAATGGATCAAAGTCTTTTGACACGAGCTATTTTGGTAAGAAATCCTTTGTTGATCTTAACAAACATGCACCAACACACACACACACACACACACACATGTATTTATATACATACATCTGCAGACCAGAGGTATTTAAAGTTCGTTATTCAATAAATTTTCAATTTTGACTGATTGTGAGTGGAATAAGGTCGTTCGTCAGTCGTCGGCGTCGGTGCGTTATGATGTATGTTTATCTGCCCCCAGTATTGATGTCTCTCTATGTATGTGTGTGTGTGTCTATGTGGGGGTGTTTATACATATATACGAGTACAATTGGTATGTGGTTGCGCTTTTTAACTTTTGAGTTGTTGTTTTTTGTTGTAATACACTCATTGTAGCCGCTGTTGTTGCTGGTGTTTTGTGTTATTATTATGATTGTTGTTATTGTATTATTGAATTGTTTGGGCCAAAGCACTTGGAAACCATGCTTGTGCCACACAGTGGGGCAAGCATTTCAATTGTAACTCTAACAATTGTTCAATGAAATGATTTTCGAGATAAGTTTAATGAAATGATTATGATTTAATAAACATTGAAATTAAGTTATTAAAATTACTATATATATCTTTTTTAAAAACAATAGAAATTAAATCAGTTGAATTAAAAAAAATAATGAAAATTTATAAATTAAATATTAGAGTACATTTTCTTGAGCATGTTTTCCCATTATATTACTTTTTTTATGAAAATAAAATACGCTTTGGACCCACTGTGCATTGAAGGTATTTGCTTGGTATGGATCATCCATTATCATTACGATGCCGCACACTTGCGGTACTATAGGAATACAACAACAGCAACAACAACTGGGCTACTCTTGTTGTAGTTGTAAACGGAATGCCGCTTAGTTTGACTGTTGTGAGAGTTGGGGAGTGGAGAACAAGAGAATGAGGGGTGAGGGGATGGGGGGTACTGCTGTTTGGCCGTATTTGTTTACAAATCCACGATTCAAGTAGTACGAAATGTTTTTCCACACGGCGCGAGCTACTCCCTCCAAAGGAAAAAATATCAAGTAATAGATCTTAAGTTCAGTTGGGCTCGACGAAGCTATACCCGGTAAGTAACTAGAGATATGTGAGACAGATCACCTGTAGTTAATTACAAGTTATAATTATGAAGAATCAACAATTATGAACAAAAAATATTATTTCACATAAAAGTAATATTTTAGAAGTTTAATGAGGACATTTTTTAAACATAAAATATAATGTTTTTATTTGTATTATTTAATCACATTTTTTGAGAGCTATAAAATATATTGAGTTGAAGACTTTTTCGCAAGAGAATATTTATAATTAATTTTGTTGCTTTATACAAATCATAGATCCCACTTTACTATTTACAATTAAATTTCAAGTGTATTAAGTATTTTTATAAGAAAAAAATTTATATTTCTGTCTCTGTCTTAATTACCAAATCCACTATTATGTAAACATCATACTCTCTTTATTTATATTTACAGGGTATATCAATGCCGGCCGCGGCGGCCATTGTGTGACTAAATGGAGCTGTATCTGTGCATTCAACACACACACACACACACATACACTTAGATACTCAGATTGAGCTTGTATTGGTGATCAGTGTGAAACGGTCGCGAAGATGGATTTCTTTTCTTATTTTCTACACACACATTTCTTCCTCTTTCTTCTGGGGCCGCAGGGGCAGGCAACACAACAACAACACAACACAGACAACGCAGACAACAGACAAAGCCAACGAAGTTGTTTTGTTGTGGCAAGCATTGTTGTTGTGATCAAAGCGGCTTGACGCGCCAAATGATACACGAATGTATGAGTGCAAGTGTGAGTATGAGTCTGAGTATGAATATGAATGTGAGTATGAGTTGTTCTTTTTATTATTTTTTCAGTTTTCAGTTAAATTGTTGCTGAATTGTTTTTGTATTAAATTGTAATTACTCATGGCGCTGTGGAGGCCTCGAATGTTGGGGCAATGCCTGCGCTTGACCAGGCCAAAACAACAGCAACAACAACAGCATTGATAGGCAGCTGTTGAACCGTTAGAATCTATTGTTGCCACACGTGCCTCTGTGGAATTATGGTAGCAACAGAACACAATTGATTACGCCGAATGCGGTTACTCCAGTTGACTGTGACGACGATCAGAGTTGCAATTCCCCATGGGGCCCATACAAAGTCATCCCAGTTATATGGAAACACAGTTGCGAGTTTGAGTTCGAGTTTGAGTTCAAGTCCGAGTCGGAGTCCGAGTCCAAGTTGATTGATTGCTGCCCTGAGGAGGTTGCTGCTGTTCTCCGAGCTCTTTTGCTTCTTCTACTCGTAGCTGGCTGTCAACACGATTTGGAAAACAAACAGCACACAAGAAATGCGCATACGTCAAACTGGCCCACAATTGCAGTCATTCTCATTCTCATTCCCAATTCCCCTGTTCCCGATCCCGATCCCGTTTCCCTTCCCCTTCCCGTTTCCTCCTGAACAGTTGCAAAAAGTAAAGGCCAAAAGACAAGAACAACAAGCCAAAAGAAACTCGCACAAAACGGGCGGAGCTGTTGATTTGAAAGAGCAACAACAAAAACAACTAAAATGTCAGCTGGACATGCACATGAACCAGGTCCAGTTTCAGTTGTTGTTGTTGCTGTTGTTGTTGTTGTTGTGGCTGTTGCTGCTGCTACGGAAGCAACAATAAGAGGCAATGTCCACTAAACACAGCACGAAAAATGTCCACACTTTGAACTCGATGTTGATTGTTTGAATGCCTCTAAATGTGTGTGTGTGTGTGTGTGTGTGTGTGTATGTAGGTGTGAATATGTGTGTGTGAATTGGCAACTGGTAATCTGGCAAAATGGTTCTAAGCACATGCAAATTGTGTGTGCACTGAGAGAAATTGTCTACAAGATGCAATTCATGTGATAAACATATTTTTGAATTAAAATAAATTTATTCGTATTTGAATATAATAATAATTACTAAAAAAAACAAAATTAATTTTTTTTTTAACTAAGTAATAAAGAAAAAATTTAGTATTTATATTAAATAAATATTTAAATGAAAAAATACATATTTTTAGTCATAATTCTAACAATACATATAAATGAACTCAATATTCAATGCCAACAATAATCTTTCTAAATTGAAAAGTGCTAAGCGCTTTCTCCCAGTGTAGTTGGCAATGCTAATTTCTAGAAGAAAACAGTAGGATTAGTGCCAAAATGGATGCACAGCCCTGACAAAACGGCTCAATGCAATTGATAAGCTAAATAAACTGTCAACAAATAAAACACAAATCAACAAGAATCAACAGCGATTGTCCCAGAGGAGCGCAGTGAATGAGTAAATAGGCCCAAGGCTTGAATATGGATATAAATAAAAAGCAAGGAAGGCAAAAAGGTTTGCCAGGCAGTCAAATCATATCGCCTGGAATGTGTAGAGCATGGCATAAATGTCACTTCGAATGAGAATTTGCCAGTGAGATGACGAACGCAGCGTGGCGTGAAGCCAAATGGCCAATGGGTATGGATCTGGGCCTGAGTCTGGGTCTGGGCGAGGTTCCGACTCCAAAACGATACATCATCGAAAGCAACAGGACTCGAAGTCGAAACGCCAGTAAAACTCAGTTTGGGCCTTGGCTGTAGCTGCTGTTGCTGTTGCTGTTGTTGCCCCTTTTTGTGGCAAGTCAACATGATCTCATCTGTCATAGATCGATCGACCTGTTCAACAATGCCAGCCAGCATAGCGGGTCAGCATTTAACCGGCTAGCAAACGCAGGAGGCAACATACCCAATTGAGAGACACAATTCCAAGTTTTAGGTCCCTTCACAGTCCCGATTCCCGATTCCCGAACCAGGTCCAGAGTTACCTGACGAGCAGCGGGTGATCGAACGAACGAACAAATTTCAGCCAAAAAAAAAAGAATACATTCCAACATAGAGAAATACAATTCAAATTTGTTGTCGGAGATTAAAACACATTTGTTAATTTTAATATGTTTCAACATCGTTGCACAAACTGTGTTTATTGTCGAGAGGAGACTAAAGAATCGAAGAATCGAGGAATAATGAAGAAGATCCCCATCTACGGGGGTGTTCAAACGACAAGCCAAAGATAAGAGGTGTTTGCTGCTCGTTAGATCTCAGATTATTCTCATATGGATGTGGCCCCATCTCCCATCTATTTGTGACAGCCATGTCAACGCAGATTGTCAATGCCTGTGAGATTATTAGACGGAGAACGAGTTTGAAAACAGCTGGATGGCGATTCATGGGAAGAGTTCCAAGCTTGGCAACTCGTAAACTCATGAGAACTTCAAGCTGGAACTGGAAGAAGAGTCTCTAAAGCTGTCCACATGGAATTGTTGAGCTTCTGGGAATGCTTTTTAGATTATGTTGTCGCAATTCAGCGAATGGAGCTTCTGGTTTTCTGGCGACAAATGATTATAGATGCGTTTGGTAATCTTTCCAGAAAGATTCCAATTTTATAGACAAACTTAATTGTAATTGTTTAATGAATTCGATACAATATTTTGTACAGACACTTTCTGTTCTACGTAAACATTTTCAGAAGAAAAATTTATTTCATCGAATCTGTAAAGTAAATTTATATATTAAATTAAAAATTTTCTAGAATTGGATAAAATGTTAATATACAAGTCTTATAATCTTTAAATCACTTTAAATATTTAATTCTCATTTTAGAAGATTTGCCAGAAAATCCCAAATTTTAATTATTTTTATTGCAAATATATCTTTCAAAAAGGAATCCCTATTTAATTTTTTTTTTAAATTTCAGACCTTTTTAATATATTATTATATTAACTTCATAGTTCTTCTATTTATTAAAATGCTATCTAAAAAATTTCAAATTAACCGCATTTACGGTTAACAACTCTGACATTCGTTCTTTATCATAGAAATTCAAGCTGGAGCTAAAAACTTTGAATCTTAAAAATATCTGGTCATAACAGTAACCAAAAACAAAACTTTTATTACATTTTAAAAGCCAAGAAACTAACTGCACTTAACTGTCTGCTTCCCCATCTTCTCCATCAGATTCAAAGAGTCACGCAGTAGCCAAAAGTGAACATTTTTGATATACATTTAATAGAGCTCATTTGCATTGGGTTGCTCTGAATCTGAATCTGAATGTGGATAGGAAGAATCTCAAAAGCGACGGCCAACTGCAAATGGAATGCCATATGGCAATAGAATTAAGCGATAACTTGAAAGCTGTGGCAACAGACGGGGAGGGGGAAGCGTTCCAAAAGCCAAAAGTCATGACAATAATGCCAATCTACGACTTATGGAAAAAGGCGACTGAAAAACGAAGCTGAACGAATTGCATTTGTGAGAGCAGAGCCAGAGATTGGAGTCTGTTTCTGGTTCTGGTTCTGGCTCTGGGGACTGTGACTGTGAATGCTACTACAAATCCATAATTATATGCGGCTGATGTCTTTATTAAAGCTGCAACAACATGTGGCCAGTGGCCAGAGATTCTGGCCGAGTTGCAAGTCGCTGGAGTTGAGGTTGGACCTCAAAAAGGCCGACTGAGCGAACGATCGTCACATAATTCTGACTCACATAAGCCAGCTATGTTGACAACGGAAAGAAAAGGGCACAAATGATTACACACACACACACACGCACACAGAGAGAGAGACACCTGAAGATTAAGTCAGGTTATTTCTCTCGACATTTGTCCCATTATCACCACAGACAGCGGCGGCTTCCAACTGGCAACTTGCAACTTGCAACTGGCAACAACAACTTCCCCTGCAGCATCGATTCCGATATAACAACAACATTATAATAATGCCCCCAGTCAGATATATATGACTGTGTCTAGTCAAACAAATAACAACAACTAATAAGTTGCATCGCAATCAAAGCGTCTGCAAGCCGACAAAAGGCACCGCGACAGATACAAAAACCAAAAGATACAAAATGTATCTGTATATGCATACATACATATGTACGCTGACTGAAGCCCACGTTTCTAGCCAAGTGAGAGAAGCGGCCAAAAGAGCTGCATGTAAAATACAAGAAATTATTATTTAAATTAACAGTGACAACAACGAGACAACAACAACAACAATGACAATGACAACAACAGACAACAAAAATCAAACTGAAAACGAGGAAAAGTAGAAAAAGTCAACGAAGTCCAAATGCTCTATATTCAAAAATGTTTCTCCATAGAAATAGATGCATCTATGAGTAAATAAGAAATGTTTAACTTTTAAATCTTTAGTTTAGTTTTATTTTTATTTATGCAATTCTAAATAATAAATGTTTACTTTCATATTTAAATTTAAACTTTTAAATCTTTAGTTTAGTTATATTTTAATTTATGCAATTGTACCGAACTTTGCTTAAATTAAAGACACTTGAAGGACTTCCATGGCTTGATCACAACATAAAATAAAATGTTCTTCATGTATTCCAAGACATTTTGTCGCCAAGTAAGTGGCAATGCTGAACTACCCTCTCCCCAGATAGAGTATTTCCCGATATATTCAGCATGAAATAATGGGCGCTACTACTATTCTGACTCGAACTCAAACCCAAACTCAATCCCAACACCAATTCCAGCTTCAGACTCATTAATGTGTATCTCAATTATTGAACACTATAAATATTTGGGCTACCTGTCGATATGGCCCAAAGCGAACAAGCCACGTTTGGGGGCTACTTAAGCGACCTGGGACACATACATATTTAAATAAACTCGGATCGTTGTTGTTGCTCGCCTGAATGCTCCGCAGTCGTTGTCTACTCGTACGTCGGCTTTGCCGGATTTTTCTTTTGATTTCGGAAAAGTTGTTGTATATTTTATAATAAGCCTGCCGTGTATTTCTCTCATAATCATAAATATTTTTGTACCTCAATGCATGGGACGAGTTTTAATGCCACAAAAGCCAAAGGTTTGAAATTCGTTTTTTATTTTATTATTATTATTGCTATCATTATGCTGGAGTCCCATGTGCATTTGCCTAAATTATATGTATACATACAATATATGGGATTGGACCTGACGATGCTGATGCCGATGCCGATGATAATGCTGATGTGTTGATGAGGTGCCGTTTAGTTCAGTGTGGATGCCCAATGTGGATCGATTTGGCTGACGGTGTCGACAGCCCCTTTAGGCTTAAATCGATTCCAATAAAACATACGATTTGGAGCATAACAGAGCACATGCTACGGTTTAACTTTAATAATAGATGGGCAGCGTTTGAAAGAGGGAAGTAAAAGGTTTGGTATATTTCCCCATTCATTAAAAGCTTGATTTGATCATATCGTTGATCGTTATATTGTTTTTTAAGCAGTTTTATTATTTGTCAATTTTTTGTTTTTATTTCATTTTTTTCAGGGACCGAAATCATTATAAGTTATATTATAAAAATAAAATTTTTATGATTACATTTTAATTTTTTTCTTTTTCTTTAATGATAATCTTTTTTTTTTTGAGTGATTGGATAAAACTTAGACCATAATCATTATTTTTTGATAAAAAAAAAATTAAAACTAAAAAATAATGATCATGAATGAAATTATTTTCTAGGTCTACTATAAGTGTGTGATTTTTTTATTTGAAAAAAAATCATTATTTGCAGACCTGATTTTTTTAAGTTGCTCCTAGGATTGACTTAAAATATTTTTAAGCAGTCAAGTTAAATATAACTGAGAGATAATTTCTAATTTATAATTTTTACGTGAAAATATCTTTTAATAAAAAGAAAAATGGTTTTAATATTATAAGTAAAAATTGCATAAACTTCTTTTGATTTCCTATTGAATAATTAGCAAATATTATTTTTAAAGTAATAAATTTATAATTTTTTTATATTATTATCGATTTTTTTATTTCGAAATAAGTTTTACTTATACGTATGTAGATTCAACAAATATTTCACAAGTACCATTTTTTTTCTGAATTTTCTGAATTCCCTAATATATTTGACCGCATTTGATCCAAAACCTTTTAAAAATAAGTAGGATTTTCTCAAGACATACAAATAGAATCTTGTTCTCGTTTCTGAATATTCAATGCTGGTAACTGACTTATTTTCCCCGCAACTACAACTAACTTTTCTAATAGTTTTAATTAGTTGGATTTCATACTCACTTCATGCAGTTTATGAAGTGTTCTAGCCACAAAACTTAAAGCGGAGCCCAACAAAGGCCGAAGTTGTATCCCAGTTGTTGTAATTGTAATTGTAACTGCTGTTGAGTCGAAGATGGAGACTGGAGAGGGGATTGAGACGGCAAGGAAGACTGAGACTGAGACTGTGCCATAATGACGAATGTTTAGCTATTCATATGTCTGCATTGAAATCGTAGCCGTAAGCAAGACCCAAGGCAACCCAACGGCGCACATCATTAGCCGAGGTATGTAAGTAACCATGGAGCACACTTGAGGTTGCCTCATGCGGCACATGACGACAACGACGATGACGACGACGACGACGACGACGAGGACGTTGATGATGACTCTGAGGAGAACTTGGCGGCTTGGCGGCATTTTGCGGGACTCATGTGTCAAATTGAGTGTCAACTGGCAATTTGGACACACACAAAAGTCAAGTGTCATGTTTATCATAAGCCTATTAAGGGAGCTTTTGGCCCAAAGGTCCTTGCGAAAGAGACGGCCATAAAGGGAGAGCGTAAAAGAGAGTGGGAGAGAATGTGAAGCTATAGAAATAACCCATTTTTATATGACATTTACAATCAGGAGTGCAAATGAAATGTGTTACGAGCATTACGCGTACACTCCCCGCTTCCCTCCCTCCTCCCCCTTCCCCCTCCCCCCACTCACGACTCCTTGCCGCACAGCTGCTCGCTTTGGTAAAAGTCAAGCAGTCGTCGCAGGACCCTCCTGTGGTTGGGCGTATCACATTTCAAAGCCTACTAATTTAACAATATTCTCATTAATGTGTACACAGGACGAAGGACACGAGAACTCAATACAGCATTCGTAATTCGTATTCGCATTCGTGTTCGTTATTGGTATTCACTTTTCGGGTACTCGCAATCATCAGAGTAATCCGCATTTTGTTACATTTGTCGAGATTCTCTCGTTTCATTGTTGCCGTGTTCGCTTGCTGTGTTTGTTGTAGCGATTTCAACAGATATGCACAACACTAACAACAACAACAACATCTACAACAACAGCAAGGACATCAAAATCCTGGAGGGTTGTTTGTTGTATATTAGAAAATCGTTACAAATTCGCATTGCCATTCGGTATTTTGTATTTTGTATTTGTTTTATTGTTTAGCAGCATGCCGCATGGGGCATAAGGAATGAGGCATGAGGCATGAGGCATGTAGCACATTTGTCTGCTCTGTTCTGTCTGTCAGTTGTTTGAGCAAGTTTGCGTATAAATATTATACATGTATTTGCACAGCAGCTTATCTCCGATCGTAACTCGATACATTTGTACATACACTTATACGTTATGCAACTAACCGGGCCAAGAAGCCAACCCAACCCAATCCCAATCCCCTAACCATCCCACAGAGCAACCATCATGAACCATCCGAGAGGGTCGCCTCGAGTGAGCAACTCACGTCAAAAGGTGCCAGACTAAGTACCCAAAGAATTCGACGGGTATTATGTTTTATAATCGCCTATTCGATTGTTTGCGAATAACCAAAAGAGACAGAGAGAGAGGGCAGAAAACAGCGGGAGAAAGAGAGGGCACATACATATAACGGCCATAATATCGTGCTGGCAAATGTGGTCAGCTATTTAATTGTTGTAGGCAAAACTATGCAAATTAGTTAAATGAATACAACGAATTAACAGCAGCAATAGAAAGCCGGAGAGAGACAGAGACAGCGAAAGAGAGAGACAGCATCATGGAGTGGTGGAAAAGATGGCAAGCGAATTAAATTTTATATATGTACAAATGAAATGCATATTACTTAAAAGATATTTGAATCAAGAAACTATTCATCATATTTTTTTTTATAAAAAAAATTAATTAATACCTAAATGGCAAACAAATAAATAAATATAGTTGACAATCGTTAAGAATATTTATAAAATTCTTTAAACACTTGTCAAGCATTTTAAATTTATAATAAGTCAACGGAAACTCATATAAACAATCATAATGAATATTTAAATATCAAAAGCTTAAGCTATAAATATTTTGATATCTAGAATTTTTCAGAATTATTGTAAAAGTATTCAATAAATAAAACAAAAATTTATAAATAGTTTAAGAAAATAAATATTCTATTTTTATGAATACATTTAAGGCGCAACATTATTTCAAATTTGGTTTATTTTCAGTGAATATGATTGATGATGATGAAAAAAATCTAAAATATAAAACGAACTTTACTTTTTACAAACTAAAGTCCAGCAAATCTAAGCAATTGATATGTAACTCTGTTCATGCGGAAACCCTTTAAAGAGGCATGCCACAAGTCAATGCGAAGTTAACCGGGTCCTTCTACGGCTCACAATGTTGCAACATTCATTGCGAAAAGCATTTGAAAATATTTTCAATTAAAATTGAACGTGATTGAAAATCATGAAAGTGCGAAGTGGCAAAAACCAATTTCTCAGCACAGTGAGCGATAATTGCTGCCGCTGCTGTTGCTATGTTACGTTGCAAGGCTGCAAGTTGCAACAGATACTGAGAGATGGGCAAGCAATGTGGTGCTGCTGATGATGCTGTTGTGGGATGCGCTGCCAAATGCGAGTGCGCATAATACAAAACTTTATTTATGGCAAGCGGTGGCCGAGACAACTTGCAACTTGCAACAGCAGCCACCGATTTGCGGATTTGCAACAAGACAATTTTGCGTTTGCAACAAATGAGAGTGTAAATTTGCGTGTAAACACTCGGCTCACCCGCTGACATTGCGCTTAGTAGAGACGTTGCTTTTAACGTGCCACGGCAACAACTAGCAACGCCGACGCCGACGCCGACGCCGACGCTGATGTTGCAGCCACAGCCGACGGTAGTCGTTGCTGTTGCTGCTGTTGCTGTTGTTGCTGCCTCACAGTTGCAGGGGGCGCATGCGCGCGCACAGCGCATAAATTTATCGCATTGCATATAAATTATATATATAAGGCAATATCAGCAGAGCGGCAACAACAACAGCAGCAACAACACACACTCTCTCAGTTGTTGTTAGCCTGGCCGAGAGACTCAGTGATAAAAAGGAACTCAGCGTGTCGCCGCGGATGCGTTGATCATTCATTATTTAAGGATTGAAAAGTTAATTAACATTTTTTTGCCCAGCCACAAAAAAAAAAGCCTTCACCAGTTGGACTTGGATTCAGACTCGAGCTCGAACTCGACTCGGACACGGACTCGAGCATCTTGTTGGCGATTTACGAGAGGCAGTTGCAGCTGTTGTTGTTGTTGTTGGCCAAGTTAGCTGCTTAGCCATATTGAAATCAAGTCTCAGGCCATTGGCCGCCTCCGTCTCCGTCTGTGTGAAATTTGCAGTTTGAAAATGTGAAAATTATTATTGATAATATTTTTGTTGCCGGGCACTTAACTGATCCCGAGTGCCGTCCAGTCCAACTGACCAATACCAAAGTAATATCTTATTTTTAGCCAAGTAGAAAAATAGCTAGGCGATGCAGTAGCTGATGAGATTCGTAAGCTGTCTTCAGATTAGATTAAGATATTTGGTATTGCAGAAAAAATCTTTTCAAATCTAATATGTAATGGGATCAATAACAAAAAAGGTTTCATTGTTCAACAAAAATAATTAAATTTAGTAAACAAAAGATTTGACAAACTTTTATCCAGTTCTTTCATTTAAAAGCTACATTTTTGAATTGTTTTTATCTCTATAATTAACAATAAATATTTCGACCCATTTATTTTTAAATAGGCATTAATTAAAACAATTTATATTTAAACTAAAAGAAAAGATAAAGATTCAAAAATTGTTCATGAGCTTATTAAACAAAATTCTTAAAGATGTCACGAATGTATTGGATATTGCAATGTCTGATGATATAAAAAACATGCTGTAAAGCATATTTTAATTTTCGATTTGTCTTTAATATCAGGTTCTTATCAATTAAAGAGTTCTTCTAATGTACCGAAAAACTTAAAAGCTCCATGGGTAAAGAGTTATGATTTTTAAACCATTTACGATCAGTTGATTGATTTTAGTTGGTTTGCCAAATTTCACTTCAAGAAACTCACAAAAAATGTTTTCCATTTAGGAAATTCAATTTCAATTGTCTGCAAAATTCTTTTTAAAGAGAAATTCGACTGAATCTAAATATCTCTATTTTCTTCCATTCTCTCCGTACAATCTTTGCAACAAAAAATGTAAACCTGCTGCCGTCTCATATCACATACAGAAAATCAACAATTTCAGCATCTGCCATGGGAAAAACCAACATTTACCAACAGTACATAAATCAACAGAGTTTTCCCAGTGACAAACAGGCCAAATTCTGAGAGTGACAATGACAGGAGCCTCTAATCAAATGCGCAAATAAGAAGCAAGCATTTTGGCCAGTTTTCAACTTCTGCTTTCATGATGATTCGCACCTCGCGATGTCAGGCAATTAAATTAATGTCTTAATCTGCGTTTATGGCAAACACCCCAAACTAAATACACACACATGCACACATACGTACACACAACATACCCCGTATCCCGATTCCAATCCCGATCCCAATTCCCAACTAAGCCCACTCGTTACCAAAAGGCCACTTGGCAGCAGTAACGACAGCGAGAACAGCAACGGCAAAAGTCAATAGAGCGTAATACAAATCCGTGTAATACGCTGGAGAAAGAGAGAGAGAGTGAGAGGGAGAGAGAGGGAAGGATAATGCAGCATATGCGCTGCTCGGGGAGTTGCATATGCCTCGAAAGCAGAAACCCCCTCGGGGTTGCTTCGCTGGTTTACACTTTTGGTCAGATTAAGACCTCAGCACAGCGGGCCCAAATGACATAGAGAATTTCACACATACACACTTACATATATAGTATGTGTGTGTAATGTCGTAGCGAATCACAACAGCAACAACAATCATAAAAAAATTAATATAAAGAAATATGTATTAACAACTACCTCAATGTCAACGTCTCTTTAACAGTTATAAGCCCGAACTAATGCCTAGGAAGGGGAGGGGGTTGAGGAGAGGGAAGCCGGGATGCAGAGGAATAGCGAGGAGAGAGAGAGAGGCAGAGGAAAAGGAAGCGAAGGCAACTAGCCTCAGTATTTAGGGTGCGAAATTCAAAATATTATTTTATTTATTTGAATCTCAATGCGGATCCAGTCAACGGTAACACAACAACTGAAATACACATACTGTGTGTGTGTGTGTGTGTGTGAGAGAGTGTGAGTAATGTAAAATCACAGGAAACTTCATAAGCAGCCGTCGCGACGCGACGCGTTGCAAGCAAATCAAATGCAATTCAAGTGGAAAACGCAAAGCCAAAAGGTAGAGCACTTCATGGAGTTGGCTATTCGCACAGTGGTATAAAAGCAATTTGGAAAAATACCATAAGTTGAATAGGATCCACAAGCGGTTTTGGTTGACTGTGAAAGTAGACAACTTAAGAAACATTTTCTAATAATTCGAGCTCTATACTTTCAAAGAAGTCAAACATTTCCTATATATATTTTTTAAAAATTCCCTGTATTAGTCATAAGATAAGACCATAGACTTACATGTGTTGATGAGATAATTGGAAATATGTATATTAGAGTGCATCGATTAAATAACATTTGAATAAAATTTGTTGTCCATTTTCTGTTAATAATAAAAGATACAGGTTCAAGGAAAAAACATTGTTTTGGCCAAAAAATTAAATTAGACTAATTTTTTAGGATAGAAATGAATCGCAAAATCGTCCATCCAAGGTTGAAAATTATGTCTTAAGGACATTTGATTCTAAAGAATTCTGAAAGTCCTGGTCCTAACAAAAGTATTGACACCAAGCTTGTCAGGATCGGACCATAAACACCCAAGATATAAGATTTCAAAATCATACAATTTTCAACTTAAAAAGCGCGGAGCAGGAATTGATTTTAGAACTATGGTTTCTTGGTGAAAACATCCTAGAATTAACCATAGATTACGAAAATGGGTTACAATTTTTTGTGAAAAAAATCGATGCATTCTAATGTATATGTTAATTTTTAATAAAGTGATCACGAAATTATAGAGGTCATAAATAAATATATGGTACAATTTGTATTTAAAAAATGACTAAAAGAAATAAAGGGATAACATTTAAAATGATATAGTTTCTTAAGTAAAGTAATAAAAATATTGCAAAAAGCGAAAGCTTCATAGTTACTTAATTTTTATCTGTACAAATTTGAATTGAAAAGTTAAAAAATATGTTATGTTATAAACCACTAAGTCATTAGCACAACAAACAGTCAATAGTTACTTAAATAATTCTCGCCTTTTCGACCACTTATCACATTTAACTATAAACTTTAAAGTGCTTTTAAGCGACACCTCAAATGGCCACACTTGAGGGGTAAGCTACATTATTTGGCCACTCACAGACCACTGTGCGTGCTTGGTCTCTATTGAAGCATGGCACGCAAAATAAAGAAAAAAATGCTGATGAGCATGATTGTGCGGAACTTATGAGGAGGAGAACCATGGCACGTAAAACAAGGACTCAGGACATACGGAAACAATAATCCATAAATGTAAACATCACGTCGACATTGCAGTCATAACCAACAACAAGGCGAACAGGCGAGACGAAGCTGCAAGTTGGGTGTTGGCAAGGGGCAAGAGAAAGGGGAAGGGGAAGGGGCAGAGGCAAAAAGCGGCTGGCAACCGGTTTTGTGTTGAGGCAGCGGCCATGTCAAAGCGCTGGGCGACCGGGTGCAAGCGTAGCTGATTTTGTTGTATTATAAACACAAATAAATAAAAGCGGCTGGCCGACAAAACGTCCTGGGGCAGCAACAGAAGCGACGGCTGTGGCAGGATGCGCGAATGAAACCAAACGAGGCAGAAACTGAAACAGAATTTCGAAAAATCTCTCATCCTGCGGCTGCTGGCAACAATGGCTGCGACGACAGCCCCGGCTAAATGCCGTATCAAAAAAGGAAAAAATATAAAAGGGTGCTCATACAACAGTGGGACAGAGAGGGATAGAGAGAGTGAGTGACAAAGACAGCAATGTGGACAGCAACACATAATTAGGAATGGCATTCTCCATTTCATTTAACCCGGGCAATGATTGTGATTTTAGGGTGCCACAGGATGAACCACCACCCGAAGCACCGTGAGGCCGGCACCACCACGAGGCATCCTGGCCACAGTTGCCATTGTGCGTTGTGTGCGATGTTTAAACGTGCTAAATATGGGAGTGTCCTTGTCATTTATATGTCGCAGTGTCTGCTCCCGTTTGCCATCAATGCTGTTAAATTGCGCGCGCTGCTCTGCATCCCTCTACACCCCTCATCCCTCTTTCCTCATCGCTCTTTCCTCTTCCCTTGTCATGAGAATAAATATGGCAATAAATGAAATTAATACATTACGCTGTTTTGCCGTCTTGCCATTTGCTTTGCCTGTTGTTCACACGTTACTCATGAATATTTAAACGTTATAGATTTTGATTTATGAAACTTGGGACTCCGTCCTGGAACTGGAACTGGCCTCGTCTCTGTCTCTGTCTCTTTCCCTGTCTCCGTCTCCGTCTCCCGTCAAATGTTGGCGCCGTTGCAGCTAAAACAATAAAACATTTGAGGCGTTGCCCAAACGATCCATTCCTGTCTTCTCTACGCTTCCCCTTCCCCTTCCTCTTCCCTTCACTTCTCTTAGTGCCACTTGGAGCCGCTTTCCCCAAAGCAGACGGAGGCAAAGCTCAGACCATGAGGCAGGCGCGCGCGAAATGCAAACACAACAAATTTCTGCTTGGCCAATGGACTCAGGCACTCAGGTATCCGATTCCCCAGTTCCACGACATGGGCAGCAACAACAGCAACAAACTAAGACAACATCGTTGTCCACAGTGGAGCAAGGGTGTTAGAATTTAATTTGAAAGTAAGCTTGCTAAAGGTCTACAAATAAACTATGAAAAAAGCTGGTTAAGAATTTTTATCGGACTCCTTTTGAACATATTTTCAATATGTGAACTTTGTGAGTTATGAATAAGGTACTTAAAGCCCCTTCAGACGAGCACTTTTTTACCGACACTTTTTGTCAAAAAGCTGTCCGTTTCGATCACCATCGCTCACCGATGGAATAGAACGTGTTCTATTTCCATCGGTGAGCTTCGGTTTTTCACCGGCGCTTTGAAATTTTGTGTGGTTACGCGACACGGACAGCTTTTTGACAAAAAATTACAAAAAGTGTCGGTGAAAAAGCGCTCGTCTGAAGGGGTTTTTTACAAAATTGGTAAGAAATTCCATTTTTAAGATATTTTTCCCTTAAAACAGAACTCTTTTAGAATCTGAAAATGTTTTTTTTTTGAGATAAAGAGATATTCCTAGGATTCGAATTTATTCTAAGCTTAGACTCCCTTATAGCTCATCCCCAGATAACTCGATACTCCATTAATCATTTAAATCTGCTAAACAGGTTTATTCTGCTCCAAGAAAATCGAAAAAATAAGATTAGAGTTTCCAGTTCCTCCAATCTAATTTCGTCGATTTTCTTGGAACGGAATAAATTTGTTTAATTTAAATATACACTTTTAGCAACAATCAAAACTCTTGTTGAAGTCCTCTTTGCATATTTTAGTTATTTTGGCACCACTGTGCAATCACTTCGGCTCGACACAAAAGCCCACAACCAGCCAGTTGAGCGGAACATTAATTTAGTATCAAATTACGAAAATATTTTGCTAACAACAATTAGTTAACTCTCGTTAATTAACACGTCTTTAGTGGGCAGCGAACGCGAAATCTGTGTTGACAGCCGATGACGTTGACCGCAAAAAAGATCGTCGCAGATCGCAGATCGGACGAAGATTGTTGGAGGGTACAGATCTTCTGACGACAACTGTAAAATTTGTATCTCTGGTGCAGCGAGTTTTGTGCGACAACAAACGGTTGAATGTCTTGCAACTATTTAATTAAATCAATAGGGTCAAGTGGTAAATATTTTGACCCGCGTCTGATTAGTAAAAGTGGAGAACGACAACTTGAAGATCATTTGAGATGCTGCCCCACAAACAATTCTCCGCCTCCTCCAGAGTCTGGGGCATATTCGGGCTGCCGTGGACGTGCCTCAAATTCATTGGCTTAATTGAATGAATGGCGTTTTAAGCGGGAAATTAAGTACATAACTTGGATGTGGTTGTAGTTGTGATGATGTGGATGAGTCGCAAGTCTTGAATGGCCGGGCAGTAGTTCAATTGTCAATTGAACGGAAGCGACGTCAGCAACTTTGAACTTTGCCTGCTGACATCGGACTTGCAACTAGTTCTTGTTCTTGTTCTTCTTCTTGGATTTAACTCGCACTTGGAGTTCTTGGGAACTTTTTGGAATGACGATGTCGAAGTCGCTGCTCTTATTGTTGCCCCCGCTGATGTGAGCCACTTGTGTGGCACATTCGACGGCAGCTAACAAGGCACTCGAGAGTCGAAAGTCGTAAGTCGTAAGTCCAACAGCCAGGACAGGAGTCACCCCCAAGTCCCGAGCGACGTTCAGCTGCCATCGAGGCCGATGAGAAGTCAACAGGCCAACGACGCTCGCCTGCAAGAGGATACTGGACAAGGACGCGAGTCAGACACTTAACTGCAATGGGAATCAGTCAATTGGAATCAATGAGTTCATTTCTGTTTCGACTGTTTCCCAACAATACAAAACGACCGTGCAACGTATTGAAACAATCAGTTTGTTTGCCGCACACACAAAAATTATTCACACACACAAAGAGACAGAGAATCAGAGAGAGAGAAAGAGACAGAATTTATGTGAAAGAGAGCGGGAAGCAGGAAGCAGTCAGGATGCAGAGTCCTTTTTGGCTCATGTTCATGCGCCTTTTTAAGTGCTCAAGTGTTTTGGCTCGCAATTTAAAAGCTTTCCCAGGAAATTACAATCAAGTCAGAGCTGGCCACAAAACAGCTGCAAGTGCTGTGGCTGCCACAAAGTCAACATTTCCCAGACCGAAACCAATTTTGATCTATGAAAATATTATTGCTCGTATTACCCAATAACCAATTGTCCAACTTCTCCATTCTTACAGCTGCCCGATGAAAACCATCTTAATCTGCCCGAAGGTGTAGTCTTACCACATCCAGTTGCAAATCCCTTGACCTTTTCCAGCAGATGTTTAGATAACTTCAAATGGTTACAGGATATTGAGCAAAAATAAAAGTGAACGAAAAAATAGAGGAAAACAATTGCAAAATTCAATGGCTTGCCATTTTGCAATTGGCCTAATCTGTTGGCCCAGTTTGTGGCTAGCGAGGAGTGAGTTATCCTTTAATGGATTCGGCCTTTACAGGATGTTAAAGGATGCATTGAAATTTGTAGCCTAAATGATATTGCACTTTCCACGCAAACAAAGGAAAATTTAACAAAAAAGATTATGTTCTAATATGACCAGGTTGAACTATTTAATCAGGCCACAAGATCAAGGGGTATTACGATTAGAAAAGGAAATCTTATAATCACAGCTGGTATTTAACACGAGATGAACCAAGCTTAAGGAGATTTTCAAGAAGAATACAGTGACTGCAAAAGACTGATATGATAATTATGCCGAGTGATTCCTTAACAAATATTTGTAAATACAAAATAATTAATATTTATCCATTTTATCAGTCAAATGTTAATTAGTGTGTTTTATATAATTATGCACTCCAAACCTTTTAAAGAATATAGTATTAGCCAAAAAAATTTTAAGCTTCATTTGAATTTGAAATACGAAATCATAGAACATACAACAATTAGCAACATAACAATTCAGCATAAAATTTGAAAATAATCCTGATTAAATTTGGTTGAAATCGGACCACTATATGATATAGCTGCTATGGGAACGATCAGTCGTAAGTCCAGTCTCAGTATGAAAAACTTTTTTGTTGTTTAAGATATCTGAACCAATAGCGATTTAAATAATTTTATTTAAAGCATTGTTTGTTTTTCCACAGTAAGTACGTCTCTGACAGTCAAGTATGCTCGTTTTTTACAAGTTTTTTGATAATAAATAAATTTATTCGAATTTTCAACTTCTGTATATTTATATAGGTCTCAAATTAAGCCACATATTACTGAACTGCATTTCCAAAATGCATAATATAATTAAAAGTTGGTCAGACTGTTGGCAGGAATAAAGAAGAGGCAAGTTGGACAGACGGGGCGGGGTTGGGCGGGGGTATCTTTTGTTTGACTTGTGGCATGGCTAAACTGTAATAATTGGATGAGGCGAGCATTAATGATGAGATGTGCAAGATGATGATGATGATGGTGATGTTTATGATGATTATGTATTATGATGAGTGTGACGGGAGACTCGGTGACTGTGTGACTGGCATGAAGAAATCATTTTTAAAATTATAGCATGCACATCGATACACAACAAGCCGCAACTAAAGCGGCAAACGAACAATGAAACCGACTGAAGCGGGTCGAGAAAGAGATAGAGGGGTAGAGGTGTAGAGGGGGACAGGGAGACGGGGAACGTCGACTAATGACGATAATTGCGCACCTCACATAAGTCGGCTATGCTTTTTTTTTCATTTTCATTTTATTTTTTGTTGACCGACTCGTCAACTGAGACTGGGCCTATTCACTTAGGCCATAAACACAGACATTAACACCTGATCTTCGCCTGCTGCGACGAAACGGAGTCGAAGACGAAGACGAAGACGAAGCTGGAAAGGCTGAAAAGGTGTTTTCCCTGCCGCGCCTCATTGTTATGGTAAACAGTCAGTTTTTCAGACATTTTCGAGCCCGATGCTTAATTATAAACCCCGCGACTTAATCTGGAGCGGTAACTGGCGGGGCAGCTGACGTCGGACAATGGACAATGGACAATTCACGAACGGACAATGGGACAGGGGACAAAAGAAGTGTACCGGCATTGGGGAGCTGCGGGGGCAGGTATTGGCTTTGTAATGCGCCGACATGCCACTTTGCCACCTGCCACAGTTGTTGGCCAAAATGCGCACTAGAGTTGCCAAACAAATTCTATTGTTATTTAATTTGTAACCAAATTATTTCCACACGCTTTCTGGACTTCGCCATTGTTATACATGCGTCTTGGCCATTGGCCATTGGCCGTTGCCGCTTTTGTCCGCCAGGGGGCGCCATTTGTGCTTGCCCCGATCTTTATCACGTTAAGTTTACAAATTTAGCTCCTAATGAGCGATTTTAAACATTGTAATTCATGACAGGCGCTGCCTTTTAATGTGGTTTCATGACGACTTTTTACTTTTCGAGTTTCGGACTTTAAGCCTCAACGTTGCTGCCCCCTTGACGATGACGAACGTTTCGTTTGGCCCAGTGGGTGTGGCCCTCGACGAGGGCGTGACTTGGTGGTTAAGCGTGCAGTCTTTTGAGCAATAACATTCCACACACACTTCTTGCCCCCCCCCCCATTCAGTGGCAACAACAGTTCAACTATTCATTTACCTCCAGCATAAAGTGCCAACTCATAAAAGTCTCAAGGTATTCTTTTATTTATTTATATTTCAACTTTTTTTGGGTCATTTCCAAAAAACTTTAAGATTTGCAGAATTTAAACTACTATTTAATTTGTTTAATCATAATCTAATTTATAATAATTTAAAAATTCTTAAGAAATTGGAACAGCTCCAAATAGGGGCAGGTACTTACTTTTTATTCCAAAATAATATACCAAATATATTCACTTTTTTTTCTTAATTAACAGCTGAGAGTGATTAATTTTTTTAAACCAAAACAAAAATTTTAAACGATTTATTTAAATAACTAATTTCCAATATTACTTGTAACACTTTGTAACACAAAAATCAATAGCAATCGTTTGTAAATATTATCAATAAAATTTATATTTTTTAATCAGAATAAGTACTTCAGTTGTTAGTTGAGATTTAATTAAAGGACGAATAAATTGCTTCATACTTCATAAAAAATTCCAGGCTACTAATCTATTTTTATTTGTGATAAAATAGATGTCAAATAAACATATCCTGAACTTGTAATATCTCTGTTGAGCGTGGCGTTCTCAATAACAAAATCGCTGTCAACACTCAATAGCCCACATAAGTCGAAGCAAGTTAATCAGATCTCTTCCACACCAGTTGCATGCGATCCAAACTATGAATCTTCATTACAAGTAGCCACAGTTGATAAATCACACCAACAGAAAATTAAAAGAGAAAAAAAACGGACTAAAACGAGAATGAGAACAAGAAAAACTGGCGCCAGTTTCAATCTATGTAAATCTCGGGATCGGGATCTCTCGGATCTCGAATCTCGTAAAGTTTTTTGAACTTAGGAGAGACCGTAGTTTGCCCAGCTTGACTGGCAATTGAGGCAACTAGAAGTGACATCATCTATAGGATAATTCACTCGAAATGTTTACACAGACAATAATCCGTCGCATAAGGCGAATAAATTGAAAGAAATTCTTCGTGATGCTGCTGATGATGTTTCTGGCTGTTCGTCAGTTTACGTGGAAATGAGACAAACAAATAAATTTACTTTGATTGAATAATGGTCGCATAATTGGCAACTTGAATGGAATTGAGTAGCAGGCAAAACAGATGCTCCAAACTCAATTGAAATTGTAACAACAGACGGCAGAAAGCAACGATTGCTGCAATGATAACAATAATCATCAGACTCATCTATATCTCTATATATTCGCGCATTAACTAACTGAATTGGATAATCTCATTCTCATACTCATTCTGATTCTCATTCTTATTCGTATTCTCAGTTTCATTCTCATACTAAGACAATTTGTGGCGTCGCATTGTCGCCAATTGTTGTCTAAGATTCTCTTCAATTGAAATGTGCAACTGTTAAATGTCAGCCGGCAATTGTCAGCTAGATGGATGCGATATTCCATTCCATTCCACATACGCCCCGTTGTCATTCCATGCACTCAAACAGACAACACGATGAGATTCCAGAGTCTGATTCTCTTTCTGAGCTGCAGTTTATTAACCTGACACATTCGCTGCGACTGCATTCGAGTATGATTCATACCTTTGGGCAAGTGAATCAGCTCGAGTATGAGATGGAAAACCTGAAGATTACAGGGCTATTAGCAGCTGGAAAGCCGTTTGACTTGTTGCGACTTGCGCCCGCACCACGTTTCTAAGCTCTCCTTTCATTAGTAGCGAAATGTAAATTTTACTTTAGTCTTAAGTAAACATTTAAAATATTTAAAAACTGATTTTAATTATTCCCTAAAAAAGGAAGGTTGAATTCATCAGTTCACTTTAATCACTAGTAGTTAAAATATTTTTTTAGACCTTTTTTATTAATAAAAATAATTTGAAATTCCAATAATTATTGGACTAAAACATAAAAGAACTTGATTTTAGTAAAACTGATTTTAATAAGTTAAACAGTCTAATTTCATGTTCTGATTGGTCTCAACTATACACATGCTCTAACTTGGATAATGCCATTAAGCTTTTTTATAATACTCTTAACTCTTTTTTTGACATCTGTGTTCCACTTGCATCACCAATTAGTTGCAATAGACCTCCTTGGTTCTCCAGAGAATTATCACATTTAAAAAATGTGAAATCCAAGCAATTTAAAAAATATAAAAAATCTGGAAATCCTTATGATTTCTCTCGATATTTAATTACCTGCTCTAGCTTTCTAGTTCTTAACTCACAATGTTATAATAATTACTTGCAACGTTGTAAGCTTGAATTCTCTAAAGATCCGAAGCAATTCTACAAATTCGTAAACTCTAAACGCAAAGCCGCATCATTACCATCTTCTGTTGTCTTCAACGATATTCAAGCTAATACTGATCAATCCATAGCAGATTTGTTTGCTGACTTTTTCCAAACTACATATTCTACGAGTAGTCTCCGTGTTGGCCAGCCTTACCCGTATAGGTTAAGCTGTTCTAACTGTATTTACAGCCCTCTAATCACAGAAAGCTCGCTTCTTTGCGATCTTAAATTGATTAAGCCAGTGCACGCACCAGGTCCCGATGGGGTGCCTGCTTCTGTTCTTAAGTACTGTGCAGAATCTTTATGTAGACCATTACATAAGTTGTTAACTTTGTCCGTAGATTCCTCCTCTTTCCCAGCGCTATGGAAAGATTCTTATATTATCCCTCTTCATAAAAAGGGTATTAAGTCCGATGTTCAGAACTATAGAGGTATCTCCAAGTTGTCTGCTATTCCGAAGATGTTTGAGAAAATTATAACCTCTCATCTTCAACATTTATGTAGCTCTATTATCTCACCTACTCAACACGGGTTTATGAGATGTAGATCTACAACCACTAACCTACTTGAGTTCACTTCCCTAGTGATTAAAGGGTTCAAGAAAAAGATGCAAACTGATGTTATTTACACTGATTTTAGTAAAGCTTTTGATTCTGTAAACCACTCTCTACTCACTCATAAGCTTGATCTTCTTGGTTTTCCGTACAATCTTCTTCTTTGGATTTCAAATTATTTAAGTAACAGAACACAAAGAGTTATTTTTAAAAATTCATTTTCAAAGTCAGTTAAAGTTACTTCTGGAGTACCGCAAGGTAGTCATCTTGGTCCACTACTCTTCACGTTATTTATAAATGATCTTCCATCTATACTATCTCACTCCCATGCAATCATGTATGCGGATGATGTCAAGCTTTGTTTATCGTATAGCGATCCTTCTTCTATTAGTCTCTTACAAGCTGACTTAAATGCTTTCCATCTTTGGTGCCAAGATAATTTAATAAATCTCAATAGTTCGAAATGTAAAGTTATGACTTTTTATAGATCTTCCCGCGTTATTTCACGGTATTCACTTAATGGCATTTTATTGGAATGCTTGAACGATTCCGAAAGATCAGTTAATGACTTGGGTATAGTTCTAGATCATAGACTGAAATTTGATAAGCATATCGCGATAGCTGTCAATAAAGCAATGGGAGTTCTCGGGTTTATTAAGCGATGGTCCAAGGAATTTGATGATCCCTTTACTACTAAACTTCTTTACACGTCTCTTGTTCGTCCGATTCTTGAGTATGGATCATGTGTGTGGTCTCCTCAATATGAATCCCATCGTGCCAGGATAGAGTCGGTTCAAAAACAATTTTTAATTTTTGCTTTACGTGGCTTGAGTTGGAACTCAGAAATTCAGTTGCCTTCATATTCTAGTAGGCTTCTCTTACTCAATCTTCCCTCTCTTAATAACCGTAGAATTATGCTTGGAGTAATGTTCATCCACAAATTACTGCACGGTCACATAGACTCGGCTAATTTGTTGGATGAAATAACCTTTAACGTACCCTTTAGAGTAACTCGAACCTTTAATCCTTTACATCTTTCACGTTGTTCCACTAACTGGGAGCTTCACGAACCTCTTCGTACTCTGTGTGCAGATTATAATAGTCTGTACCGTACGATTAGTTTCGAGTGTTCTCCGCTCTCTATTAAAGCCTCTATATTATATTGTTTAACTAGTCTAACAAACTAACTGTTTATTAATACTATTCTGGTCTGATTGGGTTTTTCTGGGTTTTCCCCAATCCTAGCAAAAAATGTTGGGCCAATCATTTTCTTTCTCATTTTAAATTCCCCAGAGTTTTTAATTCTAACTTATATTGTAATTTAAATATATATATATGTACTATTTTTAACTTTAATGTTATATTTTTAAATTAATTGTTATGTCGGCTGCTTTTAGCCTGACAATAAATAAATAAATAAAATAATAAAAAAAGCTGATTAATGTCACTAGTGCACTTTAAATATAATTATTAAAAATACATTTAAGAACTGTTTCTAATTTTTCCCTAAGAAAAAAAGTTATAATTCAGCTGCTAACTTCATCACTAGCGTAGCTAAAATGTGTATTTAATCCTTTTTATTATATAGTATTAAAATATATATATTTTTATTTAAATTATTATTTATATTTATTATTATTTATAAACTATTATTTATATTAGTAAAAAAAATTTGAAACGAATTCAAGAAATTATTTAGTTTTGTATTATAATATCTCAGAACTTCATTTAAAGCTAATTTTTGTCACTAGCGTGATTAAAACTTAAGTTCGGCTTTAAACAATATATGTTTTATAGGGCAATTCGTCGAAAATAATTTGATTAAAATATAACTCGTAATTTTTACATATTTTTATTAAAACTAATCAAAGTATTTACAAGAAAAATGACAGTTATCTACAATTTCCATTGTATGTTAACTAGGAAAAGTCCCTGCCAACAGATTGTAAATAAAATTCAAGTATTATATTTGAACAACATGCAAGCAATTGAAATGCCACTCCATTCCATTTGGCTGCATCTTCACAGATCAACGCCAACGCTGAATGTCTGGCCCGCATTTTCCTGTATACGAAATTCAATTCCCATTCCCATTCCCGTTCCCATTCCAGACTACATATTGACTGTGTCGTGCAACCACAACAGCAATAGCAGCAACAAGAACAACAACAACAACATAATGACTAGAAAAGTCAGTAAAACAATTTCATCAGTAGCAGCAACAGCAAATGCTGCAGTTGCCACCGAGTTGCCGTCGAGTTGCCGCCACGCTCCACGCGCCCCTCATTTTGTTGGCGTGTGTGGGACATGCGCTAAAATTTTATTTGATTTGACACTTAGCAGTGGCTTTTAGCGCACTTTTTACACAGCTTTCGTATGTGCGTTGGTGTGTCTGTGTGTGTTTTATTAAGGACTTCCTGTTGGCCGTCAGCATCTTTGTCGCGACAACAGATTAATTTAACGCACTGCAGTTCAATTTAGTTGAACAGTTCCCCGTTTCTGGGAGCGACAATTGATTGAAACAGAAATTGAAAGTTAATTTTGTTGCAATTTTCTTTTATTTCAATAGAATTTCAATTGATTTATTTCGGCCTTCTAAAGTACACAATAATAATAGTAATAGTAATAATAATATAAATTAAATACTTAGTGCTTAATTTCAATTGCCTGCTGCGCTTAAGTATCGTCATCGTCATCATACAAACTCGAAACACTTTTGAAATTTCAGTTATCGAAATACCGTTGCAAAAGTTTAAATTTTAAAGTACAACCAGGAAATATGATATTCCTTGCTCAAACGAACAGATTTTTTTATAAATTTTGAAATTATTTTCGCAGAAATTGCTTTGCTTTCTAAATACAAAGCGATTTAAGTTTCAGATTTCGGTAAATATTTTCTTAATATGTAAATCAAGGTTCAATATAATTCGGTAGATTAAGGAAATGGTTAAAATAAGCTTCAAGAAAAAAATTTTAGCAATCAAAATTTTTTTTAAAGAAATTTCTCAACATTTTTCATGAATTTGTTTAGCTAAAAAGTTGTCAACTTTTGCAAGGATATTTAAAATTCGGCTAGCCGAAGTTTACAAACTCACTCTGTCTCTCTCTATTTCGCTCTCATTTTCGTTTGCTCTCTATCTCTTTCTATTTACAAGCGTCTAGCGCCTCAGTCGCGGCTGTTCTATGTACAGTGAATACTTATGGACTAACTACAGGTGATCCGCCCGCTCGTGTTCAGCTGTTGCGGGTGACAACTGTAACGGGCTTCAGTAGCGGCTGGTGTGCTGGACTCGGACCCGGACCCGGACCCGGAGATCGGGAGCTGCTCTCACCACCATTCGACTGCTGCTGCTGCTGTAGACCGGGGGAGGAGGGCGGCTGTCCGAGGTGTGTCATGTGGGGCTGTGGCGCCGGCGCCGTGGGCAACGCTGCGCTGAGCTGCCTTTGATGTGCCGCCAGAGCGGCGGCAGCGGCGTGTTGATGCAGCAGTTGTTGGTACTGCAGGCGCTGATACAGTTCCTGGCTGCTGGCGGGACTGACGAATGGCGGCGGGGGTGGCGGGGCGGATTGTGGCACGTGTGGCGCACCAGCCGGATGCCCGACCATGCCAGACAACGGACTCTTTGGGGCAAAGGGATTGTAGCGCTGATACATGCTGGCCAGCAAACTAGGCGCCGCCTGTGGGTACGTGAGGAACTGTCCGAATTGGGGATAGGCAGCCAGGCCAGGGAACATGGGTCCAATCAAAGATCGCTTGAAGGCCGCTAGGCGGGAGCGACTGGCGGCGGTGGTGCGGCGTCTCAATTTTCCCGTAGATCCTCCAATGAAGACATCCTCCGCTGAGGGATCCAGCATCCAGTAGTTGCCCTTGCCGGGATCATCATAATGCCGGGGGACTTTCACAAAACACTTGTTCAGGCTGAGATTGTGGCGAATTGAGTTTTGCCAGCCCTGTTTGTTGTCCCGATAGTACGGATGATTTGTCATTATGTACTCGTAGATGCCATTGAGGGTCAGGCGCTTCTCCTGGCTCTGTCGAATGGCCATCATGATGAGGGCATTATAGCTGTAAGGCGGCTTCTCGTTGCCCTTCTTATCCTTGATGGGTTTACCGTCTGTAGATTTGGTTTCCGAGTCGCCATCGCCATCGTTATCACATTCCACATCCTCATCGGCATCGCCGTCCGGATCATCATCATCTGGTTCCGGCTCATCGGCATCTGCATCGGCGGGAGGCGCCGGTGACATCGAGGTGACATCTAAATCCGATTCCACATCGCTGTCCGGCTCAGAGCCAAGTGGTGAGCTATTGTTGTTGTTGTTGTTGTTGATATTGTTATTGTTAAACTTTTGGTCCTCTTGGTCACGATGCTGCTGCTCCTCCCGATGCTCCTGCTGCTCATCCTGTTCCACAGTCTCCGGTAAAATGGCATTTATTGAAAAACTGGACTTGAGATGCGGCGTTCGTGCCATTTTCATGAGCAGCGTTGCCGGCGTCAGATTCAAGTTCAGATTCAATGCGCCGACGGTGTTTAGATGCGGATGCGGATGTGGATGGTGTGTGTGTGGCGTGTGATTATGTGGATGATGCGCGTTGAGCTCATCAACGATCTTCACCATTTTGCACTTTGAATTCTTGTTATTTTGTTTGTTGTTGTCTAACGATGCATTTTTTGGTTAAAATATAATTAAATTGATATCACAAGATAATTAACTGAATGCCTCCCACGCACGCGTATTCAATTTACAATATTCAAATTGGGTTCTCGTTAACGATTTGGATTACGTTTACCGTTTGCACGCTCCTCGTTCACACACGTCCGCTGCGCTGTGGCGTTTAGTGTAGACTAAATAACAAGAATTTCAAAATCTCAATTCATTTGCCGTGCCTTTGGCTTTTGCTTCTTTTTCTGCATCCACCTAGCCCAACAGCCAATGGCAGCTGTGGAACGTATTTCGTGTAGCTCTCGCTTGCGTTCAGTCTCCTCTAACAGCTATATGCCTCGCTCGCTCTCGCGCGCTCTTTTTCCCTGACTTGCTTGTGTTTGGGTTTGTCTTACTGTTTGTGCTTTGCAACTGTATTTGTGTGTGTACAGATTTTTACCATTCGTTGCTAATTGCTGCTGACATGACACGAACGCCGGCGACGTCAACGACGCTTTGTTTTTGCTTTTATCGTTTACGACAAGGGTGGGGAGAAACGGTGAGACGGAGAGAGCCACTGGGGCACATGCACACGCTCTTTGGACGTTGTGGGTTGCATTTTGATACGCCAGGTTTTTGATTATGTTGCTCTTTTCTGAGCAGCTGCTGCTTTTGTTACTATTGCAGTAAAGATCTCTGTTAATGGATTTTGTGTACTTACTCGCACAAACACACACACACACACACTCGCACACAGTTGCCATTACTAATTGTGTTGTTGTTCTCTATTTGCTTTTCTTGGCCCTTTCATCTCTTGCCCAGTTTATAAAATATTCGTATAGGATGGATCTTTGAGTTGATGAGAAATATTACATTTTATGTGATGGACGGCGCACTTGGATCGAATATAAGTTAATACTTAACTTCAATTAATAATTAAATTATAAATACTTTGAATACTTTTAGTTTTTTATTTGCTTTAGTTACCAATGTATAATAATTTTGTTTGTTTTTGTTGTTTTAATTATCAAATAACTTATTATATTTTAATTAAGTTCAAAGATGAACCCTAATATTACATTATTCTGTAATGCCAATAAAAGTGTTTCAAATATTATAAACTATGCGAAAGTTAATTGAATATTACAACGTAATAGTGGGTCTTACAACTATTAAATGTAATTGATTTCTTAGAATTTTTTAAAAGGCAGCAGCTGGAACTATTCGCATGACCCATGCCACAAATACCGACCGCCTGTCAATTCCAACTTAATATCGAAATCATTTTGTAATCATAATAATTGTTTTCGCTTATTGGGGGCGTGTACTCAGATTATTACACACGTTCACATGTGTGTGTGTGTGTGTGTGTTTTGTGGAACCTGGCTGCAACTGAAAGAAATGAGAACGCGCTCTGATTGGAGACAAGAAATTGTGAGTTGCAAAGGTGAAACATGTTTTACCTGCACATGGCAAGGCAAAGCAAATAAAATAAATACATAGTAAAGTTGAAGAAATAACTATAATAAAAATGCAGCAGCAACAGAAAATAAACAACAACTAAATAAATGTCGGACGCCATGTTTGCCAGTTGTTGTTCTTGTATTGTGTGGAAACAGAGCATCTGTGTGGATTGCAGTTGTTGTTGTTGTTGTTGTTGATGCGCATACAACAATGGAATGCGGTCGGCTTGAATGCCGAATGAGTCTGTGTGTGTGTTGTGTTGTGTTTTGTTATTGGACGTGCGCTTTTTGTGGAGAGTGGAGACATGCGCGCAAATGCCTCAACACACGAGCACAAACAAGCTCCACACTCTCCCCAAGCTCTCAAGTTCTCTCCAGCTGCCTCTCTGTCCCACGCATACATAAGCATATGTGTATGTAAAAACTTGAGAGGGCTCCAGGTCAAAACAAAATGGCGCTAGCAACGACATTTCCATTGTCCACTCTCATTTCATTTATTGCCATTGTTTTGCAATTGTTTTGGTAATTTGCGTAATTTTTTGCCCTGGGCCCATTCAATGTGTATAGGAATTTATGTTTATAAAGAATAGATTTCAAATAAATGAATTAATAAAAAATTGATTCAGGTTCTTAGTAAGCTGTTCTTTATACATTTATTGTTTGTATTTCTAAACAGAACTTGAATATAACACAGAAAATTCGTAGTTATAGTATTCAAAATGTCTTTAATGAGTTCACTTGCAATTTTGTACATATCTTGCCTAATAACCGTAAGTTGAAAATTTAAACAAGTATATACATAACTACAGTAAAACTTCCGTAACTCGAATGTCTATAACTCAAATTCTCTCTAACTCGAACTAAATTGAGTGGCAATAGCGTATACTTAACTAAAAAAAAAAGACTTCCAAAAGTCGATGTCTCCATAACTCGAACTTTTTTCTTGTATAATGGTGATAGTTGATGTCGCTGGAAAATGCAGATGGAACGCCAGTACGAGTACCGAAATTTCCGAGTTTTAACTACAAAGAAGTTAAGACCTCAAGTTCTGAGGAGACACATAAGTTAAGTGCACCGAAAAAAGTCAAGTTATTTAAGCCACAAGAAAAGGTCGGAAGTAGCGTAGACCAACAGACAACCAAACTGTTTTTAAATCTTTGGGCCAAAGCTATCAGAAGTAATCAGAGAGATAATGACAAGGATAAGGATGAGTCTAAGGCCAAGGCTAAGGATAAGCATTACTTTGGCGAAAATAAAGAAGTTAGCTTAGTTTTTCCGAAATTCACTAAAAATAGACAAGGCAATTGGGTGGCATTTAAATGGGGTCCTACTCCTGCCGGAATTTGGCAGGACACCCGATTCAATCAAGCGGACAAATATCGGGCGCTGGCAGGTATGACGAAAGACGAAAGCTACCCCACGGATTATTATAAAGGGTACGTATTTAATATTATTAACAATTGTATATCATTTCTGTTATCCAAATATTTTTTGATGTCATTCCATTTTTAATCGTAATTTTTATCACTGGCGCAAATTAGAATGGAACTATCGACCGTATGCATAGGAAGAACTACAATTTATAATAAACCCATAAATAAGAATTGGTTAACGAAAGGCGTTCATATAAATCTATTAAGCGAGCGTGTATTTTGGAATGGCCTCAGACGTGAGATTTACAATAAAGGACGATACGATGAGTGTCACGATCCCGTTAAGTACACCAGATGGTTGGATTATCAAGAGTGCGCCCTAAAACGCAACCAAAGAATTGAGTATCTTATGCCCAGATATCCATTGTTTCAAAGAGGCTATAATGCCTTTTACAAAATTTATATATAATAATAAGATCACCAAAAAATATTCATTGATAAAAAAAACTATTTGTTGTTAATATGAAAAACAAATGCCGAAAATCTGAATCGGGAATTTCGGTAGGAAGGAGTGTAAACGGTAGGGGTAAGAGTACCGGGTACGGCTTTGCAAGAGGTGGGCGAGAGTACTTTACTAATCAGCTAGATTTATAGCTGGCATTTAGTTTTGTTAGTTTTGTGACAGATACATACATTCGTTTGATACAAGTTGCCGGCGGGGCAAACAAATCCCGTGCATCTTAACCCTTTTACGGATGACCTGATCCGTCAAGGGCCAAGGGCTCAACCCGTTCGGCAGTAAAATTGCAACGCCTCTCTTTTCAGCTGTATCTGTAGCTGATCGCGATGTCCTTCCGGGTAGACGTCTAGATACTGCTTTATTTTGATAAACTCAATGGCAGTTTAACCGCAGGATTAGCTTGTTTGTCCACCGGATCAGCGCGATGCATGCAAACAGAGGCGGCTACCTAAGCGCGGGTGGGATTTGGCTACCTACATTCGGGTATGGCAATGGGAATGGGAACGGGTTAAGTATACAACAGGACATCAGCATTGTGCTTCCGTTGTTTACATTGTCTGTTTACATGCGGACGGTCGGACGGACGGATGAGACGCGCCTTGAGGACTCAGGACAGTAGCCAAATTTTGTTTGCAAATTGGTCTTACCTACGCCCAGGATTCGCCTCGTCCTTGTCCTCGGTCCGTGCCGAAAGAGTTAAGCAAGGATTAGATCTTCTCTGGGATTTAGCCGACTTAGCTTAGCGCGTATTAATCTGATTTCGTGGACTTGAAGCTTCGTATTTTTCACCTTAATCGTCGTCGCTTAGCCATGCAAATATTTTCCAACATCAGCCAGCCACGGCCACGGGGATTTGTTTCGATTAAAGCCACGCTCAACGGGTTAAGGTTAAGGTTAAGCCCGCAACTGACATCTGATTTCGTTTAGGGCGCAGCGAAAACCCCTTTAAAAAACCAGTCAACAACTGTTACAGTCACTGCCATTCCTGGCCTGCTTTGGGGTCGGGGCTGGGGAGCACTTCATAGATGGGATTTTATTCCCTGTCCATCTGAGGGCTTTACAAATTGGCCAAATTTTGTGGAAATCACGCGCTGCAGCTTTTCCGGTCTATGAGTCCATTGGAAGCAGGACAAAAGGACAAGGGACGGCTTGGACATTGGCATCCCACTTGTTATTGTTGTTATTATCGTGCGTTTCGTTTTGCAAATAAACAGCCAAACGAGTGTGCTACAAGTGTGGCGAGTGTTGCAAGGGGCGGGGGGCAGGCAACACACGCAGGGTGGCAGAAAGTGGGTGGGTGCTGGCAAAGCGTATGGTTAACAGCGGGTTGTAGAACAGGCGAGGTGGAAAGCGAGCTGCGGGGAGAAAAAACTACAATTAAGTCGACTATTCAATGTCCTTTTCTGAAAAGTAAATTTAAACCTGAAATAAAATATATTTTTTAAATTTCATTATTACAAAAGGTGGGTTTGCAAGCCTAGACAGGAGCATCCCAAATTGCGCCATATACTCAAACTGAATATCTTACCCATAATTGATCGGAAATTTCTCACAAAATCTGCAAATATTTGTATTTAAGACCCTGGAAATATAATTAGATTGATAATATCAGTAATAATAACATAACTACTACTTGTATTTAGATATTTAGCTCTGAGATTCACCGCCTTAAGCTAAATATAAATACAAAAGAATTAACATTACTACATTTAAAAAATATTTAACAATATTTATAATTCCAAAATTGTAATTATGTTACTTCCCAAGTCACCGTAAAATATCAAGCAATACTCTCCATGCAGCGCATCAACTCTTCGCCGACGCTTCACTAAAAAAGTGCCTCCCCCTCTGTCGCTCTCCATCAGTAAGCAATAGTGTAAGCACCCCTTTTTTTGTCTAACACTTGATAATTGTTGACAATGTGTTATAAACTGATTTACACGCATTTAACGAAAAGAAACACTGCCAAAACTCACGCAGCGCCAACACCAACAACAAACGACAACAACCAGCAACAACAACAACAACAATTGTCGGGGAGAGCGTCGTCGTTGTCGTCAGCAGCAGCAGCAGCGTCGTTAGCGTCGACGGCAACCGCTTAGATGTCATCGTTAGCTGCTGTTGGTGCTGAACTGGGAATGGGCAAGGGAAAGGGAAATGGCATGAGTAGGGGAACCTGGGAAGTGGGAACTGGGAAGTGGAAAGTGGTCGCGTGTGCCACGCGAGGGTGGCAACTTAAAGGGGCATACAACATACATATACGAGTGCGAGTAGAGCATGATTTGTGTTTGTTGTTTGTGTGTTAATGAACTGCGTAACAATTAACGGCAACAACGGACCACAAATAAAGCGCAACAAGGGAACTGCGACTTTTTTCCTTCCCTCAGCTTCAAAGTCACTAAACATGGACACGATGAATCCATCGCCTGGACGTGGCTGTGACTGTGGCTTCGGCTGCGGGTTCATTTGCGGATTTATTGCTACATAATCGGACAACAGAGAAAGAGACAGAGATAGATAGATACACAGAGGGAGAGAGAGAGAAGTCATTGGTTTATGCTGGTGCCTGGTCAACTGTGTTCCACTTGGCACTGATCCAAATCAATTTAATTGAGGTCCAGTCCAAAGCGTTGGCCTCTTTGGCCTGGCTTAATTTGTCGTTTGTATTGCCACAGCCGACGGACCCTGAGAGACCCTGAGAGACCCGCTGTATCAGTGTGAAATCTGTCAACTGACATGCAGCTCCATCTCAAAGATCTGCAAAGGAAGTGGGGTTAGCGAGAGCAATTGAAATTGAAAGGATGTGGTGTCAAGTGCCCTGAGCAATTAGAGCTCAATGAACTGCAAGTACTATCTAGAAAATGTATAACTAAAATTATAAATAAAATGAATTATCTGTTAGACTATCAGTTCACTTGAAGAATTAAGTTCAATCGCTGAACTTTGTCAAAACCTGGCCGATTTGCTTGCGGATTTTCTCATGATTTCTGCATCAAAATTTGATTTATTAACAAAAAAACGTCAATTTATTAAAATTTTGTGAAAACTTTACCGATTACCTTGCGGAATTTCAATGTTATGATTGTTTGATCTCCAATTTAATTCTGCTTTACAATTTTATTCTCTTTAAAAATTTTCTTCTTTTTTTCAACATTATCCATATTTCTCAATCCTTCCCCTTGACACTTTTTTAAAGCTTAACCGATTACCTTGAGGAATATCCATATTATGATTGTTTGATATCCAATTTAATTCTGCTTTAAAATTTTATTCACTTAAAAAATTTCTTTCTTTTTTTCAACGCTCTCCAAATTATTCAATCCTTTGTATTTACTTGAAAAATTAAATGATTTTCCAACGCACTTGCCTTGAGGGTTCATATGCGCTATTCCCTGTTGTCAACCCGGTTGAACTCACTTCCGTTCGGCAGCTTCCAGTTTCCCCAATCAACCGATTGTGAGTGTGAGTGTGAGTAGTCCGCGGGTCCAGTCAGATGGGTAATACTTCGAGTGCGTTGTTATTGCTCATTCATAATTTCTTTTAATTGTTGTATTTTCTTTTGCTTTGCATCTTTTTTTGCCGTACAACAATTCTTAGAGCTCGAGAAGCAATACGATTACAATTGGCCAGCAGCGAGTACTATTCATTCATTTATGCATTCATTCATACATTCATTATTCTAGTGAATTGGTTCCTCCATTGACCAGAGGTCTGACTCTGGTCAGAGTCAAAGTCTGAGTGCCCCGGAGCTGCCCTCGATGTGTGGCGCGTAAATTAACTTAATTGAAATTCGGGTCAACAGAGAGGCCAAGATAATGAAAGAAACTAATTAAAGAGCAGTTCTTGTCCCCTCAGACTCTCCTACATGTTGCACTGGCAACCCACATGCTGGCTGTTTGTTGTTGTTGTTGTTGTTGTCGCTGTGTGTCGCTTAAATATTTTTCAAATATTTTCAACAATTTGATGATTGGTATTGTTGTTGTTGCTATTGCTATTATTTGATTATTTGTGCCATGGGTTAACAATTATTTTATTAATAACAACAATATTTGAATGTGTTGCCCTCATCTGAACCATTGCCTATAACTATAACTATGACCAAACTGGGCAACCACATCACTTTCAATTAAAAACACATTTTGTGGTCACTGTGTGGTCGCTCTGCAAATTGAGATAGTAGGAGAGGGAGGTCATACCATACCCTAACATACCCTATTTTCCCTCACTCTTTTAGCTGACACACCCGATTGTACTTGCAGGGCTTCAATCTAGAATCGGGGGGAGTCCCCCTACACACGCCCGGCTTGGGATCGATAGTGTCAATACTGCAGTCGGGCAATTTAAATACGTAACTCAACTACTTAGTGTCAGTTTGTAGGTCGTGAACAACAATTGAAAGCATAAATCAAGTGATTAAAAGTCGACACATGACTGCAAGTACGATATAGCCTTGTAGCACCCTGTAACTTGGTCAATATTGCATAGAGTGACTATAAAAAATTATGCTTTTACATCATATGAGGCATATATTTTTTCTGTTCTGTTTCAAAATCAGAATCACAGATCTTGCTTCAGTAATATGTAATATTATATTTGAGACCTAAGATAAAGTAAACTAAATTGTTGTTGGTACTGCTCTATATATTACTATAAATGTTTAGTTCCTTGTCCTATATCCAAGATTTATTTGGGAACCTTTCAAATCCCCAACTGCCTAACAGCTTACACTTGTGCTCGACACATCTACCAATCTCATCCCTAACAAAGTTGTCTGCCCATAATAACAGAAACAGCTAAAACTAATACCAAGTTGGTATCTGCTTATTGCAATCTCTATTCATCGCCTCGAGAACTTAAATCCTAAAACCAAAACGCGATGGGTTAAACCGAACTGTGAACAAAGAGGCCAAATACCCGATCTATATACAATATATATAAAATATTTATGCCAAAGCAGAGACAGCGAAAAAAGAGATAAGAAAAGGGAGTGAAAGAGCAAGAGAGTACTGGGAGATGGGCTTGAATCATTAATGAAACTAGACTTAGATTACCAAGCAGGAGATGAAGGAGAAGGATATGGAAAAGGAGACATGGTTCACTCCTGGGCAGTCTAAATGCACAAAAAGTGTAACAAACGGCACACGCAGGACACTGCATGCTGAGCAGGACGAAGAAAAGTAGCAGAGATACACAGAGAGAGAGAGAGAGAGAGAAAAAGAGTACTGTAAAGGTAATCTCTTTCTTGTGCATCTGGACTATTGTGCAGCTCCTCAGAGTGCTCGGGATTCTGGCTGCTCCTGCTGCTCTTTCGACATTGTAATCCGTGCACTTAACCCGGGTAATAAGATAAGTATGGCAGATCCTCATTCGGTTGCTTCTGCTTGTTATCTTTGTAAATTGCATGTCGAGCACTTAAGCCAATTCTACAGGGTCTTAAGCGTAAACTGGTTAAGAACGTTTCTGCGCGTGCTACTCAAATACTCAAAGTTCACCATCCCGAAATCTATGTACAGCGATCCCGTCCTGAGACTCTGATACAGTTAAACAAATCCAGCCAGCAGCTTCTGTGTGCCATGAACCAATAATTCCACAATGCCCTCACGAGCTCAAACAATTTGAACAATCAACACAATCAACCCGCAACCTTCTTAGTCTGCAAACTGCTTTAGCGACTTAGACGAGATCCAGGTTTTGAGTTGAGTTGAGTTGAGTTAAAGAATCCTGGCTTAGGTAAGTGGATTCAATCCGAATCCAATTCCAGTTCACCAGTCTAAGGTAGCATAATTGAAAAATGTGTTAAGTATATAATGCGCTCATCCAAACTATTTCAATAACAAGCAACTACTTAAGCTGGGCAACTGCCATCACCAAATATCCAAATACCCAATCAAACAATGACCTGGTTCTCTCTAGCTGGATTTCTTTTTAGCATGGAACTAGTCCATTTCCATTCCTGTCTCAGTTTCAGTCTTAGTTTTCAACATGATCAACCCAAAAGCCTTTTGTTTAATCACACACAAAGTTTCATATCTTAAGTCGTTGGCTGAGCATGGGTTGTATATGCAAAATATTGGATAGCATATATGGATTTTGTGTGGGCCCGAAAGCCGATTTAACTCTTGCAGTGGCTTAAGCTGAACATAAACTCCAAAATATCCACACATATGACTTTATACAACTGGCCAAAAAAAAAACAAGATAAAGGATTTGAGTAGTAGATTAAATGAGCAAATTATGGATGGGTTAAGGGATTACAGTTTGAAGATATAAGATTAACAAATGATATCAAAAGTGATATAAAAAAAATAGATATGCAATGAAATCTTAAATACAATTTTTTCTTTTTTTTAGGAGAAACAATTATCTTTAAACTATTGATCATGTTAGCTATCAAAATTTGATCGAACCAATTTTTAGCATAAAATATACCATAATTATCTCAAAACTGCACGATTAATTTCATAATTATGTTTTCTAAAAAGCTGAAGATACAGGATATAGAATTCATAAAGATACCATACGTTTTCTGCTATACTCTAAGTAGTCTCATTACGATAAACATTAAATCAACTTTACGATCATTTAACGCTACACAACTTTTCCATTCTCCTCGAATCTCGAATAGTTCCCAACTGCTGCTTGGCACCCTATAAAACTGCCAGCTAATCGTTTCAATAACATGATTTACCAACACCAAACAACAAACACAGCCAAACCGAAAGACAGATAGACAGAGAGTCCGGCCATAATTTACAATTATGGAAAATGGATAGAAAAATATAAGACGAAGAAGATGGAGAAGGAGAAATAAAGAAAGAAAATACGAGTATGATAATTGCTACCGATACGACGCTCACACATTTTTCCTCCGCTCACAACTTACTAACGATGATATTAATTATCATTTTCATTTACAAATCGCCTCGATAGAGAGACAATGGGAAAAGGAGAGGGAGAGGGAGAAAAGCGCAGTATTTATGACATGACCATGCCTTGTTACGAGTATACCAATAATCTGGGGGCGCAAGAACTTGTTGATACCATTGCTAGAGATGATGCTCTGTTTTTCTCACATGTTTCACTCAAATGCGCACTTAAGCCGCCACATTTACACACAAATATACACACACACACACACATATATACACACACACTGACACATGGCAAGTGATCAAAGTGGACGCCGCATTGCTTGATTCTATCTAAAATATTGAAAACTCGAAAATAAAGACATCAACATTGGGCAAAACGTAAGCGAGAAGATTGAGATACCAGAGAAAGAGAGACAGTTTGAGAAATTGTGAAGAACGCCTTCGCCTTATGGGAAAAGTGGCCCCTGGGCTGAGGTACGGCACAGTCGGCTCGCAGTCGGTGCCCCTTTCTAGGGTTCTCATCTTTCACTTTTACTCATGGCATATTAGTTGAAAAATTGTATAACAAAAGTTAAGAAAAATTGTTGTGTTTACACACACACACAAACACATGCACATACAAAACTACAACTTATATAGAATAGTTTAAGCAAATAGAAGTGTGCTGCTTAGACAATAGCCTGGCTGGAACTGGACCCCGGACCAAGGAGTCCTCACGGGCAGAGGGATCGCTGTTGGGTTACCTGCGGTGCTTGGCACAGCTGGAGTTGTCACTGGGCATGTAAAGAGCCAAGAAATTGAGACAACAACAACGGCAACAACAACAAAGGCGATCGCTCTTTTTTGTTTTGTGTGTTTTGAGCTTCAAACAAATTTGATGCTTGCCGCCTAGCAGCAGCAACGGCTAATTAAGTCATCAGGCGGCCAAAAAGCAGCTAAAAGAAAGGTAGCTAAATATTATAGCTAAAAAGCAAGCTAAATCAGCTAGAGGAAGCGAAGAGAAGCTAAAAAGGTAGCTAAATATCAAATAAAATAGCCAAAGCCTGCTGAAAATAAAAGCTAAATTGTTGACTGTGAAAAAGTTAAATGTAATAAATAAAATTTAAAAAAAAATTAAGAAATGCATATTTTCTTTTCATTTAAAATGTATTTTATTAAATGTTTTTCTAATATATATTTAATATTTTTAATAAAGCTGCCAATCTGTGGGCGTGGCGTCATAACTGGATGGGTTGGGGGGGCGCTGCTCCTCCTCCAAATGCTGGCCGGCTGTCCAGGCCGGCAACGGCCACAAATGATCTCATCTTTAATTTGCTAAATGCAACATTTAGACGTCAAAGGGTTTGTCTTGCAACTGACTAACTGACTGACTGACTGACTGCCGACGACGACGATGATGACGACGACGACGACGCTGGCGACGGGCCTTGTGGCATTGAACCAAAACGCTGGGCGTGGCAATCGACTGTTTGCTTAGCTGGCCGGAAACTTGCCGAAGAACTGCATGCGCTGGAAGATTTCCGCATTCATGTGCGCACCCGGATATCCCTGAAGCTGAGGATGTGCGGCAGCTGGCGGGGGTGGAGCTGCTGCCTGATGCTGATACTGCATCTGATGTTGTCCATAGCCAGCGGCCATAGCAGCAGCAGCCGCTTGATAGGCAGCGGGATTCATGCGTTGATACAACGCGGCAGCGGCGGCGGCAGCTGCGGCACCGGCAAAGGGCATGCCAGGATAGCCATAGCCAGCGGCTGGAGCACCATAGCCGCCCAGCATGGGCGAGAAGATGGCCTGACGGTAGGCGGCGAGGCGGGTGCGACTGGCACCGGGATTCTTGCGGCGCAACTTGCCCGTGGTCTCGCCAATGAAGACCTCCTCGGCAGAGGGGTCCAGAACCCAGTAGTTGCCCTTGCCGGGATCATCGTAGCTGCGTGGAATCTTGGCGAAGCATTTGTTCAGGCTGAGATTGTGACGGATAGAGTTCTGCCAGCCGCGCTTGTTGGCCTTGAAGTAGGGGAAGCGATTGATCAGATACTGGTAGATGCCATTGAGGGTCAATCGCTGTTCGGGGCTGTCCTGGATGGCCATCATGATGAGCGCGTTGTAGCTGTAGGGCGGCTTCTTGTTATCATTGCTGCTGGCACTCAGTTTTTGTTTCTTGCTGGGATTGGCATTCTCGCTGCCATCATTCTCGCTGTCCTCCTCATCCAATTCAATGTCCTCATCATCGAATTCCTCCACATCGAGCTTATCATTGTGCTGGGAAGATAACGATTCGGCGGCACTGCTCATGGGGGTGCTGGTGCGGGAGGGACTATCGAAATCTTCAGATGCCGACAACTCGCCATCGGAGTTGGCATATGGATGATAGGGATGTGGATGCTGTGATGGCACCGCCTCATGTTTGATCACTGTTGGAGCTGTTGGTTTCTTGGCCAATATGGCATCGATGGAGAAATTGCTTTTGAATTCCATTTCGCAGACACTTTTCACCATTTTCAATTTGTTGTTTATCTGGTTATTCTTTTGCTTTTGTTTTTCTAATTCAACTGAGAGCACACACACGAAAGTAACTGCTGCTGTTCAGATGTGAACGTTGCGATGCGTAACTCAATACTGACTCTCCTTGGCTGCGAGACGGGCTATTTATACGGCCCCGGATTACAGAGCGCGCCTTGCGCATGCTCTCACACAATACACACAATACACAGCATACACAACATATACACGCACGCACACAGACGCACCCACCCCATGCGCTCAGCGCAAGAAGAGAGAGCGCATGTTAGGTAGACAACAACAACAGTGCAGGCTCCGCCTCTTAATCTCTTGACGCTGAAACCGGTTTGGCAGACCATTTTGTTCCACTTGCCATCCACAGCAGAATCGATGTATGTATTTATTTGTTGCTGTTGCTGTTGCTTTGTTGTCGCTTGTTTTGGAACTTGTGGATGTTTATTTGCAGCCCTTTGCATGCTTCGGCGTCAAAATATCCATTACATCCAATCCAAACAGGGGTTGCTCGCCCCGTCTCCTTGTAGGCGTATAGCAGTTGTATTCTTTTGCTTCTCTTTCTTTGACTCTCTTTCTCGCTCTCTCCTACTCTCCCCATTGCCCCTTGTTTTGATGTTAGCATATTGCACAGTTAATTGCTACAATAATAATAGTAACAACATACACCTATACATTCATATAGTAAGTAAATTCGATGCTGTTATCTAAATTCAAATTCGTGGAATGTTTCCTCTAATCCACTTCAAAATTAGTTCAGTTTCAGTTTTAGGATTTCCTTTCTAGGATTACTTGAAATCCACGTTGGCTTAACATTTTGGCTGATTTTCGCTGATTTTCGACAGCTCAATGGAGCTCAAGTAGCAGGTAATCCCCTGGCGTGGCCAGTAAAGGGTTAATCAGGCCATGCGGCTGCCGGGATTTGTTCTAGTTTCGTGACAGCTTAATTAAATCGCACTTCTTGAGAAGTTGCCTTGGCCTATGAGTAGCGCTTGATGTGGATATGCCAGTGGATCCAAGTAAACATTTGGTTTGGTTTTAGCTACTGACTTTTGAGAGATTTGCAGTGGGTTTGAGAGGCAAATCTTTTGGAGATAATTATAATACGGGAATAACTTTTCTTAAAAGAATTGTGCTGACAAATATTTAGTCTAGCTATTAAAGAATCAATTTAATAAAAATAGTCTAAAAAATATTATAATTCTTTCGAAATTTAACAACACTAATTGTAATCATAAAATAAAACCTGTAAATAATATTTAAGAAATGCTAAGTTGGAAAATATACAAGCAAATGTATATGATATTTTTAATTTTAAATCTTAAATTATGAATAAGAATAATAATTTAACAAATCCATAATTTTTTTCTAGAATACAAATTTCCTTAAATGCATAGAAACTTAAAGTTTGTGTAGGCTGGTAATATTCAAAAATTGTGCCACTACCTGCGCTATAAAGCCAGGTCATAAAGCCAGCAATAAACGGAATATAAATCGGGTAAACGTTACCTGGAAGTTAAGACGGGGGATTCATTCAAATCTAGAGCTAACACCGCGATTTATCAATAAAGTACAGATTTGGGGTAGAGATCATAGTGCAACTGGGTTGAGACAGAAAGAGGGATCCTTGGGCCCGCACTCGATGCATACCAAATCAAGTGATGTGCAGGCAAATGGCGACACTGGCCATCGATCATGTGCATTGTTCGTCCATGAAATCGGCAAGGATGTGCAGTGCTGGGACAAAAGGACTGCCAAGTGTGAGTGTGGGCTGTCGAGCGCGACAAATGCAAAACGAAGAATGTCCTTTTTATCACGCACAGAATGTCCTGCTGTTGACAGCACGGTCTGTCTTCGAAACGGGACTGTTGACAGGCCCGTTGCCCGTTGCCCGTTGCCCGGACGTATATCGCACATTACGATCAATTATGAGACTCAATGCCCTCCAGCGGCGTAACGAAACGAGCGAAACTTTCCCCGGCCGAATCTTGTGGCGTTAATTGAAAATTACATGGACATTGTCCAGTGGCCACGGTGTCTACTTGGAATTTCGCCTAGTCAATGTTTTTTAATACGCCAAGGCGTAACAGGACTCGGCCGGGACTTGGTCCTGGTCTTGAACCAGGACAAGCGTGAAGCTCACCTAAGTGTGGTCTGGCAATGAAACCATAATGTCACCCAACAGGCGGTCAGATCATGGCCTGACACCGTGGAGCTAACACTGATCACCCATCAATGACTGTGACACATCTATCTGACCTCTCTCTCTCAGTCACTCTATCCCTCTCTATGCACTCGAAAGTCACGGCTTAACATCCATGAAAAACTTGAATAGTTTTCTAAAGAATCTACTGAATGCTACACATTATTGATATTCATTCGGTTTTAACACTTTTCTATTATATAGTATAGATTATAAATATTCTATATACGATAAGAATGTCTTTTTATGATGAATTTTCTTGAACAAGATTTGATATTGACAAGGAATATGACACAGGAAAGTGGAAGATTAAGTACATATTTGATTGAGTATATACTATAAAGTCTTTTTGGATGAATAATAATTAATAATGAATAATATGAGAGACGTAAGATAGTAAAAATTTCCAACAAATTAAAAGATATATATCTTCATTTAATATTTATACAATATCTGTAAATAAAATTTAAAAATTAATTTAAATTATCTAAAAACTCGATGAGGAATTTTTGCATTTCTGCCGTCTTAAATAAAAGCCATTTTAAGATACAAATTTAAACTCCTGATTGAATTTTTTAGCTGCAACTGTTGTGCGCCTGTGTGGGCGAGCATTTTAAGGATCTGTCGACTTTGTGCCATTTTGTAAATCAATTAGTTTTGTCGCGGCTGTCAAAATGCGCCAGGATCACAGGATCGCTCACCGAAGTAGCCAACACTCCCATGTCCATGCCCGGAGCTAGGTAAAAGTCGAAAAGTCATCCCGGCAATGGCGGCAGGAGCCTTTGAAGCAGGTCCGCTGCTGGTCATGGCATTTTGCAAAAAAACAAAATTTCCAACTCAATTAGTTGAACTCTGCCCACGCCAAGCATTAAAGAAAAAACAAACGAAATGAAAAGAACAGAACAGAAATGAATTGTAAAGAAAGGAAAAGAGAAGCCGCTTAGCCACAAAAGAGAAATGAAAATTCGAGGCGTTCAAATCTACATTTATCCCTCTGCCTCAATTTTCAGCCTGTGCCTTGGACGGGAACGAAGACTGAGACTTGGTATTGAGACCGAGACTGGGATTGAGACTGAGACTGGTGATTTTACTGGTGATGGTCGGGGTCTATTGGCTTCTTTCAACTTTGCCGTCTGAGTGCATCATTATCATCGGCAATTGGACTACTGCGTCAAAGTGCGCTGCCTACTCTTTTCTTCATCTCTCCGCTCTTCATCTTGCTCTTTTTTTTTTTTTTTTGGTTTTTTGGTCATACTCCCCGTTCTATTGTTGTTGAACACGTACAAAATATTTGGGCAAAAAATATATGCTCAAGCAACAACAAGTACATGGAACAACTTCAATAACAGTAGTAAACTATGGCGCAAATTAATAGACAGTCATTTAAACATGTGTTGTTGTTGGTTGTTGTTGGTAGTTGGTTGTGCGTGCTGGCGTTGCTTTGATTGTTTTGTCAAGTTGTCTAAGATATCAAAGTGTTTCGCCGACGCCAATGAAGACGTCTTCTAATAACCCACAGCGCTGACGTCTTCATTGTCTCTACTTGACTTTCGGTCGATTTATTTTCTCAATTGTTCCAGCAAAAACATACCCATATAACATATATGCCATCCACATATATATATTTACATTCATCCAAATACAAAATTTTGATTTGTCGAGCAAGTGCTCAAAACAAAGGCCACTTGTCCAAGTATTTCCTTCTTTTATTGTTGTTTTCGTTAGATTTCTCTTGTTTTTGCTAGTTTCTCGCTTCGTTTGATCTGCCGAACTACTCGGATTCCACATGAGCTGCATGTGTTAAACAGTTGCACTACTTAAGTTTTTTAACTGACTGAAGATCAAATAAAATAAAGTTATAGTCTTCACTCTCTATATGATATATATGTAAGATATTACAGTCAATTTTCATATAATTTCATTTCATTTTTTGATTAAATCGAATATCAATTTGAAATCCACTTGCAATCCACACGATTTAACTTTGACATTAATAGTTTCCTAGCTAAAATCTTTGATTAAATAAATCTAACAGCTCATTAACTATCTCCCAGCTATACAATTCTCAGTTCCAATTCGCAACACAAGCCGAGAAAATATCAATTTTCAGATCTTACTCTCTCCACAGGGCAACAGTTTGCAATGGAAATGTTTGCTACTAACGAGCAATTATCGCCGGCTCCCATTCGTTGTTCCACACACACACACACACACAGAGTCACCCACAGACAATACACACTCGCACATAGTATCACATACAAATGTATAAGGAGAGTGAGCGAGCCTGACAGCGTGAGGGATAAGAAGGCATCCTATATATGTTCATCAGAGAGAATTCGCTACGCTTTGGGGGGGAGTCCAACCGAATACAAACTATGGAACATTTGTGCATTTGTGTTGTTGTTGCTACATTGTTAGGACACAATGGATGAAAATATTTTCGTCCTGTTGTCAAATGATTGCATTTAATGTATCCAAATCTGTGTGACGAATCAATTTAACTTCAGCCAGTCAGAGAACCTTTGCCTTTTGGGAAACTGCAACTGCAACTGCAACCAGTTGCCTTTATAATTCGATCAACTCGCTATAGTTTTGGGTCGACATGGCCATGTATCCTGTCTGGCATATGTTGTCCTTTTCGTCCTGGTTCTGGTGTCATGTCCTGTGAATTCAACCACATAGACAACTTAATCAATAAGTTGCAGTTTCTTCTTCTTCAACATCTTTTTATTTTGTGGAACCGATCAGTTACAGTGGGTGTTGTCAGTTTTACGACAGTGACGCTTACGATCTGAACTGTCGCTTGGGTATTTTATGGGCCACCCTAATGTGGTTGTTAGTCCGCATTGTTCGCGTAGCCATAAAGTGTTTAGTGAGCGGTTTATGGTCATAGTTAGGCCTAGTTAGACATGGTAAGCAGCTGCCCCTAAGTGGCAATATCTTAAATATGAGTATGTACTCAGACAAAGTACAGCTGACACACTCTAAACAAAGTCAGCTTCATATGTAGTTAAGAAAAATCATTATAAATCATTTTTTTAATGCTTCGGAGCTAATTATAAATTTCTCAAATAATTATTTTTACTATTAGTTAAACATTTTTGGAAATTAATCAAAATATACTTAGTTTTTTATTTAATAAATAATATATTATATTATTTGTCGGATATTATTCTTAACAAACCATTCACGCATATAGATAAGTATAATATTTAAGAAATTTTTGTATACATTTTTAACAATATTTTTAAAAAACAACTTTTTATAATATAAATATTGTGTCTTTTTTGAAAAACAATCAAAATGTACTTAACTCCTTTATTTAATAAGTATGTGATACTCGTATATATGTATATCACATAGATCATTTTAATTTTCAACAATCCTCAATTCTTGATTTTAAATTTGCATAAAAAATCTAAATTGAAATCTAATTTGACAATTAAAATGATCTAAATTGATAAATATTATTTAAAAAAACTAAAAAAAAAAAAACTCTCAGTTAAAATTGTTGTACTATAAACAATGTGGATTTTGATTCTTGCTGAAGACTATAGATCATAGCTCTGATCAATTTACTGCCTTCTGAGCCATCATAAAACCTGCTGATTACCAGCTGTTATCCTGTTGCTGTGAGATCCTGTCGCTGCATAAATCAAAACACAGAGAATTTCCCTTTTTGGTAGACGGTAAAAGTTAATTGCTGTGTTAACACGTCCACGCACAAAAAGTGAGTGAAACAGAGCAAACAATAAGAAGAAGACAAAGGAGAAGAAGAACAGACAACATTGCTCATTTCAATAAGGCCAAAAATGTCGAAATTCCTTAAGACTATTAAAATAACCGAAGGCATTTGCTAACAATCCGCTTATGGAATCAACTGAAATTTGTTGTCGCTGCTGTTGTTGTTGTTGTTGTTACTTTATTTTTCGTTGCTGTGGCGGAGTTCGTTTGTTGTTGGCTTATGGATCAGTCAGTGGTCGGGCGATTGGACCAGTTTCCCCCCCCTTCTCCTGGACATTGTCCTCTTTGTGCCTTTGGTTTGTTCCTGTGTTCTAACATTTTGCACGCGCTGTAATGATTTGTATTTGATTTCTTTCCCACTCTATCGCACTCTCTCGCTCTCTCTCTCTGTTGGTTAGTGCTCTTTTGATTGCGTGTGCTGGCCGCGCTAGGATCAAGGATCGTCGTCGCATAAATCAAGGACTCCCGCTGCGGCACAACGTGCACAATTCGGCATTCATTTTAGGTTTAGTCATCGTCAGATCCTCCGCGTCATCTCGCTTGATGTCTCTATTGAAAGAGAGAGAGAGAGAGAGAGAGACTTCAAGGCGTTGTCCTGGTTGCCAGTTGGTTGCTCTGATCTTATAATTGAGACATTCCGCTTGCGGCTGCTTTCTTGTGCCACCGACAATGTGATAACGTGTTTTCTAAAACAAAGCATCAAAGTCAACCGATCCATCGGCAATGTGGCTTCTTCCTTCCACATGCATTCATACATGTCCTTTTTTCTTCACTCTCCAATATTTCTCTTGTTCTTTTTTTTTTTTTGGTGTCCTTATTGTTTTGTCTGTTTTTGGGAACGGCTGCATTTTTGTCAGGTGACATTTCGCTTTTATTGCGTTAACAGCTTTGTCTCGTCTTTCGGCACGTTGGCAACAATGACTCTCATTTGCCCCCCTCCCTCGATCGTCGTCCTTTATCTTGTGTCCTCGTCCCACTGTGCGGCCGTTGTCATCTTTGCCGACGCCGCCTGTTAATGCCTGATAATGTTGTCAACTTCTTGTTCAAATCGCAAGATTAGCCGAAAATCACGCGATGTGAAACCCCAAGGACTAATCATTTCTAAGCTCAATTTTTGGCACCTTTCAATTGTTCCCACTCTTTAAGTTTTCTCGGAATAGTCGAGCAGTTGAGGTGTCGAATTTTGGAACTTACTTCTTGTTATAATCGGATTAATTGATAATGATTAGAATAGTTTTCTACACTTCAAGATATGTTTCTTTGTTAACAGCACTTGGTATTGGAGCTGTATTTAAAGTACAGTTGATCTTATCACATAACCTTAGGTAATAAAATAGGAAAGAAATAACTTTACCTAGAATACAGAAATTATTTCTCGAAATAAAAGCAAAAACCATAAAATCATTTTCTAATACATATTAAAACTGCCAAATAAAAATTTTTATAAATATTAATATTAAATATAAATAATTAAATATAAATTACTTAGGTTTTTCTTTTTTTAAATCAAAATACTTTTGAAAAGCTGGATATCTTGCTGTCATATACATATCTCAATATACTCAAAAATAAGTTATTGTTTTTTTTTATTTTTTTATTTATTTGATTTCTTGCGCTACAGGACATGTCTTATAAATTAAGGCGCTAGTCATACTTAAGTTTAGGATTACATTCAAGTTTTGGAAACGAAAATAACTAAGGTTAAATAATGTAAATGACAAATCAATTCTTATAATTCTTATAGCTATTATTAGTGCTATTTATAATTCCATTGTTCGGTACAAATGAGGAATTTGATTTATATTATTTTGTTTTATTTTATTTTTTTTTTATATTATTATTTAGCTTAGTTTCTAAGATGTGTAGTAAGTTTGCCCTAAACTGCGATGCGCCTGTAACTGTTTTTAAATATTTTAATAAAAAAATTCCTTTCAGAACTGGCCAACTTATGCCTTAAGCAAACCACATTGTTAATTCTTCTGGAGTGAGAAGTATATTTATTAAAATAATTTAATTAATTTCATTTATATTAGTTAAGTCTCATTAAATCACAGTCTTTAACCATCAACAAATTGTGTCAGCTACTTGAAATGTGTGTGCCAACAATCAATTGATCTTTGATTTGAAGAACTTCCTGACGAACAAGTTCTATCCTTTGGGATCACACCTCTCCGTCTCCGACTCCGTCTCCACTTCCGTCTGCATGACATGATGACAAGTTGATAAATCTTTGGTCTTTTGCCGCGGGCGCTGACGACAGACGTCAAATCAGTGACACTTTCTCATTAACGCCAAGGCTGCGGACAAGAGGGGCGGTCAACTGTGGGGGACAGTGAGCACACGGGTTCATCATAGGCAGAGCTGATGGCGGCGCCGCCTGCAGCTAATGTGGAAATTCGATACGAGCAGCCGGAGACGAAACACATGCGTCAAGTGAAGTGTTTAGGCGTGGACCTGGAACGCGAAATGGACTCAGTTTAAGGGATTGAGAACTGAGACTACTATGAGTTGGATGTGTTCGAATGTCGGTTAATTACAAAACCCCGAAACACTTGAGACTTGAGACACGAAACGAAACGTAAGGAAAAGAAAGGAAAGTGCGATGCGGGGGCAGGGAAACTGACTCGAATTTCTGTTGACGGCAACAGATCAAAGGGAAATTGAGAGACTAACTTGTTGCATGTTTTCATTGCTCCAAAATTGGAAATAAAGCAAAAAAGATATGTTTTCAAATACGAGTGTAGTTGAAGAAGCAAAAAAGGCCTCAGGTGTTTTTGAAAATTGAAAATTGTAGTGGCTTTTGTTTTGGCTGCTTGGCAGGACAGCAGCATCATCAGCAGCAGGACCTGAAGTTAGTGTTAAATGAAAGCGATTTGCACCAGCAGTGCACCCGAGGAGGCAGGCGAACAGGACGAGAGATCCAGACATCAAGGGACAGGACAGGACGCGGCAGGACGCTGATGAGTCGTGAAAGGACATTGCACCCGCTGTGGACGCAACGCGTTGACGCTGTTGACAGGACACGGGCTGCTGCTGCCTGCTGGAAAAACTCTAAACTCAAAACTCAGCTGTCAGCTGTGTCCTTGGATTGCTCTGCTCGCCGTTCAAGAGATGTGTCCTTGATGGTGTCGATGTGGCCAATGTAAATGGCCCATGTTTTGGCCTATGCTGGTTAACCGTACACATTACAGAGCGCCCAGCGTTTGACCTTGCCGAGGATCCTGTCGCGTTGTTTGTTGGTCACAGTCCAATCCAGCCAAGGATCACGACTATCAAATGGATCAACATGAAAAATGCCTAGTTCAACAATTTGTGTTTGCGATTTTCACGGCTCAATGGCCCTGAGCCAGGACACAATCATCAGTTGAAATGGGCCCACCACACAAATAATAAAAAGAGAAAACCTTTAAAATTCATATATTGTATTTACAAATAAAATCTAAAAAGGAGAACGAACCTCTTGTGTTGGTCAAATTCATTTCCAGTTGATTACGCGCAATGCGAAAATCTGTGCTGAAAAAATATTAAGTGGAAACCATTTAAACGGAATTAATGCTCAAACAAAACATGTGAAAACTATCGCTGAGCGAGCGACATCGATCCAATCGAAGCTCTACCAACTGGCAACTGGAATCATTCTTCGTTCTTCACTCTCCAGCCTCCAGTTCCAGTTCCATTCACGTGTATTATTTTTGGGGTGTTTGGTTTTGACGTCAACAAATGTTGATTGAAATAAATACACATGTTGGCAAAAAGGTAGAGCTGAATCTGAACTGGGCGTGTGGTTCGCTTAGCGGGTCGCCAGCGGCTTTGCTATAGATGTGTAAGGTTCTACAATACTCCCTACATACACTCCCAGAGTTTAATGATCCCAAACATCCGTTGAGCTACTACACTTGGCATTCCCAAGGAGCTTGAAGGTATTTTCACCGATTACTTGCGTTTTTTCGAAAGAAAATGTTTTAAGTTTTTATACATTTTTAGTTTACATATACGGATTAATCCTGAGTTGCGGACGTTACATTGGCACGCAAATTTTCATGTGTAAACTGACACAGCTCGCGTTCAGATTTGTGAATTTTAATGAAATTTTCTGGTAAATGCATTTCATTTGGGAGTGCTCTTAAACTTATTATAAGATAAAAGCCTTGATGTTTTTTAAAAAAACAAGTGGGAAAGGCTATAGTCGAGCTCCCGACTATAGGATACCCGTTACTTACCTAAATAAATTTAACTTTTTTTATTGCATGCTTTTAGGCACTTTTATTGCTTAAAAGCTTTAATCAGCCAGTACCACCTTTCTGTTTGTCCGATCTTGTTGGGATTTAGTAGAATGATAGGTAAAAACAATAGCTAACGTTCACCGTTTAAAAAAACCTAGTATCTTAAAAACTGTGCGTGTGGTGGATTTTCGCGATTTACGGAGGCGGAAAGGGGCGTGGCAAAATTTTGAAACAAACTTGACCTGCGTGGGGTTTATAGAAATCTGTGTGCCAAATTTGGTTGCTCTAGCTCTTATAGTCTCTGAGATCTAGGCGCTCACACGGACAGACGGACGGACGGACGGACGGACGGACGGACGGACAGACAGACGGACATGGCTATATCGACTCCGCTGTTGATGCTGATCAAGAATATATATTCTTTATAGGGTCGGAGATGCTTCCTTCTCCCTGTTACATACATTGCAACGAATACAATATCCCCTTTTACTTATTTTTAATAAGTAACGGGTATAATTAGGCTTGCTAAAAGTTCCGTTGCTGCCGTTACAAAGAATGTTAGTCAATTTGAGGTTAACGTGCATTTGCACATTTAATAGCGAATTTTGCATCATCAACAAAAAATATACAAATACAAAAAATAAAGTGAAATATATGACCATATCAATGCAGCTTCAAAAATAAAGATAAGTAGTCTCGTTAATTAAAAATTTTATTTTTTGTCTGTTGCGGGCATTACACTTTTTACACACACACTTTTTTTCAAATTATAAATATGTATTAAATATCTTTTGGATTCAGTTTTTATCTTAAATAAAAGAAAATGAAACAAAGTTTAAGATGAGCTAAGCTCTTAACACTCAAACGACCGTTTTGCCCACTTTTTGACTATTGAAAAAACCCTTTTTTTCAAGAATTATTGAAATTAAGAGGCAAAAAGAGGATTTAATTGATTAGGCTGGATCATGAACAAGCAAACCACGGCAAGACTTTTATGATTTTGTAATTTGAAGCCCGAAAATGTATTCTATTATATACAATACAATACAATACTATACAATAAACAGCAATTATTAAAAAGCATGCAGATTTTAGACAACATTAAGTTTTCGCCCTTGGTTTAAAAATTTTCGGAATAGCCCATATCCAAATAACGATCTATATAATTCTCATTGTAAAAATTATTATTAAGGCCAAAAAATAAAAGATAAATAATAAAAACAAATAACAAAGTTAATCCGAATGTAAATGGGGTTCAGATTTAACAAAGTAATGTGAATTGAAAATTAGAAATGTTTGTTTTTTTTTTTTTAAATATGAAAGAAAAAAATTAGAATTTAATCAAAAATGATTTTCAGTTCAAATAAATCCAAATTCCTTGATCAAAAAGATTTTAATAAAAAAGAAAAAAGAAAAATAATAAAATAACATGGGCTTATTTTATTTTCAGTATGAAACTTTTAAGTCTTTCTATGTCACAAATCATAGATTCCTTACTACAAATATATTGCGCATTAGATACTTTTGAAAATGCATCAGTCTTTGTAGATTCCTAGTTCTTTTGGCTGTCATAAGGTCCTTCAACTAGTTCACATGCTGTGTCCTTTTGCAGCTTTGTCAACTTCTGGTTAAATCTGATTAAAAAGCCGTCAGCACTTTGGCTCTAACGTCGCATTGCACTTGTCTGGGCCATAGCGAAAGTGGCACGAGAGACATGCCGCATATGGCTAAAAAAAAATAAAAAACTATGCGCGTGCCTCGTCGGGTGGCACATCCTTTGGACAAGTGAAAAACAACGACAGTAAAAAATTAAAAAAAAAAAAAGAAAGAGAAAAGGAAAACAGGGAAAAAATAACAACACATAGCACGTGACAATTGCGTCAACAGATTTTTCGCTGAGATGCGCACAAAATTATGAAAAACGTGCGCCACAAAAAGCTGAAAATGCCTCAGGGGGCAAACAGGATGAGAGGGGTAGAGGCAGAAGAGGGAGGAGAGACTTGCTGCTGTTGTTGCTGTTGACAATATTTATGCAGCAGCAGCACCAACAGCCCGTGCCACATCCCCCTCCCCGTCCCCCTCCCCCTCTTTTAGCTGTTTGTTTTTGCATTTCTGTTACATTTCACAGCTTTTGTTTTGTAATTTGTTGTCCCGCTAAAGAAAAGGAAGAGACAAAGTCTTTTGGAATAAACTCTCCAACGATCGAACAGCTCTTGATGCAGCTTCCCCCTACCCCCCTTTCTCTCCTTCCCTTACTGCGGCACACGCTCGTCTTGTTGTTGTTCTTGGTACTGCGGCTGTTTCCGCTTCCTCTTTGTCGATGTCGCTGTCGCTGTCGCTGGTGGCAAGGTGGATTGTTACATCGCCTTTACTTTACTTTACTTCACTTTGGTTTGCTCCGAGTGTACCGCAGAACGTGACAAAGAACAAAAGAAGGCACTTGCCCATCTCCACACGCTTCCTGCCCCCCATCTTCCCTCTTCCATGTTGCCTCTCCCATATTTCGCTCCTTTGGCGGTCCGAGTCCTTGTGCCTCACGCCTCCTCCTTCGTATGTGACTCCCCTTCCCTATGTTTTGTTTCTTTTTTTGTGCTCTACTCTTGTTGTATCCACAAAAAAGCACGCTTATAATAATAATGTCATTATGTATTGTAGAGCTGCTAAAAAAACATTGTCAGCCTCAGTCTCTTTTATTTCAATTTTTTTTTTGTTTCCTTTCTTTTTTTTTTTTTTTGTTGCACAAACTTTCTAACGAGCATGTGGCAACAGCCAGCGAAATGAACAGCGAACTTGCCACACATGAAAAGCCGTCAGTTTAGTTGGCAAAGATTCTAATCAAAGGCTAAAAAACAAGCTTCAGCTACTTGCCTCTAATGGTTTCTAAGCCTGACCATGTTTAGGCTTGAATCAGTTGCGAATTATAGTTGAAAAATAGTTAACATACAGGGATATGAAAATTAAGTGAAATTCAAGCGAAAGCGATTTCTGTGTCACCCCTGATAATCAAGAATTTTATATTTTGTTGGCTGGAGGTTCCCCGGGGATCTAATCTTAGCAGGAAACGTTTTTGGAATAACTTTAGTGCTTATCAACCGATTAGTATGAAATTTTCAGAATAGATCAAACTTATTTAAATAAATATATTTTCCTAAAAATATATTTCATACCTTCAGAAATTCCTGCATTTGTCTGTTTTTCAAAGACGCTTCTTCATTTATATCTCTTACAGAAATGTCGAAAATTGTCCTATAAATTGTTTAAAAACCAGAAGAAATTTGAATTAGAAGAGCTTTAAATGATTCTCAGCATATTGAAAAAGTATTCCATTCTATAAAAGAGCTAAGGATTATTCTGAGCATATTGATTAAGTATTCTATTCAGCAATTTCACAAAGAGCATAAACTCCATTTGTATAGCCTTTTTTCAAGTTTTTCAAGCAGGTTATTTACTTTTGAAAATTGCTCAGTCACAAAGGGAAGTCCTACAATAAATATTGACTTTGCATATTTGCCGAAAATATTTGTGCGGTATTTTATTTATTTATATTAAATTGTACTGAGCTAAATGAAAAACAAACTCAATTGCAAACACCTTTTTTTTAATGTGGGCAGCACAGCAAAAGCAAAATAAACAAACTGCAAAATGGAATGAAGAAAAGCGGAAAGACTGAGAGCTGGTCAAGAGAGATCAGAGTTGAGATCAGGTAGCAATTTCTGTGGGCGTTTACCAAATTTTTGCCGCCAAGGCGGTGAAATCTATTTGCATTTGGCTAATGAAAAAATAATATTTATGCGCTACAAAATATCAGAAAAATATAAAGACCAACAAAAACAAAAATAAACAGAGAAAAACATCTGCAAACTGTTGGATTAAAGTATTAAGCAAAGGTAGATAAGGAAATGATCATAAAAAAAAAAAAAACAAAATACAAATATTCAAATAAAATAAGATAAAATGTCCAAATGAATACCCTGTAGTTTTCTCCATTTCCATTGGCATAAAAATAAATTTACTGAGAGAGAATTGAAGGCAACCAATTGGAGGCAACATAAAATTTAAGAACAAACATAACAATAAACATTCCAATTTCAAATCATTAACAAATTAACACTTCATATATTTAACACGCTCAAGTGGCAGCCACCGCATATGATGATGATCCCCTCTCTCACTCTCTCCCCTATGGTTGAACTGATCCCTAAAATGGTCGGAACTCCATATGGTTGCAAACAGGAAGCTAATCCTGCGCTGTGATATATCAACATATTTATGGTAAATGGATCAGACGGCTTAGCGCACAAATTGTCAGTCGGTTGTCAGTCGGTGGTTGCCATATGTTGCGAGTTTACACATATATATGGAGAAGGAGGAGTCCCCTCTGCTGCGGGGGAGTCACAGAACAGCTTGAGCTGCTTGGTTGCAATAAAATTTTATGTACTTTTAGTTTTCTTGACACTTTATGTGACGGACGGCGGCTGTTTAATATTTGGCATAAGACTTTAATGTTTAATAAACAATTATTAGACAATATATTCTGGTGTGTGAATGTAAATCGTTTGATCTGAATCTCGCCTGCAACACGGTTGGAGGTATAAAAATAAATAAACCACACGGCGAGACAAACCAGCATCTTATTTGTTTAGACGAACATTTTTCGTAGTGTTGTTGTGCCAAGCAATTACGCACCGAATTCATACGAATCATAACAATAACAGATCCAAATCCGAATCCATCATTTGCCACCACCCGGGAACACCTTAAAGATGCCGTTCGATCTCTGTTTGACATGCAATTCCGGGCAACAATTGAAGTGGAGATTGTATATAAGTCGCCTTCCCTTTGATGTGCATTAAGTTGATGCTGCTGTTGAATGAAGACCGAATTTTGCATTAATTACGCGCATCATAAAATCTATGCGCAATTAAACAGGGAGCTAAGAGAGCGAGAGAGAGAGAGAGATAATAAACACTCTTTATAAGTACCAAAATAACCGTGTTTGATAAATATTTGAATTATTTTCACTCCTTTTCCCAGTCATTTTTCATAAATTCTCTTTACGCCACGGTTGCCACATTGGCGTTATTGCGCCAAAACTGGCTCTATTTTGTCCTGTTGGCGCAATGGCACTTATTTTTTCGAATTGGCTGATTTTTTCATCAGTTCAGAATTATGAATTTATAGTTTATGCAGATTTTGTTGTTTTTTTGAAATTGTTTCTCAATTTTTTTAAATTAATTTTTGAAAATTTCACGTTTTTCCATTTAAAATTTGCGCTAAAAAAAGTGCTGCCAATAATATCAATAAATTATCTGGCATTCTTTACAGCACTCTTTTGACTAGGCGACTTATCGATAATAAAATACTAGCATTTCGACTAGTCACGCTACACACTTATCGATTTAGCATATCGCTCACGACTCGCGCTCAACTTTAATCGATAGCACCAAACAGCTGTTTAATTTCTGCAATTTAGATTTTTCTTGCCGAGTTCAAAGTAGCTTTTTATTTAATGAATTTGTGTGTGAAACAAACAAAATGGAGCGCAAAGAAGTGGATACACAACAGTTCATCGATCACGTAAGTGAATGCCATTGCCAGCGACAAATGAATATTATTATAACACATGCTAATTCCTAATTTAATTTTCAACGCACAGACGCTGCTGGCGTCGGAGCTGATGCAGAATAACTTTATGATGGATTTAATCGATCATACGGGTGTTTTTCCAAAAGCCCAAGGACCAACAAATCTCAGCACACCTAACACTAATGCAAACGGGGCCGTCGATGGTTTCGTGCCGAAGCCACCGCTGACGCCCGAACAAAATTTTCACAATTCGTTTTTCCAATTTGTCAACAAACACGTTGTGGATGATGAACCCAACGCAACTCGTTCCAATGCGGTGCCTGGTGCGTCACCTGAACGCACACGCAGTAACTACGCCAAGGAGTCGGATGATGAGTTTCTCACTCTAAACAGCAGTTTCCTCAATGCAGCAGCGGCGGCGGCAGCAGAAGCTGGAAATGATGTGGAGCCTCAACAGGGATCACAGCCAGCATTTCCCGCACTTGCTATAGAGCCCACGGTGCCCATTGATGTGTCCACGGCGCTGCAGGATGATGAGCTGCTTTATGCCCACTTGTCCACAACAAATGCACGCAAAGTGTTGCCTCATAAGAAGCGCATCTCAAGGAAACTCAAGGGTAATCTGGCCAGCATGGAAACGGATCTGGAGCAGCATAAGCATCATGTGCAGGTACCAGTAGTGGCCACATACAGCTGTGAGATCTGTGGCTATGCTGTGCACACACAGATCGAATTCTATGCACATCTCAAAGAGCACTATGATCCCAGCAATCTGGATCAGCCCCAACAGCAGCATCAGCAACAACAACAACAACAGAAGGAACCGCTGGACATGTGTGGGATGTCGGCTCAGGATAAGGTAGAGAGCTTCAATTGCTAAATTCTTACCATTACTCTCTCTCTCTCTCTCTTAATATCTACAGCTGCAGCAGGAGCAGGCCAAGCTGGACCAGGTGTTCCACGACGTGCAGTTGAACTTTGACAACTTTCACAACATTAGCCACGTGGACGACGACGTTGTGGATGATGTGGGCGTCAATATGGTCATACACGCTGATGCAATGTCGCTTCACAAGACTGATGACAAACTGACGCCCGTTGGCTCATCGAATGCCACCACGCCCAATGATGTGCCCGTCGTGGATGATGTTGAATTTAGCGATACAGAGGATATGCTGGAAGGCATTCGCAATGTGGTGGACAAGGTATCCATTGAGGACACCTGCGACGAGCTGGTTGATCTGGAGCTTACCACAAGTGGCATGCGTGCACCGTGGTTCAACAACAATTACCCAGACATTGCCTTCTCCGGACTACTGCTGCCTGGCGAGCCTCCTCCGGCCTCAACGCCACTTCTTAAGACAAATCAAATTGAAGCCGAGCAAATGACGCTTAATTTTCTCAACACAAACAAACAAGATAAGGGGCAAACGCAGCAGACATCATCGCAATCAATGTGCCACAAGAAGAACTACATTGAGGCAGCTGCAACAATGGCGGCAGCCACAGAAGACAACAGAGAAAACAACGAACAAACGACGTTGGTGCCACAGCCGTCACGAACTCCCACGCCCAGTGCAGGCTCAGCCATTGAGCAACTGCAGCGTTCCCCATTGATGATAAGCGATTCCTTCAAGATGGAGGATGTGGAGGGCACAGCGCCAACCGAGAGCATAACATCATACCCTGCAGCCTCAGTTACGTTTGACAATGTGCCTGACAACGAGGTGCTTCGGACGGAAACAGCGAAGAAGCCTTCAAGCGAGGATGGAAGCGATACAAAACGAAAGTTTCGTTGCGAAGAGTGCGCCAGGGATTTTAACTCGCACAACGCCCGTAAATATCACCTGTATACGCATACTCAGGAGCGTACCTTTCAGTGCGTCAACTGTGATCGATCCTTCTACAATCAGAGTGCGTTGAGAGCCCACGCACGTACACGTGAGTAATCTAGGATCGTCTATGATCAGTCAAGTATGTTAAATTGAACCCTTTGGAATTGCAGATTCCGATTTAAAGCCATTCAAATGCGAGCACTGCGACTACAAGTGTCGACAGTGGGGTGATCTCAAGTATCACGTCATCTCTAAGCACAGCGACATCAAAGCGCACATGTGCGAGTTCTGCGGCAAGAGCTTCTCCCGCAAGTACTCTCTGGTGGTGCATCGACGGATTCATACCAGCGAAAAGAACTATGTTTGTCAATACTGCGAGAAATCGTTTCGGGCGAGCTCCTATTTGTTGAGCCACATCAAGGTGCATACTGGGGAGAAACCTTACTCCTGTAACATATGCGACAAGAAGTTTCGAGTGTCCAGCGATCTGAGGCGGCACTTGCGCATACACGAACGGGCAGGAGTTCCGCATACGGATGAGAACTCTACAAGTGCTCTAAAAAAGAGTGGCCAAAACCACAACAACATCGTCAGCAGTAGCAAACTGAAGCAAATTGAGGATGAGGATGATGATGTGACCATTAATAACAAGTCTGATGCCGTGTGCGGCGACAATGATCAGGAAATTTTGGGCTTATAGCCGTGTGCCAAGGTTTCTACAAAATAGTAATAGTATATTGTAAATAAAATGCTTGTAAATGACATAAACAAATAAGTAAAAGAGCTCTCTTAAACTCCAAAAGCAATTAGCTTTCAAGATGAAATCGATAAATTGTCAACGAGGTTATCATTGAAATAACGAACTGACCACCCAGCAATCAAATATATAGCATTTAAGTGTTTATAAGAATTTATAATTTATCAAAGCAAATAAAGTTTCAAAAATGTAAGCTGAATACTCCCGCTTAAACAATGACAATTTGCGTTTGAAATATTTCAGCAGCTCCCCTATAAACGATCGCAATCAAATTGCGATTCATTTATCGTTGGCCCTGTGATCGTTGCAGTCGTCACACGTTCAGATTGCATGATGGTGACATTGGATAAAAGTCAACAGCTTTTTTTGCTTTCTATTGCAGAGCATTTCTTTATTTTCATTTTCTTTGTTATTGTTTTTTCGTTTTCTTTTCTTTTTATAATCCTCTTTTCTTTTGCACTTGTACCGTTCATCGACTTAAATCTTAAGGTTTCTTATTTCATTCATTTTAATGAGTAATTATATATATATATATATTAAATATATATCATAATTATTAATGTAACTATGTACAACACAAGTGGTTTGGGCGCTGTCTGCAGGCCCAAAACCGCAATGAAATCTTTGTATTTTGTTTATAACTTAACTTGTTTTTCATCAATTATTTCTTTGATTTTTTTGTTTTGTTCCTCAAAAATATTCAACATAAACTTCGTTTGAAGATTCTTTCTGTTGTTTGTGTGTGCTTTACCGTTTTGTAGCCTTTTGTGGCCGTTTTCACAATTTTCGTTCACTTTAAACTTAAAAACTAGAACCTAGTATTGGTTTCTTCACTTGTTCTCTAACGTACGCTCAGTCCATGATATCTTCCATTCTCCATTTATAATATATATATAATATAATTTCTTATCTTTTTGTTATTTGTTTGTTAATTAATTAAAAATTATGAAAACTGCATGCCTAGTACCTTAAACTTCCCTTCTCCAGATTGCTCCTGACTTGCCTGATCTTTGATGGATTTAGTTTTAGTTTTAGTTGGTGGTGTGGATTATGCTGTTTTGGTAGGTTGTGTGTGAAACATTTTGTAATTCTGTGGTGTGGTGTGTTATGGTGTGTATGTGTGTGTATTTCTATATGTTTGGGTATTGTTATTGAAAATACGTATTACGAAATTCTTCAACTACTTTGGAGTTAACAGAAATCTTGCTTGCTTCTCACATTAAATATGATTTAAAATTAGCATTACTTTGAATATCATTTATAATATATATACTTAAAAATGTATGTTGCATGTTCTGCTCGCTATGGTTGCACACAATTATGGATTTTATTTTGTTTTTCTTTTGGTTTCTCATATCAATCGGTTGTTTTCAATTTATAATGGGCTTATTATTGGCTGTTTTGGTTGTTGTTTTCAGTTTTTCCTGTTTTTTCGATTTATTTGTTTACTTAAATTGACAAAGAAAAATTAATTCTGCTTTACTAATACATATGTATATGAGCCTGCAATTGTTTTCCCAATTATTTTATTTTGTTGCGTTTATTGTTTCATCATCAATCTCCTCAATCATATTGTAAACAAAGAATCTTTAATACATACATATATGAATGGTTTTAATTGATGGCAGCTTTTTGGTTTTGTTTTATTTTATCGTGTATTATTCTTCTTTTTTTTAGTTTTGTGGATAAATTTTTATATTTTTTATAAAATAGCTTGCTATTTCGTCTTGCACATTAAACACATAATCAACTGGTTGTTTTTCAACTGCCCAACTTAGTTTCTTTGCTGTTGCTTACAAAAGTTTTTATTGTTTTTTATTTGTTGTTGCTTGTTGGTTTTTTTATTTGCTATTGTTGCTTCACATTGTTGCCCGTTGCTATTTTGTGTTTGTCCCCAGTGTTTGCTACGCTATTTTCTTCTTCTGCTTCCACTAACCGCTCACATTTTGCTTATTCTCTTTCTTGCTTTGCACATTACACGATTTATAGAAATATAATTTTGCTTTATAAAGTTTTCGAGTCTTCGTTCTACATCACACCACATTATCTTTTTATTTTTTTAAATAACTATATAAAGTTTGTTTTTTTTTGTTTGTTTGACTTGACGCAAACGTTTCTAAAAAAATTAAAATATTCGCTAACAAGATAGCTTTTGCCAATTTTCAAAAATGTTTCGGTTTTTTTTGTTTTTGTCAACGCACACAAATACAATATTTACAGTTCTGTAGTTACTACATACATTTATCCATATACATACATATCTAAACATCGCTGCTTCTGCTGCCAAACATGTATTTTTTTTGTAAGTTTGTCTTCCTTTTTAGCATTTTAGGTTTAAAATTGTGAAAAAATAGCTGCTTCTATTGTAAGTTGTTATTTTTTTTTAGCATATTTTCTGTTTAAAATTTCAATAATTTATATCTTTACATAATTTGATTTGATGATATCCATTGTTGCTGGTTGTTTTTTGTTGTTTGTTGTTTATTATTGTATGCCTGTTGGTTGCTATTGCATTACGCGGTCGTCATGCCGTTTGACCGTGTAGTGTGCGCCTAATTGTGTGGCCAGTGCTGAACAACGCTTGATCAACACTGGTTGCTTAGGTACTCTCTTACAGTTTGCAGTTGTTGTTGTTGATGTTGTTTGTATAAAAAGTCTTTGATTTGCCTTTTCCTTTTCATTCGCTGTTAGCGCGCTCTGCATTAGAGACTCACCTGCTGCATCTTATCAAAATCTAAACACGGCCGATGCGGCCGCTGCAGTCTCTGTGTGGCGGCGGCGGTAACGGTAACGGCAGCATTTGAGGTTTCACCTACAGCTCCTCCAGTTGTTGATCCTGGGCCAGTTCCAGCTGCTGCACCAGCAACATTATTGCTGGGACGTCGACGCGGCGAAATGGCGCAATGAAATAATTTCGCGGGAGGACTAACCGAACGCACCTCCATATCCAGTCCGGTTGTGGAGGCCGGACTACTCCTGGAGCTGTTGTGATGGAAACTATACTTGGGCTGCGGCTGGTAAATAAGATGCGAGCTGTTGCTAATCTTTAAGGAGCTGCTGCATGCTTTAATCACACTTGGCTCGTTCTCATTGCTTCCTTCTCCACCAGCTGCAAGTTTGGGGCATTTGTTGCTGTTACCGTTGTTGCTATTGCTATTGCTGCCGTTTCCGTCACCATTCTCCTCATTTACACTATTATCACATAATTTAATATTTTCGATGCCACATCTGGCCTCCGATAATATCAGTGGCGTTGTGGAGCGGAACATCATATGGCTACGATTTGGCTTAAATGCCTCCAATGGCGGCGATGTACGAAAATTCACGGGCGTCAAAATTGGCTCCAGCGAGTTGCGTAACTGAAACGGAAGAGAAGAATAAATGTATTAACTATTCGATAATTTGTTGCCTGGTGATTCGTCACTCACCTCATCATCAGAACTGTGAGCCAGCGAACGCTTTCGATTCTCTACCATTAGCGTCGAGCTGGAGCGCTTCGAGTTCGATGATGTTGTGGCACGCTCATCGTATGGCGCCTCGGTGTCGAGAGATGAGGTGCAAACTCGATTCGATAGACGCGATACACTGGACGAGGATGCCGCCGTGCTGATGGTTGTGGTTGGATGCCCCGCCGCCGCTGCAGCTGCTTCGGCAGCAGCCACCGCTGATGGCCCATTAATCACCTCAAGCTCCTCCTCGGAACTATGCTGATCGTACATTAGATGGGCGCAGGATGACGACGACGACGATTGATGGTGACACATCATTGCAGCAGCAGCAAAGGCAGAAGACTCGGATGAGCATGCAGTATCGGTTGTAGGTGAGTTTGCATCCGTCCAGGAACTCAAACCTGTCAACAATAACAAGTCATATCGATTAATTTAAAATATTTTTTTTTTTAAAGAGAAGATTTCGATAATTTTTCATATAGACAATTTGTTTGTTATCGTTTAAATTAACCGTTACTTACTAGTTTCCATGTCAACGTCTAAGTGACGTTTGTTTTCCACATCGAGGAGTTCACCATCAGATTCAGTGCCAGAGTCATTCGATTCACGCTGCAATTAAAATTTGTTCAAATTTTAAATAACAATTAAATATTTAAAGACCATTTCATTTGAATTGTTCCATTTCTTGTGTACCTTTTTACGCAGAAAATTTTTCGATGCCTTTAATGAATTCTCGCGATTTTTGTGCCTGACAAACTTTATCATGATTTTCTGCTGTGCCTTATTTTATTTATGTATTACACATTCCACACGCACACAAGCGCACAAACACACGTTCGTGTTTACGCGACGCTGCACCCACAACACAGAAAAACTTACTACGACGTCGACGTCGACTGTGACTGCGACGTCCACGCTCAGCCAGTTTTGTATGGGTGTTTGGATGTCCGTGGGGTCCTCTCGTTGTCTCACTGCTACCTACTACTATTACTACATGCTAGTACATTTTTTGGTGTTACGTTTTACACTCGGTTTTGGTTTCTATTTATTCGCCATCGTTGTATGTATTTTTGTTTGTTATTTTTGGCTTTACTTTTGCTTCCTGATTTACGCGAGAGCTCAATGCGCTCTCGGTCTATTCTTACTCTCTTCTTCACTCACTTTTGCACTCGCATTCTTTCTCTCTTTTTTACTGTTGCCGCCTACGCACGGCTGCTTAGCGCGTGTAAGCGCCGTTTCCTTTTTGTGCAATAATTTCAATCACGTTTCATGCGCGGCGTTTTGTTGTAATCTACACCGCTGCTTTGCACAACCACCCAGCAAATGCAGCAGCAACAACAACAAGAATGTTGCCGCTTTATACTCGTATCCGAGAGCCGAACACAACACCCGAGTGAGCGCGCACCTTTCGCCGTAACTTATACAGCACGAATTTATCGATTTTCGGTCTCGTATTGCGGAAGCAAAAGTTCTTCAACAGGACCCCACGGCCAGACAGAAGTTTAGGCAACGTCGATAAAACAACAGTAAGTCCTAATTGTTGTAGTCTGTAGTTTGATAATCTGCCTTTATCGTATACATTTATTTGGCTATGTATTTTTGATGATCACTTGCTTTGCACAACACACTTGCAAATGCAACTGCACTTTGCTGCATTTCTCTCTGTGGCAGACTTTTCGGCTCGCCGACTTATTACTACAATGTACGTATTACTATCATCACCCGTCACCGGCTAGCGCTACGCTCAAACTGAAAAATTATGGCCAAAAAATCTCTGCGCTGGCGCTGGAGCTCTGCTGCTGCTGTTGGGGCCGTCGCTCTCACTTGCAATTTCTGTTCGTTCGTGTGTGTGGGAGCTTTTTGCACTGGTTGACTGACTGGCTGGGCTGGTCTGTGAGTAGGGCGGGAGAGAGCACGGAGCAGGGGGGAGTAGACTAGGGGCCAAACATGCGCGCACAACTCGTGCTGATTCGTGTGCCTTCGACAGGGCTTCGGTTGTGGAAATGCAACGAGTTAGCAGCGTGCCCGTAGTACATAGTATTTATGGGCAGAAGAAGCAGCAGCGCTAGTAATGGGAGCTGACTGCCAGCAATGCAATGTAAAAAAAAAAAAACCAAAGCGTGCGAAAGTCGTTGCGCTGTTGATAAAAAAAATGATTTGAGAGAAAAATGTGGAAACATGACATAAAAAAAAGATAGACTCGAATATGGATAGCAAGTTTGGCTAGTTTGTGCAATTGACTGCAGTTGAAGGAAATGACAGTACAAGTGCTGTTTTTGCTGCTGCCAGTTTCAATCACATTCAATTTGCTTTCAATTTACGCGGAAAATACTACGTCGACGTCTACGTGCTCCACGAGCACACATCCACAAACACATACAGCCTCAGAAGTACAGAGAGAGCACGACAGTAAAATGTAAACGACTTTGCAGCGTCGTGTTATCCGGAGCAGACCTCTCCTCCACAGCTTCGACAAAGTCGTCTTCGTCGTCTGACTATCGATTCCGCATTGATGTTGTTGTTGCGTCGCTGTTGGCAGCGCTAAGTACTTTTGTTCCATTCATACTACACACACACATACAGTCTTGCAAAAGTGCATATATGCACAGCGCCTCACGCAGAGAGTGAGAGATTCAGAGTCTGACGTACATACGTATGTATTTATGTATGTATGTATATGCATACGGTTTGTGGTGTGGGTGTTTTGGCTGTGGGGGGCCAACAGCAGCAGCGACTGCGTGTTGCAGCCTTGTTGGTTTCAGGTCTAAATTTAGCACTTGGCTTGCAACTTCGCAAGGATTTCTTTTACACATTTTCTTTTTGCAACTACATGTACACACATTCTTACATACATATGCATTGACAGATATGCGTGCAGCACGCGAAAAACGTTTGGCCAATGTATCAAAATTTTTACAACTTACTTGAGTCACTTTTATACAATTATGCAAAATGTGAAAATTGATCTGCCGTGATTTCCTTGTCCGCTGCCTGATACTGGAGAATGGGGAGCAACAAAATGTGCGGAATCCTCCTATGACGATTGCGAAATGGGAATCAAAACTATGATCCGGACTCTGGGCAACAAAACAGCAGCAGTGAGTGTCGAACGATGAATGGGGCCTCTGTTTTGTACTACAATTCACCAGCACTGGACGACGACGACGGCAGCAGCAACAGCAGTAGCAGCGACAGGCGCAGGTTGGGGTGGTGTTTGTTGGAGCATGCGACGCGTTTTTGGAGAATTGACAAAACAAGCGCAAGCGATAGAGAGACACAGGCAATGAGAGAACGTGCCATGCACACATACATATTTATACATATACAATATGTATGCAAGTGTTTGTGTGTGGAAGTGTTGCTGTTGTAAGCGCTTTTACGCCAACTACAAAATCCACAACTCTCAGGCCTGGGATGCTGTTCTTTTTCTCCCATTTCTCTCTCTCTCTCTTTTGTGTGTTTGTTGTTTGTGCGTGGCTTGCATAAAAGGCAACCCAATAAACATTTATGCAGACGCCTAATGCAATTAACTTTTCAATGTCAAGTCGCGACGCGCTTTGTTCTACACCCACACACAACAGACAGCGTGGCTTTCTATTACATTTTACTACAAACGCAACTTTCCCCACTCCCCTCCCACTTACCTGTGCTAGTTATTTAGAGGCACGTCATCCCTTCATCGTTGCTGTTTTTGCTATCGGCTTCGATGATTTGCTTTTCGGTCGGCTTGAATTTGTGGTCTGATAGTAGATGAATGTTGTTCAAAACGAAAAACAAGAGGCGGTAATGGCAAGTGTGGGTGAGAAAGAGAGGGGGGCTGTCAAACCAGCTGAGCGACAATCAAAGAAGCGAGAGAGAGACAAACTTAACGAAATAGTGACGTCACTAGTGACCCTGCCATTGCCACTATACGTGAAGCTTGATCAAGATTTGTAGCATTGAGCTTTTTAGCTCTAATCACAAACACGAATTCAAATAACCGTTTGTTTAAGAGAAACATTTGATTAGTATTTTTCTATATGTGTTTTAAATATGATTGATTGCAAAACTCAATTTAGACATTCAATTTGTGCACTGCTCAAATATCGCATTAAATCAGATTGTTTTATTTTCAGTTTTCGTGAAACCGTTTATCAAAGTGCTTATCGATAGATTTCTTCGTGTCAATTTTCCAGCGATGTATCGATACGTTAAAAGAGTGCAAGCCGAACCAATCGATATTTGAATTTAAAAATTTAAATAAATACAAAATAATTTTCTTTTAAATTTTATTAATTTATTTAGAAAAGAGTCTATAAATAGATTGCATAAATAATAAAGTATACATTATTTATTATATTATATATTATTATACTTTAGCTAATACGAGTACATAGGGATGCATTAAGAGAGTCTACTATACTTAATTAAACAGAACAATTCGTGCACAAAAATAAACAATTTTAACATCCTCATTTGTACAACATTCTCATTGATGCGATTTCTGTGCACTGCATGAACCTAAGGACATACAATATCAACTAAACTATATACATAAATTTAATAGATAATATTAGATAATGTGTAAATTAAGCTGCGACTCATTAACAAAAAATAACTTGCTAAATGGCCACGACTACGACTAAGCTTTCGAATCTAAAGTAAATATTACTTATCGAATAGTTAAATAGTCATTCATCGTAAGTATATATAGATTTTTATATGTATGTATGTATGTATAGAAACTTTACAGCTTTGTCTAAAACTAATGTCTTCCTTAAAGTGTTTTTTTCTAAGAGTTTTTGCCAAAAAACGAAGTTTAAAGTTGTAAGAATTAAATGGAAATTTTGTTTAAAGTATCGGAGTCAGTGCAGCACTCTCAAAATCTCAAAATGTGCAGTAGAAACTACTACTTTAACTTGTGCGGATGTGGTGGGGTTTCTTCATTTTTTCTTTTTGTCAATTAATAGTGATTTTAGCACCGTAAAACTTCCGCCAAGGCGGGCAAATTACTTCTCATTCTTGAGAGGCATGCCCTCCTCCTGGGCAACATCGCCGATCTTGACGCGCTCTGGCGGATTGTTCCACGACTGCAGATCCCCGGATCCAAGGATAGCAAAGACAACAGCTGCCGAAATATAGGTGACCGCCAGAATCCAAAAGACAATTTGCCACTGGTGGAACGACTCCTGTAAGATTAAAGTAGATATTAAAATAACATTTAAATAGATGATTGTAGCTATGAACTCACATTGTTGTAGGTCAATGCTCCGACCATCCATGTGGACACGAAGCCGCCAAAGGAAGACAGGGAATTGGCCATACCGAAGATGGTGCCACTAAAGTTGGGTGCGATGTCCAAGCCGTTGCCCAAGTAGCCCGCCGTGACTGCGCCATGGGCAAACAAGGCCAGCGTAAAGAGAGCCACTGCCCAGGTCGGATCCATGCCCAGGAAAACCAATGCCACCATCAACAAACCCGGCGTAATAAGAGCTGTAAAGCAAAATCAAAAATGAAAATTGGATTGATGCCAATGGAAACTTTTGTAAAGTAAACATACCAAAGCTGGTGAAGAGCTTGCGGGTTGCCGTTGTGCTCAAGGCGCCCTTATGACGCAGATGATCCGCCAAATAGGAAGACGCCACAGCCATCACATACTTGCCCAGATAAGGCAGCGAGGAGAACAAGCCATTCTGCAAAGAAATCAGAGAATTTATCTTCTATTCGACCGATCCTTAATGGTTTAATCCTCACCTTCTTGATATCAAAGTGCAGAATCTTGGACATGAACGTGGGCAGTTGATTGATGACCGTGAAGAAGCCAAAGACGGAAAGACCATGGGTGACAATGATGGCCCACACGGCAGGCGAGCACAGCAGTTGACCCCAAGGCACATAGCTGGGACGCTTCTTGGAGGTGGATGTGCCAATGGCCTCCTCGATTTCACGACGCTCCTCCGCCGAGATGCGTGGATGTGTTGCAGGTGTTTCATAGACAAATGTGAACCAGAGCAGAGACCAGACCAGGCCAATGGCACCCGTCAAATAGAAGGTACTAGCCCAGCCAGCAACCGAGATGAGGTAACCACAAACGGGCATCGTAATGGCAGCACCCAAGGAAGAAGCTGCAGGCAAAATCGAATATGTAATACACTGTAACTGTCAGTTAAATATTTCAACTTACCCATCATGTTGGACATGAACTTGGAGCGATCCATTGGTGGAATCCAGACAGCGGCAACGGGATGTATAGCTGGCCAGGAGGCGCCCAACATGAATCCCAGCGCCACGCGCACAACGATCAATGCCACGTAGCTGAGATGCGCCGCCAGTGGCGTTATCAATGTCAACAGACTCGCCCACAGCATGGAATGTCCAAAGACGCGACGTCCGCCGATCAGCTCGGCCAGACGGCCACCTGGCAGCTCGGTGAGCACATAGCCCCAGAAGAAGCAGCCCAGCACAAAGTTGGTCTCCTGCGCATTCCAAGTGAAGCGTTCCTCAAGCACATCCACACCATCGGCGGATGTGAAGTTGGTGAAGACGCCTCCGCCGCTGCTCCCGCTGCTGCTACTGTTGTTGTGGATGATGTCGATGGTGTTGGTGGCATTCCCCGCCAGAGTGTCATTGCCGGTTGTGTTTGTATTGACATGGGGCACGACCATGTCCACAATGGCAATTGTCAGATTGACTGCACACAAATTAAGACACGGATTAGTCAAGTTAAGGCAGCAAGGAATCGGTTTAGGAGACTTACCTCTGAGCGCATAGTTCAGCATAAAGCCGAGCATTGTCAGCAGATTCAAAACTTGGCGACATGACAGCAGATCTGAAAGATAACAAATAACGAGGAATAAGTATGGAACAGATAGATAGCTAATAATAATAGTTGTTTACGTTTTATATTCATATCAAATAATGTTTCACAGATTTTAAGCTGTTCCAGAGTTGCCACCAATTTTAAGATTGTCTAAAATCAACAAAAAAAAACCTAATTTTAATCGGGGGTGCCACAGAAATCGCTTTCGCTTGAATTTCACTTAAATTTCATACAAATTGAAGTGAAATTCAAGCGAAAGCGATTTCTGTGGCACCCTTGAATAATTTTAAAAATCCCTGAAATATGGGAATCGCCTATCTAGAGTTGCCATCGTATGCATCAGGAAAGCGTAGTTCTACAAAAAAAGCTGACCTAGAGTTGTCACCCATACAAAAATCTGTTCTAAGATTTTAAGAAATGTGTAAATTTCTCATTAGTACAAAAGTTTTAAAAAGGCTAAATTAGAGTTGTCACAGCTCAAAAATTTTAAGTTTTCGCAATGCACACTGGACGGAAAGCGCGATTTTTTGGCATAAAGTCTAATCCTGAAGGTAGAGAGTTGAAACTTCGTACAGTTCTTAGTAATAGTGTGTGTAGTAACTGTTTAAAATTTGAAACAGATCGGACCACGCCCACTCATGCCGCCCCTATAAGAAAAAGTTGTGAAATTGTCATTTTTTGATTTAAAGCTCATTGATTTCATTTTTAATGAACTGCTTCTAAAATGTATCACAATATATTATTTAAATTTATATTATTATAATATATTAACAAAACAAATCAAATATTTCAAATTTTTTTAAATTATACATTCTTAAAAATCTTTAACATCTAATGAGTATGCAAACAAATTTAATTCTAAATCATCGTTGTCATCGCTTGGAGAATCGTTGTTGTTTTGATCACAATCAAATTCGGGTGCTTCTAAAAGCTCCACGACTGCCATTGGTAATGCTTTCATTTCTCTCGTATACAATTATACTGCTTTTTAAAAAAAGAATTCTCCAGTAAAAATGCTAGAGCTTCATGTGGTGTAAGCGGAACAGGATCAGATGAAAATATTTTTCTTTTTATATATCTGGGACTTTCTTCGTCTTGCATACATTTCCTGAGCACTATTGACGTATCCTTATCGTTGGATTTCTTTGCTGAAACTGCTGCCGCGTGTAACAGAAGAGGTGCGGGATTATGTATTGCCAAATCGGCGGCCAATTTTCTCTTCAATCTTGAGCCTGCTTCTGAATACCCTAGATGGGGACGTCCCATTTTACTTTGAACATTTGTAGCATGTCTTTGAGGACCCAGTTGAATTGACGATTCCACCGAAAGCCACTGTGGGTGCTTCTTTTTAAAATTAGAAACATTTCGGACACATTTTGGCAAATATTTTCTCACGTAATTGTGAAAACTTTTCGCTTTTTGATTTATTTTGGCTCTCGTGTTTAGGTCATCATCATCCAATCCGACTTCACCGCAAATCCACTCAGATATTGCCTCTTCTGTCCTCTTGTTGCTCCATGCTTCGAGCAACTGAAAATTGCTGAAGACAAAAGTAGCTGCAATACATTCAATGTTTCGGAAAATGCGCAAATTTGCGCAATGATAATTATTATTCTCTTAAACTGTATATTTTCATTCAAAACGAGACATATTTACTTTTTGGCACAGACTGGCAGGGAACTAGTTCTACTCCACAATTCACGAACACTGGATTAAACTTTTCAACATAAATCGGGTTAACAACACAAGACGCATAAGCAACAAATAAAACATATTAAACAATTTTTACTTAGGATTATTATTAAACATACCTTGCTCTTCAATATCCAATTTAAATATAATTCAAAGATAATAACTGCTCAAAATTAGACGGCTTGAAACTTTAAAAACTTTCGCACGTGTCAAATGTAAACAAAGCGCTGATATAAAGATAGACTTTGACGCCCTAGTACAACACCAGGGTCGCAACTCTACTTGTTTAAATTATCGATTAAGTGTGTTTGGAATATCTATTTTCAATATATAAAATCAAAATCACAAAAGCTTTTCATGGCTTTTTGGACTTTATGCCAAAAAATCTGGCTTTCCGTCCAGTGTGCAATGGTGAAAAAATATTAATCCGGCTATAATATTAAGTAAATTGTGAAATTCCTTGATTTAGATTAATTAAGCTTTTATGAATGAAAATCGTTAACGTCTGGCGGGATTATCTGTTCGGATGTTCTAATTGTTATCAGAAGTAAATACATTTCACGATCAGGCACAAACATCTGAGCGCGTGTGGAATTTTCCTAGAGAGTAATCATTCCTTTTTTGATAAGACATGTGAAAAATACATCTTGAATCAAAAGTTGGTTTTTGGCACAGAACCGCTTAAAACGAATTCGCAAGTGAAATCCAATTCCAATTAAAATAGATAGACTATAAAGCTGATAACTAATATATTAAAGAGAATCAAAACTAATCGATTCGTAACTGAAACTAACAAGTTTATTGGTTGCCGATGTAAAACTGATGTAATACGTTGTTTTTATTACATGACACTCTTACGATAAGTACGGCGATAAGGCGTATTTATTAACTTAATTAATGATGCGATAAAACCCATTAACAAACACAACTGTCAATATTTGACCTCAATACGAAAAAGCGCCACATTAATTTGATTTGAGAAACATTTTGGCAAAGTAAGCAAAATAATGCTATTAAATTACAAGAATTAAAACTGTTCTTCAGGTAAAGAACTTAAGTGGGAACTTAAACTTTGGGCTGATTCGGGAATGATAATAATGATCGGCTGCTTCATAATGATGATATTAATTTGTGGAACTCTCAACTGTCCGCTCACTCACTCACTGTTAGTTATTAAAGTGCCAAAGTGCACTGAGCGTACAAAAAACAACAACAGAAAGATACATTCATAAAAAATAAGATGAAACTGCATTAATTTGGCATATGCCATTGAACCTTGTCGTGGATTGGAAGACGCTTGGAATCCAACTTAAATTTGCGACATTTGCGCGTGTGCATAAATTTTTATAAGCTGTCGCCGATTATTGAAGCCGCTTTTTAACCGCAATCAGCCCAATCCCCCTTTTAAACGGAACTCCAGGCGGTCGAGAAAGCTGTTTATAAATATAATACATAATAAAGCAGTTGTTTGGTTTGCTGGATCATCATTAGTTTAGTCTAGCGACTGTCTAGCTGTGGACACGCCCACCTGGGAATCCCCGTTTCGGGGCGGCACTTGACACTTTTAAGGCCATTTAATGTTAATGCACAATACCTGTCTATAACATATTCTAATTTGCACTTGGTATTCAAATAAGACAACAACAAAAACTGGCCCAATCCCAATAGACAGACTGATGTCTGACTGCCGTTGACCGTCTAGCGGTAGTTTCTATCGACTCTACTCCAAAATAAACCAGTAAAACGTGCAGGAAATTACGTTTCATAATAAATTAAATAAAATAAATACAAATACATAAAAAGTATCACATTTAAATGTTTCAAAATTGCAACCTGTTTTTATATAAAATATTTCTAGTTCTTGAGACTACAAAACGTGCGGATTCCTAATGACCTTTATACAAATTTAAGTATCTTTTGTTTGGGCAAATATTTTTTTTTGGAATTGTTTTGGAGTCAGGGCTTTCTATTATATAACTTCTACTATATAATTTACAGAATTACATTTTAAATCAATGCTAAACGAACGTGATCAGACTCAAATATATAGACTCTGATAAGAGCACACGATTCATCGCAAAATTATTTATTTATAGCTATTTACAATGGCTATAAATAACATTTGCAGTCGGTAAATTACAAGTCTAGACTCATCAGAGGAAGTAACCCAATTAAATGTTCAAATTCAAAGATAAGACGACAATGAAGACCGAATTAAAAAATAATTATTAAATTAATAAAAAAATGTCCACAGCTGTTAATATTTGAAATGTTTCATACTTAATGTGACTAATAAATTTAAATAAAAATAAATTATTTACTTCATCCCATCAAACTCTAATATCATTTTATTGAAATTTAATACTCTTAATAATTGTTTATTCGAACTCAAGTTCACATTGAGTTCAACTTTTCAGCATATAAGTATTTTTTTGGCCCAAGGGTAACTGACAGCTTTGACTCATCCCAGAAATGTTTACGCTTTCCAAGAATTCTCAAAGTTGTCCGCTTTTGAGCAAGTTTTGTTTTTTTGCTTTGTTTTTGATTAATTGTCGCTGAAAACGATTTTTTGTTTTTGAAAACAACCGGTCAGAACTAACTTTTTTGTGCGCCTTTTGCTTTTTAAAATAAATTGTATAAAGGCTGAACTTTGTGGTTTGTAAAAACAAATTACAGAAAAAGCCCCCAGCTAGCAAATTTCTGCTCGTTTTCGGGCGATGAATAAAAATTCAACATTTACACAATATTTTAAAAGTGTAGAAATGCACTTTAGCATTTATTGGCTTTCGTTTTTTGACCAGACGAATATTGAAACAATTTAATTTGCACTTCTGAGCAAATAATTAAACAAGTTTTCAATCTTAAGTAACCGAAAAGTTCGGCTCTGTGAGCATAAAATGTCCATAAAAAAACAACAAAACCGTTTAAAAATAGCCCCAAAAAGCAAAGCTCATTAAGAAACGGCAAAAGTTCGAAGAAAACAACAACGACAACAACATTAACAAAAAGGTAAGGAGAAGAAGATGATGAAGTTGTTGACGAAGAAACAATGTTTTGGGGGCAAACGTGATACTAAAATTATTTTTTTCTTTTTTTTATGCTAATTTCAGACACCAGACTCGGCAGCATGTGAATCTGAATCGGAATCGACATCGGAGACTGTATCTGCACTTCGAGTCTGAGTTATAACTTGAGTCATTACACATTGGCAGAGTTCGTTGATTTCGTATGATAATTTTTCAAAAAATGCAAATACGCATTAAACATTTACAAATGTTTTTTGCACTTGTTCGTTGACCGAGGCAAAAGTGTAAAGTAATTAAGAAAATTATAATTAAACATTTGAACAGATGTATGTATTTCCGGCAATTCATGTTATATTTCTACTTAATATATTTGACGCAAATTAGTACGAAACATCTCTGTGTACCCTGTACCAAATTTGAAAAATGGGTATTTAAAGTTTGAGTAAATGAATAAAGTTATTATCAGTCCTCAAGAGTATCTAAGTAAGAGAAATATACATACTTTATAAATCTGCATTTAGAGTTTATTTTCATAGTATTTTTGTGTTGTATATTGGGTATCTCTTAGTTGTTATAATTGCACATTTTCTCGCCCGTTTCGGCATTCAAATATCTCTGTATATTTAATGTAGCTTTTACAATTGCTCGTCTATTTTTAGGAACTCAGTTTTGGCCGTTACACTCAACAAATGCGGGCACTGGGCTCTGAACCAATTGATAAATTATGATCTTTTTTTCTGTTAAAAATTAAAAAAGTTTTTCTAATAGGTTTTTGGTGCGCGTTTCCTGACCTTCAAAATGGCAAATGTGTTATGCCTACCGGGTTAATATACTCTCCTATATATTGCCTCGACCGACTCTTTAGTGTTCCAACCTAACTGTAGAATCTACATACATAGGTATTTATATGAAACGTGTGGCATTTATCCAAAGGCCATGTGATCTGTGAATTTCATTTGGAAAATTTGTCCCCCAAGCAACCGCATCGACGTCATACGCTTTGGTATTCTATCGTTTTGACTGTTTGCCAATTTGTATCTACGTATCTGCGAGTTTGTATCTATGTTCGAGTGTTGAAGGCGCGTCGAAAACCATGAGTTCAATTTTTCAGATACATGTAGATAGAACAAACACTTACGTATTTTGGTATCGTATCTAGTTTATAAGTCAATTTATTGCAGGTTTGTTTGTACTCGGGACTGTCTGAATATCGGAGCGAGATACAAAGTATCTGTATCTGTCTCTGTCAATCGATGACATTGTTAGCTTGCCTTCCAGCTGCAATTATTAGCTTGTCACTCTGTTAAAATGTAGATACATTTCCTGTGTTGCCAACTGTTTTCCAATGCACATTTTAGCGGAACTGGCCTTGTTTGCATTTTGTAATTCAATTTGTTGCTGTTTATTTTTAATTATACTTATATAACAGGTTCTGTTGCCATGATTGTTATAACTCAATAGAGATTTCATTTATCAATGGAATCCGCTTAACAATGGAACTCAAACTCTCTTATCGCAATCAAATTGCAAAAATGTTGAGTTTTTTGCAGCTTCTTCACTTTAACATTGTCCTAGTTTCCTGCGGGTAAATTCCATGACAATTCATCTCGAATCATGGAAAAGTTTGCATCTTCTGAGATTGCAGATAGAAACTGGCATTGGGATGGGATCTGCGATTGGGATTGAAGCACTTGTTGTGCACTTGTTGCTCTTTGGTACAAAGTGCAACAAGGAAAATTCAGCTGATGTTGACTGACGTCTCATACGAGTTCACCAATGTAAATGGCAATCACAACTGATAGATTATAGGTCTACAACGTGTCGTCTTTTCTACTAATGAAGCAGCTGATAAGCCTCACTGTAAAACAGTGTTAATCCCCTACGTTTTTAATTGAAGAAATCAGCTTATAAAATTTGCAATTATAAGCACAATGTTACAAGTTGTTTATAATGCTTATTTTGATTATTAATATTAGTAAATAATTACTATGGAATTGTGAGGGGCTCGTCAACGAACTGAACACACATTTTACAGCGTCTGGCTGACCAACTTAAATTCAAATACAAACGCAATCACAAATTTAAATTTAGCCATTTTTAATTGTTCACAATTTTCGACAGATTTCGTATATTTTCCACTTGCCCATTAATAAATGAATAAAATATACAACATATAGTATAGAAAAGCATAAAAAGAATGGCAACGACAGAATTTAATCGCACTACTCATAGTAACAAGCTTCAAAGCGAATTTAAAAATAAAGTCTGCCTGACATGAATATTCCCTGTAATTTTTAAAATATATTTATATTTTTATATCCGTTACTTATAAAATAAGTCGTATTCTTTAAAATATATGTAACAGGGAGAAGAAAGCAACTCCGACCCTATAAAGTATATCAAGTTTGTGTCCAATATTCGCAAAAAACCACGAAACGCTCAGTTTTTAAGATAATTTGTGATTTTTTGGTAATTAAAGTTAATTACTATTATTAGCTATCATCCTATTAAATGGAAAGGTGGTAATGGCTGATTTAAGTTTTTAAGCAATGTAAGTACCTAAAAATATGCAATAAAAATATTTTATATACATTCAAATATGTTACGGGAACGCGACTATAGCCTTCCCGCTTTTCTTAAATTTTATTCAATTGATTTCGACTTAATTACAGGGTATTCACGGGCGATGTGAATGCTCTTTGCTAAGGCCAGACAGGGGGCTTGTCGTTCTATAATATGTACATATGTAGATTTCCTAATACAAAAATATTTACAATCTTTGGGAGATGATACATGTGTGAAGATGTTATTTTTGACCTTTTTGGCTATAGATTGTGGCTTATCGGACAAGTCAGACAAGTGCTGTCACTCCACTACCACCAGGGACAGCGACACTAGACACTAGACATCGATATGGATGGAATCGGTTCAAAGTCGGCATGCGCCCTGTTTTTATATTATTTTTGTAGTTTTTTCATTCATTTGATTTGATTAAATTAAACGATCATTGGCCGAACACATTCTTGAACTTTCAGCGTCAATTTGGTTGTTGTTGTTGTTTTTTTTTAATAATGCGCAGTGTTTTGTTTAATTGCGTTAAAAGTGTGCCATGGAGCGGAAATAAGCAACATCAAATTATGTGCACTTAATAGACACGAACAATTATGTGAGAAATTGTGTTTGCTGACAGGTTTTCGCCATCGATTAACGTTGTAATTATGAGTTCATTTACTGTAAAACAACAACAATAAATTACAACAAAATATAAAAATAACTACTGGAAGTCGACGACAATAACGTGCTCAATTGGGTAAGCAACTTCAAGTTCCAAGAAATTAATTAACGTCAATTTAAAAAAATACTGTATGTATGTATATTTTTTCCTTACTGCGACGTGCCTAAAACTCATGCATCAAACACTGAGAGTCGACTTAATTAATGCATATTTAAAAATCATAAGCGGAAAAAAAATTCCCTAACAAAATATGTCATTAAAAAGTGTTTTTTTTTTCTTTTAATTGAAAGAAAGTAAATGAGCGTTTATAAAGTTGTTAATAATATTGCAATTAAATTGAGATATATTTGAACAAGACTGTAGCTAATTAATGTGAAGGGAAAGGGTAACTTTTAATTTGATTAATCAGTACGAATTAAAGCGGAATTATGAGTGGGCTGTGTAAGAAACTCTACAATCTTACATATATTGACACATACATTCCTGTACTTGGTATGGAGGTTTCTAAGTTGGGGACTGTTGCTAAGATGAAACCTTATCGGGCTTGTGGCTGGGAATTTCAATATAAAATAATAAACGTAGCATTCGCACAAATGTTTATTCTATTTGCGCATTATGGAGACAAAAAATTATCTTGCAGAATTCAAAGTGATTTGCACATTTTCAATAATATTTACTAAAAAATAAACTAGTCGTAAACAACAAAAGAATTTACAGGAATTTGCACATATTTATGTATTTAAAATAAATATATTTAAAGTCGTAGTACAAATCCATTTGTATTGGAAATAATCCTCAAGATTTCCATTTTATAAATTAAATACAGTTGAATTTCCATAACTCGAATTTCTATAACACGAATTTTTCTTTTAAATTCGAGATAATTCGAACCTTTTTTTTTTGGATAATGGTGATTCCAGTTAGGAAAGTTCGAATGCATTATGGAAACCTTCCAAAATAGGCATTAAAATAATACCAAACTTCAATTATATTTTTTAAACTCTAAATAATAATTCCCACTATTTTATTTCAATGAAAATTATTTAACAATATTTAATTGAGGCTTTATTTGTTCGTTTCCAATTTTAAACGGAAACGGAATTCGGAACATGCCAGATTATTCTGTAATGAAAATGTACACTTATGCCTTAGCCACTTACTATTGAACACACTGTACAAATGTGGTTAACTATGGATGTATTTTTTCTGGTTCTGTTTTTGTATTCATACGCGATCTTGCAGTTCCATGTTGACCTTCAGTGTGCAATGTGGTTTCTCAATGCTATTTTCTTGCCACCTTCAGCCAGGTTGGTTGCCTGCTTGGTTACTCAAGTGCAGGGCCAGACACATAATATGATGTTTGCCACAATTGTGGTGCCATTCGATTAGTGGGTTAGTCGATCGACAGTGGGTGTAAACTGCATACAAAATGCATTTTAATGCTTTTATTTCTTGTTTGTTTTGTATTTTGCTTTTCAATTATTATAATTTAAGTTGTGAATGGAAAAAGCATTTAAATTAACATTGCTAATTCATTTTGCATTGTCTCACTGTCTGACTGACTGTCTGTCTGTCTGTCTGTCCATGTTATTGACATGAATCACGCGCCAGGGGACAAGGACGTCTATGAATGTGACTGAAACTCGTGTGACTCTAAGTTACCTCCCACTCCACCCCGACTTCGGCTCATAAAAATAATTAAATATCTATTCATAAATGTGTTAATTGCCAGCTTTGATTTTCAGTTAGCACATCCGGCTTATCTAATATATACCCGGTATGTTCAAGTGTCATATCATGTGCACTCGTCTATGACGCTTCCACTATTTCACTATCTAACTGTCTGTCTGGCTGTCAATCTGTCTGCGTCTAAAGTGCTAAATAGCTCAAATATGCTCAAATAACCGAAGCTGATATGGCAATTGGTTGTTTGTTTTTTGTTAGCGCGCAATTTAGAACCAGCTGCTTTAATTGCACCTTCGACAACAATGAGGCATTTTCTATGTAGTCCCTGGACTAGCCCACCCACATCAGCATCGAACAGAACAGAACAGAACAGAGTTGGATTAGTCAACCAACGACGACGACGACGACGTGCTCAACTGGCGTGACTGTGATAATTTGTTTGAATAGCTTATGTATTGTTTATGAGTAATCCTCGCAATGTCACAACAATGGCGTCATAAGGGCCAGCTTAGACCATACACACACACTCACTCACACACACAGACACATATGGGTCACTTATGCCCGACCACGCCCTGAAACTTCCCCCACTTGTTGATGACATAGCTAATATTGAGTGTTTGTCAAGGATAGCTGCCAAGGTTTAATATTCATTATAAGAAATTGACAGGACTTATAAATAAGGCTGTGATATATTCATAAAATACCCTTAAAAATAAAAGATTGCATTGATTTTAAGAAAAAAAAACTTTATAAATAATAATGATATAGATATTGAAAAATACCAAAAATATATATACAGAGATAGAGGAAAGTTTTTACATAATTCTCTAGTGCATAAGCGGCATAGCGTCATATCTCCGCCGACATATCTCCGCCCGGTACAATTTTCGAGCGGAGTTATGTCGCTTTTTTCTGGCGGAGCTATGTCGTTTTGAAAACGACACAGCTTCGCGCGGTGATATGTCGTTTTTAGATCGGCGGAGATATGTCGCGCGGACTTATGTCGCTACCCCGCATAAGCTTTATGGCTTAAACCTGAATTGATCTCAAATTTACAACGTTAGATCGATAATTTTAAATAAAAATAAATGCGGATATGCAAAGCAATTAAATTTAATCAATTGATAACAAATCAATGTAATCTTTTCAATTTTTAAAACTAAAAGAGAACCAATTTGAGGACACACCCCACTTAGAGCTCAATGAAGTGAAACATTCAATTGAATTGTAGCCTCAATTAAAGTTGTCTCATTTGACACCAATCGAACTGCCAGCAGTGCAATATTGATTGGCATCGAGGGCCGGTCTCCCAAATCAATTGGTTTATAACCGAATTGAACTGAGAACCGAGTTGTCAGGGGCATGATATTTGTATTTCTATGTCAGCAAATCGAGTCGAAGAGTTTAGAAACAGCGCAAACAAACACAAAAAAAAGGGGGCTCGCCTATTAGCTCATACAAAGTACAGTCAATGTGTACACTTGTAAAAAACTTGAGTACAAATTTAATAGCATACTATTGAGTAGGGCAAAAACGAGAGACGTTAGTTTCAACTGTGAATCGAGCTTAAAATTGGCTCAGCTTTGACAAAGTTATTGCAGTTTGACGTTTTTGAAAACGTGTCAGAGACAAATTAGTGGTCAAGTAATGATAAAATTGACATTTCGGAAAGAGATCGGTTAGGTCTTGACAAAGCTATGACAGTTTAAAGTTTTTAAAAAAGTGTCAAGGAGAAATATGAAAATTGTGATGCAAATTCTAACTGGGAATCGATTTAAATGAAATTCATACATGTAAATTGAATTAGTTAACTCGATAAATTGTCTAAAAGTAATATAAATCGATTTGTCGATGTATTTTAACATCAGTAGTAGAAACTCTTTGTCTTTTACTTACTTCGCACTCTGTGAAGTCCCCGTTTCTCGGTATTCGACATGTCGCCGTTTGCAACTGCAAATTGATAAAGGAAAAATTCAAATTAGAATGACAATGAAAATATGCAAAAAGATACAAAAAACAAAATCAAATTAGAATTCAAATATGCAGAAAGATACTACACAGCGTGATAGCGTGTCATGTGATATGATATGATAAATGTGCAAGTGCGAGATATCCATCAAGTCGAAAGCTACTTATAGAATTCTGGTTAATGAAAGACTTTTTCGATAATTCAGCTCTTATCTTATCTCGTTATCTCTCAGTTCGTCTCGTGCACGCACCAAGAACTAAGTTTGAAACGTGCTCGCCTAAAATGAATGATACAGATATGAAAATTCCACTTTAAGCAGTTATCTGATATCGAAAAAAATGGGTATGTACCCCTATCAAAAAATGACTCAGACCCAAAGGAAGTTGGAGCTAATAGACGGACAGACTCATTCATAACTAACTGTACTCTCAAGATATGATATGAACCCGAACCAAACGAAACCCCTTTACTCTTGGGTCTAGAGTCTAGCACTGTGGTTACCTATCATGAACAATTGTTGGTCGTCTGCTTTGCCTTAAACGTCGCCACAAAAACCGCATTTGATTTCTAAAATTATATAGTGTAGTGTACTCCCTATAGTTGTTATCTGTGTAAGTTCTCATGCCAAGTGTCGCCATAAATCAAAGTGATTCGAAATATTTACTGGCGCCATTGATATCCGACACCTGATGTCTATGCAGTGCAATAGATCATGCTGAATCATTGTAGGATATATGGAACAAAGAGAGGGAGAGTAAAAGGGGATTACTGATAATCAGAACTGGCATATCTCTGGAATGGAATGATAATAAAACAGACTTAGAAATGCTTTAAGATCATTATCTCTATAGATCTTGCTGCATTCTCATTTTGGTAAAATTTCTTGAGTATGAAGAAACTCTATTATGTCTTGAATAATAGTTCAACAAATTTTACTTATGCTTAAACATTTACTTAATATATTTGAAATGTATTAAGATTATCCTGAGCATCAAGAAAATCTATTATGATAGATCCAACAATTTTTACTCATCAAGATATAATTTTTGCTTAAAATTTTATCTATAATTTGAAATGTATTACAATTGTTCTTAAAATTAAGACAGTTTATAATATTGCAATTACTTGGACATTACTTCAACAATTTGTACATTTATTTAAAATATTATCTATTATTTGAAATGTATTAAGATTATCCCGAGCATCAACAAAATCTGTTATAAAATATTTAAGATACGAAGATTCAAAAACTTTTGCTGAAGATATGACTTTTACTAAAAAATATTATCTGAATTTGAAATGTATTACAATTATCATGAAAATCAAGACAGTCTATAATAATTACTTGGACATTACTTCAACAATTTTTACTTAAGACTTAACATTCATTTAAAATATTATGAATAATTTTAAATGTATTTCGATATCAGTTCTGGATATCTAATAATTAGGTTTCAGTTTCGTTTTTAATTTCGCCCAGTGTACAAGTATGCTAATATTGAGCAGCACATGTTCTGTCCAGACTGCATAATAATTATTTATAATCATTGCCAGGTTCTAAGCCCTAGCAACCCCATTAAATTAACAGACACTTGTTATCAGAGCGTAGAACAACAACAATAACAATTCATTATCCCATTATAAAGGCAACAAAATTAGGTATGCAAATATTTGGCAAGCTCCTGGCAACAAACTCAACTCAAATTGTCCATGAGTGGGGTTGGTTTATACAAACAAATACATATGTTTATTTATACATGTATGTAGATATTTTAATGTGTGTATGTAACTGTGTTGTTGTCCCTGTTTGACATGATTAACATCTGACTGTTGTATTATAAGACACACAAAAATATAAAAAAGCGGCGTCTGCCAATACATGTATGCTAATAATTACGAATAAATAGATTTATATGATTGTGTGTCTTGGGCATTGGCTATATACGACATATGTCTATGTGTATGTGTGTGTGTGTGTATTACTCTTGTTGACGCGTTCACATGCAACAAATTGAGGCATTCACTCTCCCATTTCTATTCGTACGTCATTTGCTGACTAACAAGGCTAACAATCTCATTAGATACATATGTATGTATATACTTTTATATCTGTATATATACTTGTACATATGTATATACACATATGTATTTAAATGCCGCTTTTCACTCTCTCTTTTGCTCTGTTTTAAATCTATTCTCTATCTAATTGTTTCTTACATTATAATTAAAAGATTTCTGTTAGAACAAAAACCTTATAAACAGTTACGGGATTTGTGCACATATTATATTTTGAATATATTTTTTTATGCTTGCATTTATTTACCAAATTTAACTTGTTTTATCCAGTCATGAAATTGTTTAAATGATTATATTTACTTTTAAACTTTATCTGCTTAAACAAAACAGAAATTGTATTTTAAATTAAAATAATTTTTTGAAATCACATATAAAAAAATTAAAAATTTAGAGCAATTTTATTTATGTTTTTTTTCTTTAAGCTAATTTCGTCACAATTCACAGTATCAAATGAAAACAGTTTTTTTTTTAAGTATTGTTTACTGTTGACAATCAAAATTAACTGATATCTGATCCTAAGGGATCAATAATAGATTTTACAAGAGCCTTATTATTAAAAAAATACTTTCGCAAAACGTGCTCGATTTGTGTACTTGAAAAAAGTCACATCCGAATACTCAAGATATCAATTAATTGATTGCTGCACTTTAATTAAATGATAAGATTTAAAATCCGCATGAAAACACTTCACTTCCTTTTTACCCCAGAATAAATGGGGTGACATGGAGTATTTAGTAATATTCGATCTGTTTAGCACTCACCTTGAACTTGACGACGTCTAAAAAACCCAAATTATTCAAAGCAAATTATGTAATTTGCTCAGCACACGCTGGTGAACAGTTTGTATAATTATAATATAATTACAAGTACTTAACGCCTTTTACAACAACAGCTACTTGTAAAGGCGGCAAAAGACAACAACAACAAAGTGCGCGACGTCACAACAAAATGCACGCGGGTTTTTTAGATTTGTTTTTATATAAGGTTTTTATATTTTAAGTATTTAGAACTAAAGTGTAAAATGCACTCGATAAACACACATATACACACACACACATGCGTGGTGAATGAACCACTTTAATGTTTATTATTTCTCTTCGATTGTTTGATTTGAAAATTGCTTTCGAAACTCTTGTGAGGCAGCTGTTGGTTGATTTTGAAAAGAACACTTTTTAAATGAATGTCGAGAGCAGCGCATGCGCAGGCAATATTTTGTAATTATTTTCTTGATTCTATTTCAACAAATTTTCGAACAAACAGTTGGTTGTTGGCTCTTTGCTTCTGTCTTTTGCCTGGTTCCTCTTTTACTTTGTCTTTGCCTTCGCCTGCTGCTGACACTCCGATTGTTGGAACTGAACTGAAAATTTTGCCTGCGCGACAGTTGCTTTTTCTTTGCTTCGAGCAAGCGACGCGCTTGCTATGTTGACGTCGACGCTAGCGCCGACGCCGAAGCAGACGCTTACGTTGACGTGAACGTCGCGTCGACGCTGGCGCTGACAGCATTGGCTGGCGTTCGGTTCAATGGGGCCGTTTTTACAATGGATCGCGTGTACGCATGTATTAGTGCTATGACTCTGGCTGCTGTTGTCGCTGTCGACGTCACCGTCGTCGTCGTTGTTGTCGTCGTGGGATGCAAAAATTCAAATTTTGTTTCTCTGCTGTTTGCTTTATTTTTGTACTGTACCTTTCTGATGCCCCCGGTTACATAGTCCCAAAGGGTATGATACTCTTTGTGTAATTCTTATGTAGTACAATTTCTAATATTACTCGTTCTACACTCAAAAATAAAATTGAAATTTCTGAAAGTACTTTTTACATTTTTAAACATATAAAATATTTAATGGAGCTAACTTATTTTCAGAATATTCTGAATTAAAATCTTCGAAATAACTATGTTGGTATTCCCAGACTGTTTACAGGGTATTTCAAAGTTTGTCTTGTGTTTTTCCCACCTATTTCCACCTACGAGTCAATTCGATTTTGAGCTGCAATTATCCAGATAAAATTGATACAATTACAATTGGGCTCTCAAATTATAAAATATGTATTTGGGTTTTTTTTTTTTCATTTTTTATTGTCAACGTTTTGTAACAATACCAAATTATCAGCTGGATTCAAAAACATATATGGCCATCTAAATGGAGAAACGGGTCCAGCGCTCCACCAAACTAGGACGCACCACGGTCGCAATGCGCTCATCGAAAATGGGCGAGAACTTTTCCGGAAAATTGCGACTCAGGCATTTGATGACTGTACCGGTTAGATAGTAACGGGATGGCCAGCGACACTCGCACGGCGGTATGCAAATATCGCACTTGCGCTCGTGCGCCTTCCAGCGGCTGTGCGAGGGTGGCAGGCCCGGGGTCAGGCAGCTGAGGCGCCAGGGCAGCGACAGCTCCTTGGGTGTCCAGAAGCACTCACAGGGCGGTATGCACACGTCGCACTGACGCTCAGATAGACTCTCTGGTATTGCGTACTCGTTGACATTCTTCTCCTCGGGACACTGGAACATGTTGAATCGCGACACGAGCGCAATTATCTCCGTGTATTTGCGTTCGCGTTCGCGACGCAGCCACAAATCGAGCACATCCCAATGGTCCAGGTTGAGAGCACGCTCGCGTATCAGCTGCATGCGTCTATACAGATCCGAGCGACGCACTGCATCATGCCCGACACCGGTTTGTGTGTGCCACAGCAAATATAGCTCATGGGGTTTCTCATCCGGCAGCGAAATACTATGCGAAAATTTCGTCAACTCAAAGTGAAACAACATTCGAATGCCATAAGTAATACGTCGAATGTGATCAAAATCCTTGATATTCATTGCTGTCAGTGCATCAGCGTCCAGCAACAGCAGCTTCCGTCCCCAGATCATATTTACCCGAAAGGTGTTCTATGGATAACAACATTTGCAAGCTTAATACGTTAATATACGGCATAAAAGATACCCTGGAAAGTTCCTTAACAACTTCTGCATTTACTTACTGATCATTGTGAAATTTTTAGAATATAAAGAAGACATTAAAATATTTACTTACTCCAAAAGTGAACTCTTTAGTTCTACAGACTATAAATTTAAAAATAAATTAATCGGATTCTTATCCCACTCTACTCTCTACAATTACTCAATTATTATCAGACTCACCATATACTGCGGATAACCATAGCGACATATCCAACGCCTTATATCCATATCATTCCATTCATAAATCGAAGGTATTGGGAGTTTATCCACAACATTGACACACAGCTCGACGAGAGTCACGGGACTGATCCGGAACTGGATGGGCCATTCATTATGATCGAACTTAATGCGTTCGGGAGTAATATGAGTGCGATGGAATTTAACGGGTGGCAAAGTGTTAGTATTGACCGCCTTAGACTTGACTTTCTTCTTGACCAGAAACTTGGTATCCGCAATGCCATATAGATATGGCATTTTAAAATCATATGATTACGATAGTCACAAATATGAAAAACACCCCAAAATTTCGCTATGCTACTAAAATTGACAGCTATAAAAAAATATAGATTGTGTCATTGCTTGAAACTGACTCACTGAACTAATGCCTACTACATGCTACATTATTTCTGTTACATATTGGAAATCAACTACGTATTTGGTTTTACTTGGATGCCCCGAGAGATCGAGATCAGTGAGGATCGTGATCGTGATCGTGCTCGATCTTTCTCAGGTTTCATATTCCAATCGCAATTATGCTTTGTGCGCTGTTTCGTAAACAACAAAAACGAAGAATGTGAACTGCTTGAAACTAGCAAAATCTGAATGCAAGCCAGTCCAGGTAAATACTTAGATAGGTAGCTAGTCAAAGCCAGGTCATACTCGTATTCCCAGACTAAGCCTCAACATGAGCTCCGATTTTAGAAAACACCTGCTCATTTGCGACAATGTCAATCAAAATGGTTGTTTGGTTTTGCCCAAAAATTCAAAAATAAAAGAAAAAACAAGAAAAATACAAAAACAAAGTGAGTTATTAGCCAGGTAGAGTGTGCCGATATTTTGGATTGTTTACAGTTTTTGGCTGTGCGGCTCTTAACGGTAACTGCGCTCTCGGCCATACCGCCTGTCTAAACATGGTCAAGGGCAACACGAGGCGAGTTTTTGTTGTTAGTATTGTTGTTTTCAGTTAAGATCGCTGTGGGGCAAATGCCTCGTTGAGTCATCTCAATCAATTTCAAATGCCGTCTTCCCCCCTCCCTCATTCGTCTGACACACGTGACTTTTCGTTTTCGGGGGTTTTGAAAACACGTTTCAATTGGTATTGACTTTTTTACATATTGATTAATTTATTTCCATTTTGTTTGCAATCAAGCAAAGTCTTATAATCCACTTGACTTGAATGAATCTTTTGTGGCTATTAACATGCGGCTGTAAATTTGTTTTGCAACAATTTCGCGTGAAATTTCACTTTTTTTATGACAGAAATTTACGAGCACTAATTGCTTTAAAATTCGCTTATCACATTTTTAATTGCAAGTTCCATTTAGGAACGGCGAGGACTTGACCGTCTCTTCAGTGGTTGCACTGTACTACAGTGCACACATACTCGCACATACATACATACATACATATGTACATATATCATTATCAGTTTGGCTTATAAATTACATGGATCATGCTGCATACCAAACTAACAGCAGACGGCTTTTTCGCCGTCTGCCTTCAGACTGTCGACTCCCGACTCGGCTCCATAATTAACAGCAGTCTCCTAGTTGCAGCCCCCGAGCTAACCCCAAGCGGTTAACAATTATGGCACATAACTACAGTTTCTAAATATAGTGCAAGTGGCACAAAACAGTCTGCACTCGATTGGTTGAACTTTTAAGTGCAAAGGATGCAAGTTTAAAAATATATTTTAAATTATGAGCTGCGTTTAAGTCAGAAGATTTGATAAATCTAATTCTGAGCAGAGTATTTGAACATTTTGAGGCGTTTGGTTACATAAGGGAAAATAGTTCAAACTAATACTGATACTGATACTGATTTCACGAACAATCCATGGATTTAAAAATATTAATTCTAAACAATAGTAATGTAAATCCAAGCTGGGAATCGAGCTTAATGTAAAATTTACGAAAAAATAAAAATTAATCGAGTTGTCAATATATCTCCATGTAATTCGGATATATCGAGCTTTCTCAAAAAATATTAAAAACAAAATACAAGCGTACTTTAATGTAAATTTTGAACAGTTACCTTACTGAGTGTGCACTGTAGTTGACTACCAGTTAACTACACTAGAATGCCGCAAGAGCGCACATTTCACTTTCGTTTAGGAAACGCTTGTAAGCGTTTTGATGCTAGCATGGACATGGCCAATAGCTACTATAGACAACAACAACAGCAACAACAACAACGACAACAGCAACAACAACGACGACTGAGGCGACGCCACCATGAAAAATGAAAATGATATGACCATGTAAGGGCAGCAGGCGGTGGCAACAATAAATTAAGGTTCTATTTTTGTAGCTAACTTGAATTACAACGATGCGATCGGACGGACGGACGGACAGCAGGCCAAGTCAACTGGCCATGCAACAAGTTAAGTTAGACCTAAAATAGAAGCCATGTGGACACACGTTGAATCTGAAACTGAATCTGTACGCATGCCACGCAAGCTTGACCAACTCTTACACGCAACACACACACTCACACATTTACATACATATATGTATACGCTGCACAGGAACATGAAAATTAAAAATGCAAATAAATTGTTAACGTTAAACGCGCAAATTCCAATTCAAGCGTATGTGTGTGTGTCTCTCCCTCTCTCTCTCTCTCTCTTTTAGTCTCTGCTTATATGTGTGAGATTATGCTCAACGATTGACAGCAGCTGCAGTCGACAGCAGCAGCGACAGCGACTGCGACTGCGTCGTCAGCCACTTGAGGAGGCCATTTCGGTCACGATTTCACATTTATTGGTCAACATAAAGCTGACTGCGCAGTCGCAGCGCAGCATCTTCGTGCGACGAGCCTCCTTCGCTTTGCTGTCAAGTGGCCAGCCATGTGTGCATGTGAGTGTGTGTGCTTATGAGTCTGCGCATGTATAAGTGAAGTATGCGTGTTTCTTGTTGTGTCTTTAGCTACACTCGAAAAAAAAAATGTGCAAAGCTTTAAGCTTTTTGCCTAGTTTATGTTTACTTTGAGCTGCAGTAGAGATAGAGAGTGAGCGGGAGGGCATGCTATGAAGCTGTTGCTTTAATTACATGCTTACAGAGTTTTTAATTGATGAGGCGAACACTATGACTGCAATGCTGCTTTAACAGCCACTGCTTCTCCTGCAATTCTTTTGGGCCATGTTTCTGCTGCTGTCTTTATGATTATTGCCCTCGGGTTTTTATGCTTAATTAATGCTGGTTTATCAGCTCTCGAGAGTAAGCTGCTTGGCGTCCTTAATGAAATTTTTACCCAAAGAGGAATATGGAATTTCTGTGACTGCACTGAGAATAGTTTTTGTCTTTATAACTATGTATAACTAAGTATGTACTTAAACATAAAAATAACTTTGATAATTCAATCGCAATTCATTAATCAAAATGGAAATAGAAAACAATCAAAAATATTGCTTAAATATAAAATACTGTATCTGCTAATTGCTTGACTCATCTCTTCTTAAATATTCAAATTTCACATTGAAGAATGTCCAATGATTGTCTCATCGACTTGACCTTATCATTGGTCGCGACCGCAATTCGAGCTTTAATTTTTCTTAATTTGTTTTTCTTTGATTAAGCGGCTATTCGTTGTTATTATTGAATTGGTTTTCAGCCAGACAAAAACATTGGTTCGTAATATGTTTATTTATTTGTTTTTGTACTCGTATTTATTTGTTAAGTGCTTTTGAATTAGTTCATTTTTTTTAAGTTAATATCAGGCAATTGTGAAATAAATGTATTTAATTCGCCATAACTGTATGTACATATATAATTTGCTATATCATTATGGTATTTATTATGTCAGTTCATTTCTTTAATGAGCGACTAACAGTCGACATCCTCAAGCAGTCTAAGGTACACGCACTGCTTGCAACGTAGAATTATCCAAGCAGTGCATTCAATGCAGCAGACAGAGGACTGCTTTATCTGTATGTTAAAAGATCGTTATGTAAGCACAGTTTTCGAATTAAATAGATGATATTCCCACAGAAATGTCCTTCTTCATACCCTTTATAAAACGCACAGGGTATATGATTTTTATTCCCATGTATTTTATTTTCAAATACGTACTATTTTCTTAAAAACAAGTATACGTATTTTATTCTATTGCCGCTGTTTGTCTATTTTCATCTGAAAGACGAACGCCTCATTCGCAGTTCTTTTTATTTTGTCTTCCACTTTTTTTCGTCGTTTCTTTGCGTCACCAGCAACGCGTACAGCAGCCAGGCCCCCTAATGCTGAGACCTATATTTATATATATATATACATACCTACATATGTATGTTTATACACTCACAAACAAGACGCGCTAATAGATGCTGCTATTGTTGTTGTTGTTGCTGACTGCTGCCTGTTGGCAACACCAAAATGCAACGTCAAAAGTAAAAATAAGTAAATAATAATACGAATAATAAACTTGTGAGTCGCCTCATCGCAAAAACAAAAAAGTCAACACAAGCCATATAAAATCCATAATAATACTTTGTGCAGTTCGGCGTCTGCTGATTGTTGAGAGTTCAATTTTGATTGATGGCTTGTTGCAAAATAAATAACAAAAAAATAAACAAATCATATGAAAAATAAAGAAACTTGTTGAATTTTAAATACCCTAGAAAATAAAATGAATACAGTCGAGATTCCCTAACTCGAATCACCATTATCCAAAGAAAAGGTTCGAGTTATGGAGATATTCGACTTACAGAGTTTTTTTTCTTCAGTTTATTAATTTTACTGCCTTTCATTTACCTCAAGTTAGAGAGAAATTCGAGTTATGGAAGTTCAACGTATGTATTACACGAATGTATTATACGAATGTATTACACGAAATGAATAACGGCTTAGCTTAAAATTTGCATACTAAAATAAAATAAAATCAATTTAATAATAGTTATTTAAAAAATTAAAAACATATTATTTTGTAATTAAAAATTGTTTTACAAATACAAATTGCTGTTTAATTGTACTACAACTTTAAAGCTGGTATCATTTTAAATAAATTATTGATGATTAAAAAGTAAATCTTTAAAAAATCGTAATAATTTTTTAAAAATGAATTTATTTCTAATGAATGAATTTTTAAATTTAAATTTGCAAGTAAATTTAGGATACTTTCGCTACAATAAAGAAAAGTTTTTCGTTATAAATTAAATGCATCTCTAAATTGCTTTTGGTTTCCATTATAAAAGGGATTCCGGAAATCTAAAACTGTTTTCCGGAATCCCTTTATTATTACATGGAACTTGTTTTGTATAGTTATACCAACAGTTGATTTTGATATGGTTAATAACGCAAAATAATAAAAAGGCAATTAATTAACGTTAAATAATAATGACCATATAGGGATAGACATTTCCACTGATAAGCTTATAAATAATATTTCCCGAGTAAATACCGCAATAGACGTTGGTTAGATTCTAAGTAGTTGACGAAGCGTCATGGCAATTACGTCTAAATAGAGTAAGCAAAAACTAATTCCGCTTGATGTGAAGTCAAGAGCCTAACAGCTTCGACTAGTCATATTTGCTAACCTAATTAATATAGTATGAGTATGAGAAGTACTCAGTACACTCGCTGACACGCTTGTTGCTGACGTACAAATCGATCAACTTATTTGCTAAAGTCCAGCTGATGAACATTCCAACGTAGTTTGAGTTATATTGGAAAACTGCTGATCGGAAAGGCGTTTGCCCCAACCTGATGATGATCTTGATGATGATGATGATGATGATCCAATCGAGTGCAATTCAAATGCGCATGGAAATGATTTAATCAATTGAATGATTTGAACAACACTGAAATCCCTCAATTAATAACAAATGCGCAGCTCAAATGAGTTCAATTGATGGTTTAGCCCACAAGCAACACTCTATATTAAAGTGGAGGCGTGGCTCATCCAAAACCCGGACAAAGGCGTGGCGCGTGCAACTGTTGTTTACTATTAATTTGCATTAATTGATTAACAACAATTCAATTCACAACATATTCATATTGATATTCAAGATCATAGCTATTAAGTCTGTAAATTCTTTATTTTCGAATTTTACAAATTCAAAAAATACAATTATCGGAACAGAATTTAGCTTCTGCAATTTGCCAAATATTGGTAAGATTAATTAACACCTTGAGATTGTCACTGGGCACACCTGGCAGTGTTGTTGTCGTTGTTGCTTGTGATGTTCATCTCATCTTCATTGTCCTTTAATTTTAGTTGCTGCATTGCTGCTGCCGCCTTGCGATCCTGTTGTGACTTTTCCCAGGCCAACTCGAAGGGATACTCCAGAGGCTTTAGTTCATCGGGACACTCCAGTTGATTGGGCACCGTTGCCTGATTGATGGAGGCTCCTTTCGTATGAATTCGTTCCAGCATTGCAGCATTATGTGTTTCCGCATTGAGTGCGGTAATAAACTCAAAGAGCTGTTCCTTGGTGTAGATATTGGGGAGTCCTCGCTTCTCGAAAAAGTTGACAATGTTGCCGCAATCCCGCATGAGGAATTCCAAGGCGCTTGGATGTTCTGGCTCCACGCTCTGGGCAACATCTATAAACCAACATTTGTTCTCAAACCAGAGTATGTTGTATTCACTGAGATCGGCGTGAACCAAGTTTGCCTGGTTGTATAGCTTGTGCATGGCGTCCACAATCTCCTCGTAGGCACAGCTCAATTCAGCGGCACTCAGACGGGCATCCTTCAGCTTGGGCGCCGCATTGTGATTGTCGCCAATGAACCGCATGACAAGAACATGCCTTTTCAGAACAACAACATCGGGAACATTGAGGCCAATGCTCTGCATGCGCATCAGATTGTGCATTTCCTTTTCAGCCCACATATTGATAATAACACGATGATTCTGTTTACTGAAGCGATCCTTAAATCGATAGTCGTCCTTGATGTAACGATCACGCTGCTTGAACTCATTAAGCGTAGTCTTGAATATCTTAATTGCGCATTCCTTGGGCAGTAAATGCGGTGGCATTAGCACTCCATCGCCGTGTCCGTGCTCATTCGTACCCGTATAGCTGGAATCCGAGTTGGCATGCAGAATGACCGCCTCTTTGCCCGTCGATATAATGCCATTGATCTGTTCCAGAATTTGGTTGTTAATCAGTTTGTAGAGCAGTAGACGTGTCGCAGCATCCACGCCCATTTCCGCCGTCGCCACTTTCTCCTTTTTATCGGCGCGTCCACGTCTTGAGTATGCTTTCAATTGATTGAAGACCTGTTAAGATATAATATAAAATAATTGTTGTGGAATTGAGATTTGATTACGAACCTTGTTGGATAGCTTCATGTCAAAGCAGGCGGCATCTCCGGTGGGAAACTCCGGAGGGAATGACATGACACGCTGCGCATTGCGTACGCCGCATAATTGAGGATCGTGTTTGGTTATCATCTCGCCCTCCTTGTCCACTTTGAAGCCACACTTGGGTATGGCATCCAGCCGCTTTTCATTTGTCTCAAATCGATCCCAATCTCTTTTGTGACGCTCCAGCTCATCCTCCTCATAGTCGTCATAATCGGCTTCGGTGTCGTGCAGAAATTCCGCGTCGCCGTCGCGCAGGAATTTATTGAGCGTTACGGTTACCTTCGATTGTTTATTCTGTTGACGCTCGATGCGTCGCAGCTCTTCGTTGTATTCGTGATCGAACTGTGACTGCAGCATCTGGGCAATAACTGCATCCGATTCAGCCTCATCCTCTAGCAACTTTAACACTTCTGGCGATATTTTATCTGATCTCTCTTGCCCGCTGAGCAACATCGAATAATCCTCCCATTCATCAGCATCGTGGCTGGCTTGGATCTCTGCACCTTGCGATGTGCTAGCCACATCCGAGTAGCTGGGGGATGCAGGAGACGAGGCCTCACTGTCCCTCTGTGTTTGTTTCTTTTCTTTTTCTTTTTGTTGCTGTTGCTTGAGCTCCCTGTCGTGCAGCTGATGTGCATATTGTTCAGACATGATATCAGCCAAACTTACCGTCTGCACAGGCTCATTGCCAACCTTAGACCACGGTGACGACATTGTCTTCTGAAAATACAAAAACACTTTAAGTTCACAGCAATCACATTAATTTAAAATAGACAACTAACTTATCACTTTTTGATCGATTCTAATTCGTTCAGCTGCTGCGTCTGTAATATCTGGCAAACTGACCAAGCTGACTACTTGGCCGTGTAATAAATATGTAATATCTAAATTGCAAACTATATGAAATTGTCTTTTAAATCTTCTTTTTATTGTTGGCAAAAAAAGCTTTATTAACATTTGTTGTGAAATAGAGAATCATCGAGTAAAACATCGATGTCGTCGATGCTTGCAAATCATCGGAACCATCGGTGTAGGCCACAATCGAATGTTTTTATATACAACAAAAATAAACAATCCTCATCATTAGGCCCTAAAATATTGGAAGGAAAGAATTTCAAAATATTATGAGGAATATGTTTAAATTACAATCCCTTGAAAGATGCGTTAAAAAAATTTTATGTGTTCAGCGAACAACAACAACACACAACTCTAATAAAATAACTACATTAATCAGCTGACTGCATGGCAAAAAAAAAAAAAGGTGGCACCTTGTCAACGGTATCGTATTTGACAGTTTTTAACTTATTTTCAGAAAAGTAGTTAAATATATTAATTGTTTTTTTTTTTTTTTATTAATTTTGAAGCTAGAACTTTTAAACTTTCACAGGAGTTCTGTTGAATTTTTTTTATCAAGTTTTTACTTTTTTTTTAGAATTTTATACTAATTTTTTGATTTCTTCCCCACTTAAAAGGTTACGTGCCCAAAACTAATTTTAAAAGGAAATTTATTACTTTAGAAAATTTAAAATATTTTTGTTTTTTTGAATTGTGCTTTAGATATTAATATTAAATTATTTCAATATTTTAAAGTGTTCAAAAAAATAACAAAAAAAAAAACACACAAAGCACACAGCACACATGTGGCAGCCATGGCCCAACTTTTGCAAAACAAGGTGGCAGCCCTTGGTTGGGCTCCAAATTTGAAAATTGTTCATTACTGTCGATGTTTTCTTCGATGCTTTATTATTAACCAAAAAAAACTTTATTAACATTTGTTGTGAAATACTTTTGAAAAACAAGGTGGCACCCTTGACGCCCAAAACACAGAAAAACAACTCGATTTCCAAATTTAGGTCCTTATTTTAAATGAGTTTTTTTTTGCCATTTTGTTTAATTTATAAGCTACAATTTTGAAAATTTCACACGAGTTTTTGATCTTTAAAATATTTTTTAATTAATAATAATTTACCACCACCCGAAAATTTAGTTGATTTTAATAATTTTTGGTGAGATTAAAATAATAGAAAATCCACTTCCTCGGGGGGATCCCTAACATTAATAAAATTATCACGTATACTTTGAATTTAAATTTAATTTTTTGTTTAAATCGTGATCCAAGCATATTAGGAATTCCTGTTAACGGGTGAAGCAATTCCTTAAGGGTTTTTTAATATTTGCTATTTTAATTATAAAATTTTTTATATTTTCAATTTATTTGACTTGCGCTTGGCAAAAAAAGGTGGCAGCCATCAGCTTCCACGGATAACTCAATTCCAGATTTATCTCAATTTAAAAAAGAAACTTTCACAGGCAGTTTTTTAACATTTTTGTAGATTTTTTTTTAGAATTTCTTCTTTAATTTTCTAACTCTTAGGTTATTATTTTAGAAAATTTATAATTAATGAATAATTAAAATTTATTTAAAAATTTTAACAAAATTTACAAAAAAAAAGCACAGAAAGTTGAGAGAGTGTGGCAACGCCAAAGCTCTGCTATCGATAGTAGAATATTGGTGCAAAGTGAAATACGCAAAAGTATCGATGTCGTCGATACTTTTTGTTGTACTTGTACATTTTTCGCCAAAAATAATAATAAAAGTGAAAAGTTAATGTATTTTTGTTGTACAAATACAAAGAAAATGTTGTTGGATTGATTGGCAATTTCGCCATAAAAACGGCCGTAATAAAACACAAGTGCAATACGTGGAAACGCTGGTAAGGGCCTAACAAAACGCGCAGCAAACGCACCAAAAAAAAAAATCAAAATAGAATTCCGAATTTAGAATATGACAGTGACGGACCGAAAAAAAATTTTCGATTCGAACGCATTGCCTGTCCCATGTGTGTGGGGGGAGACTTGGGGGTCAAACTTGGGGGAACACAGAAGTAGAGAAACACAGAGATCGGTAGAAGTAGAAGCAGAAACAGCAGCAACAGCAACAGCAGGCGACAGTGCCAACTGATTTCCAATTTCGTTTCGTTTTGCGCGCGAGGCGAGAACCGCCGCCACCGCCGCTGGGCTCGTAAAATTATTATTATTTTTTTTTTGGATTTTCTGTGCTAATTTACGCTTAATTTGCGCCGCCTTTTGCCGATTGCGGTTGCTTTTGCTCCCTTGTGTATTTGTTTTGTGCTGAAATTAGTGTTATTCTTTGCCACTTGCTACAAAAGGACAGCGAGCTTTACATTTTCACCAAATATCCCCAACTCGCCGCCTCTGCCGCCAAACCGCAGCAGCGGCGGCAACAAACACAGCCAAAGCTTTTTTTATTGTTATCTCGCCGCAAGCAAGTAGAATCTTGCTGCGACTTTCTTCATTTGCTTCGCTTCGCTTCGCATCTCATCGCACTGCATTACAATTCTCTTTTAGCACGTAGATTCTCACAACTCAAATTCCTTTATAGAAGCAAAGATGCATATGTATGTTCCAACTGGAATCAGTCTGATAAGAGAGGATTTGTTTTCTAGGTATCAAATTACGATGCGACTTTCTTTATGTATGACTTATAATTTGGTGCCATTGTTAAAGTCCTTTCGAATTGTAATGGCGATTTTTGAAGAACCAATTTCTATAAAATGAATCATACATTTCGATTGCAATATTTTTTTTTGTTAAAAAGATTCAGGCTTTTTGTAGTTTTTGCTTAACAATTTAATCCATAACATCAAGTGCTGATCATTACAGAGGCCATTGTTTTGTTGATTCTGCTGGAAAGGTACGCACACATATATAAAGCACTAACACGCCAATAGGAGCCACTAAAAAAAGCTTAAAACAATACCGCCAGCCTGCCTGACTGCCTGCCTGCTGAGCTAGCCGAAGTGAGAAATGTTAAAGTCTACCACAAACACACAGGAATTGCGTCTGCCACGCCCCGAGGAACACCAACAGCAGCCACAACAGCAGCAGCAGGAGCATCCCACGCATCAAGTAGCCGCCGTGATAGCCCACAACACAACATCGTCTGCAACAGCAGCAGCAGCTGCAGCAACAATAACCACCAGCATCAACAACAGCAACAGCATCAACATGGATACGCTTAAGACAGCTTTTCTGCCCAATCTCAGCATGGATCCGAATGTCATTAGTCCGCATTACTGCCCCATGTGCCATCAGCAATTCGAGCGTCCCCAGCATGCGGCAGAGCATATGCAACTCTGCCATGGCCTCACATTGAATGCCCAGGGAGCAATTTCGACGCTCGAGCAGCAACAGCAGCAACAACAATTGAAGCCGCTTAGCTATGCGTGTGCTAACTGTGATGATAAGTTTGGTAGCGCACTGGAGGTGGATGAACACCATCGGTTGACGCACCAGGCAACGGCATTTTTGGCTCGTTGCATTGTCTGTAGCATTTATGGTGTGAATTCTGTAACGCAGAATCCCAACGAATACAAATGCTCGCATTGTGGTGCTGTCTGTACGGCGGCGATGTTGGCCGCTGGCCAGCAAACGTTTATGGAGCACCAGGAGGCGCCGGTGACACCAGATGATCTGCCTGCCATTGCGCCGCGTGATATGAGACTGACGCCCGAAGAGCAGCAACACCAGCAACAGCAACAACAGCAGCAGCAGCTGCAACAGGAACAACAATTGCAACAGCAGCAGCAGCAACAACAACAGGAGCACCATCACCAGCAGCTTGATCAACAACAGCAACAACAACAACAACAGGAGCAACAACAACGACAGCGCGAACTGCAAGAGCAACAGCATCAGGACGACCTCAGTGATCCGGGAACGTTGAAGGTGCCGCCACTTACAGTAAAGCTGCTGAAGAACGGCAATGGTGCGACAGTAACACATCCCCAGGTAGAATTCTTAATAAGATTGTCAAGTGTGATTGCATTATCCCGTATAAAATCCATATGTTATCAAGCATCCTCTTTCCCAGGTGATCATCAAGGAGGAGCCGCTCAGTTTGAGCGATAGCGGCGATGTGGTGAGCGCTGTGCCTGTCTATGCCATACAAGCGAATCCTGGCGTGCAACCGGGCACACCTGGTGCCACAACAAGCGTGCTGGTTAGCACACAAACGGTGCCCGCTGATCTGGCGCACAAGATACGACACAAATGCCCCGATTGCCCCAAAACGTTCAAGACACCCGGCACATTGGCCATGCACCGCAAGATTCACACGGGCGAAGCAGAGTAAATCCATATTTTATTTGCTAACCTATCGAAGAAACACACACAAACAGACATACACACACGCAGACAGATATACACAGACACACTTCAGACGCTGCGTAGTGTAACTAAAAGTCTGACAAATCTCTTGGAGAATTCTTAGAGTTTGTCCAGCTTTTTGGTTAACTTAGAGATAAGACGTCTGCGCAGCGTCCATTGTTTAATAACTGTTTTACCAATTGACCTTAACCAATTATTTATATTTTTGTTTGTTTTCCTTAAGATCAGTCCTGAGGCAGGACGCATGGGTGCATCCTCAATGTGCCATGGGGCGTGGCCCATGCGTTCCAATGTTGTTGTGTTCTCATTAAGTGTGCAAAAATTTATTAATTGATGAATTATGAATGTTACTAATAATATGATTCTCATCTTTCTCTTCTCTTCTCTCTTTTTCTCTCTCTTCTCTTTTGTTTTTTTTTTATTTGTTCCCTGCACTGCAACAAATAATTCTATTTACTCTTCGCCACAACAACAACCACCACCAAAAAATAACAGCGCCACGCCCAAAGAACGCCCCTACACGTGCTCCTACTGCGGCAAGTCCTTCACTCAATCGAATACACTAAAACAGCACACTCGCATACATACAGGTGAGAAACCATTTAGATGTGGCTATTGTGGCAGGGCGTTCACTGTTAAGGATTACCTGAACAAACATTTAACGACTCACACGGGTGAGAAGCAATATATATTTCAAATCAAATCAATTCAGTCAGTCAATCAACTATCAACTCTCAAATCAACTCAGTCAATCAACCAATCAATCAACTCAACTCGACTCGTTCAAGTGCAAAATACAAACACAAAAAAAAGATTGAAAAAAAAAAATTTAAAACAAAACAGAATAAAAAAATAAATAATTTTGTTTTATGCAAAAATGCCTTCCATTCTCATTTGCCATACTCGAAATACTCAAAACTCGCTCTCACCGCGCTCGCTGCTTTCTCAGCTGAAGCGTCCATCGCACACGCCGAAGAACATGGCAAAGAGAGAAAAAGAGAGCACCCCCAGAGAAGACGCAGACCACATGATCTAAAAATGTACAGTTTTGATCTGTTTGCGTTTGCGTCTACGATTGGGGGTCGCATGTTTTCCAAATTTCACGCCTACCAAAAATGTCCACTTCACTTTACGATCTAATCTTGAATTTTTGCCATAGTCTTCCTTTTAGCCAGTACTGATATTGAATACAAAATTCAAATATGATCACTTAATAATATGAATGCTTTACTATCTTGCCGTAGAACTTATTTGAATACATTTTAATTTTCTATCTAAAGTAAAGCCTCTTAAAGCATTTGATTGAAAATAATTTTACAGATTAAAACAAAAGTCAAACTTAATTTTAGAAAGCTTAAAATTGATTTAAATTTAGTTGAACAAATTTTAAAAATATTCGAAAGTCTACTGCAAGTGTAAAGCAAATTATAAAAATTATGAATAAAAAAGTAAAGAAACCTTAAACGTATCGCCCGCCTCATCTCATTACGTAATAATATGTCTCGTACGCATTTTAACACACAAAACAAACAACAAAATATGTACACATATATATTATATTATAAAATTAGTTTGATTTTTACGTGCAAATCTTATAAATACTGTACCTATTATATCAAACAAAGTTTTGGTACTGCACGGCATCCAGAAATTGTAGTCGTCGCAGGCGTAATGTTAATGTTAATATTGGCAATATTTTGCGTTTTATTCGTTTTGCAGGTGAAAAACCATTTCATTGTGGCTACTGTGAGAAGTCCTTCAGCGTGAAGGACTATCTCACGAAACACATACGCACACACACCGGCGAAAAGCCGTACACCTGTCCGTACTGTGACAAACGATTCACGCAACGCAGCGCACTCACCGTGCACACGACAAAGCTGCATCCTCTCTAGGATAGGCCCAGCGGGGGGCGCACAATAGTTGACCCAAAGAAACCAAGCGACATGGCTTAAACAAAACGAATTGGATTGGATTGGATTGAGGAACAAGATGGCATTGAGGAGTGGAGTGGATTGGATGGAGAATCTGAATGTGAAGAGTAAAGAGTGAAGCAACAAACAAAAAGTAAATGAAAGACGTTTTCAAAGACGATATACTGTAAACCGGGGCGAAGCAAGCTGACCAACCAAGCAATCATGGCCCAAACCATGCCCCAAGCAAGCAAGCAAGCAACCAACGACTGGCAAATCTTCAAAGTGCTGCTAGACTCTAAATTAGAATTTTTGCTAACTAAAGATATATAGTAACAAATTGTACTGCAGAAATGGCGTACCATTTAATTGTTTATAAGTTTAATGCAATCGATTATTTTGATTTGGTTATGTAAATGTTGCAATTTTAATTAATTATTATTATTATTTTGATTATTATTTTTCGATTTTCTATTTGTATGATATACTTATTTTTGTTATTCCCTGAGATTTTATTGCGTATGTTATTTTATATCTTAACGGATAATCCTTTTTTATAGCGACCTTAAAAGCGCACACTCACACATGCGCCGTCTCACACACCCACACAGACACGCACACCACACAGACACACACACATACATCTATATTATTTATACGTATATAAAGAGAAATATTTTTTATTACTGTTGTGGAAATATTATTTCTGAAAATTTGATTCAAGGTAAAAACTCTACGCGCAAAACTTAAATTAATTTATAGAAAAGAAATTAAGTGAAGATGATGACAAAAAATGCATAAAAACAATTTAAAATAACACGCACACTTATTCGAAACAGAACAAGTTTATTTATTCTCAAGATTGAAAAATTAAAAAGTTTTTCAAAATTTTTACTCAATCCTTAAAAATGAAACGCTTTGCTTAATTTGCATACGAGCAGGATCTCGTTTGTTTTGGCTTTAAATTTATTTACGTTAAATTAAAAATTGTTTATTAATTAATAACATTAGTGCTTTTGATTTTAATTTGTTTATTATATTTTTTTTTGATCGGTTTTAACGGTTCTTGCATTCTAAATGTTAACCATTGTTTTTAAATTATTTAAGTTTCTTAAGCGCATTTGAACGCAAGACAAAAAGTATTTAAGAGCAAATTGAAATTGAAAGAAATCTATGCAAAACGCAAAACAGCTTTACGCGCCAAACTAGTTTAAAAAACAACAAACATATACAATATATATATATATATATAAATAATTAACAATTTTTTATAAACTAAGCTTTTAAAAAACAAAAGAACAAAAACAAAAAAGTGAAAAAGAAAACAGTCGTAACGTAACAAGCTTATGCATAATAATATTAATATTAATATTAATAATAGTTATTATAATTGTTTTTGTAATATAATAATTGATAATTTTTTAAAAAAAAACATTTAAAGGATTTTTAATCAATTAATTTACTTGCAAGTTGTATGTACTAAAACCTTAACTGTAGCAATACCAAAACCGATGAAATTGTAAATTTTTACAATAAAACAAAAACAAAATGAGGAAAGAAAAAACAATTATACTTAGTGTTATATAAATGTATAATGTATAACTTACAACTAATATTAATGCATAATACACTCAAACAAAAAGTCTACCTAAAATGGCACATAGCACAGCAACAAAATGCGAGCGCATGTAAAACCAAAATAAATTCTAAGTAATTACTAATTATTGTAATTTTTTTAAGTTTTAATAAACCAAGTTGACGATCAAAAAGCAACCAAAAAAAACCAATTGCAAAACTCGCTTCTCTCTAACCGCAACTAAATAAATTAAATAAAAGCAAATCCACTAAACAAAAAAGCGATTGAAATCTGAAATCGAAACTTAAATTGTGGAAAATTAAACGATACGTACTAAATGCTAGATCCTAACTAATTAACTAAACTACGAATTGAAGGCGAACAAAGCAAGCAAAGTGAGTAAATAGTGATTAAACTGTAACTATAACTGTAACTGTAACTATAACTGTAAATGTAAATGTAATTAAAACCAAAATTAATAACTGTATGTAATTGAATGTTTTTGCAATTTAACGAAAAACGATAAAACGATTTCAAATATTCGAGCAATAAGCACATTTCAATTATATTTAAAAACCAAGAGATAAATAGAATATATACAATATATAGATGCGAATAAAGGTCCGACTTGTAGTCATATTACAATATTTGGCAGCGTTTCGCTTCAGAATCTCACCAAATGATAGAGAGGTGTCTTTTCTCCGCCAGACCCTATGAATAAAATGGGATAGCTTGTTTTTATGTAGTTCACAAGCATTTTAAAAATTCTAGTTAAGTTACTTCCAAGAGTCCACTTAAGGCTTTATCTTTAAAGTTGAGTTTCAATTCTGCTTTTTTTTTTTATGATTTTCCTGAAATTAAGGTAGGTATCTGAACAGGAAATTGAGGTTTCTAGTTGTAACAGTATTTTAGGTCGACGTTGCTGTTGACACGGAATATATCTATTCATATATATTCGAGTTGTCGATATATCACCATATAATACCGATCTTGGTTTGGCTTTTAAATTTATTCTGCATTAAAATTTTATTAATTTCCTTCAAATAATTATTTGCCTTATGTGTATTTTGAAAATTAAAAATTACATTTTTATCAACTTTAATGTCATAAATAGTAGAAAACAACATTTTAAATGAAAATCGATTTAATTGTCTAGACTGATTGCTAAAAAAAAAATCGAGTTAATTTCAAGATTTCTATGAATTGTTTACATCACTACGAGTAATAAACAAACACAAACAGCACCCGAAACGTCGCAGCCAGAATATAAAAATATCAAAATGAAATACAAACATATTTATATTTGATTTAATCATTATTTATATTTATTAGTACCATTTCATTTTTTTTTATTTCTTTGTTCTTTGTTTTTCTTTTGTAATTTATTTTGAAAGTATTTGCGTTACAATTTGCATTTGCTTTTGCATTATTTGTAGGTCTTAAACCCCCCTTACCCTAATCGGGAATACACATATATGTATGTATGTATATATATATATTTTTGTATATATATAGACAACGCAACGCTTAATGCATTTTAATTGCAATGACACATTTTCATTATCATCTCATTAGTTTAGTTATTATTACTTTAATTACAATGAACGAATATCATGAACACTATCACACTTGCAAAATGTTTATTTTGGTTGTTTCTGGATTTTTTCATTTGCAATGAGCAACTAACTTTAGTATGGCTCTTCTTCTTCTTCATCGCTTTTGCTTTGTTTATTGTAATGCTGATACACACACATAATAAATATGTATATTTATATATACTTATATATATAATATAATTAGTTATATATGTATATTTATATGTACTTGTATATGCCATCTTTTTGCCTTTGCTTTTCTTTTACATTTCATTAATACATTTTTTTTTTGCACAAACAATTTTGATCAAACGCAATCAAAAAGTTGTATTTGTTTTTTTTTTTGTTTTAAATGCTCAACTTGTTTGATGCATATTGTGTGTTACTCTGTGTGTGTGTGTGTGTTAAATACTCGTATGTATATACCACATATAAATGCCTATGTACTGTACGTTTATATGGCGTTAATGTCTGTCTGGACTTTCATATTCAGAATATTATACGCTTTCCTAAGCGTCAAAAAGTCTTTCTTAATTATATATCTATGCATATCAACAGATCTCTTCCGAAATCCACTGTGGCAACGAATCCATAACAAAATTCAATTCTTCACAACTTTCTTTCCATTTAATTTTTTGCAAAAGTGGAGTTCGGAATATATTCGCATACGAGTAATTATCGAATACATTTCAAATGTATATCATTTATAAGTAAATTACTAGAATTTTCAAAAATAACCTACACAAAAATTATTAAACATGCGTTGAACTTTTTTCGAAATTGGAATGTGAAAAATGTTTTGGACAAATTCTTCAGCTACTTGACTAAATATTATTCATAACTATTAACTATATACTAACATTCTGAACGATCCTTACACACTTTTACTTAGTTTCTTTTCCTTTATTTAATGTAAAATTATACAACAATATTTTATTTTCAATTTCTGTTTTGTTTATTCGCTCTGTCACAAAGTTAACAAGTGCCTCTCTTTGGTATTTTGTGGCTTTGCTCTCATAATGTACGAGTAAATCATGCGCATACTTCAGATATGCAAATTTATCCGTATATATCTTTTACATATAGAGTATATATACAAATAATAGTTTGCGTGGTTTTACAATACAATTATTAAAGTTATTAAAGTACATACATAGTTTAAGTCTAGGCGTCGATTGTGTTGTTATTTTTTTATTTGGGGGAATTCTCTCTAGTATGCTTAATGCCTATAAGCTCAAATTTACAACTGATTAATCGCTGATTAAATGATTTAGCTAGTCATCAATCGACCGTTAGGAATTCTCTTTATATTACTTGACTTTATGGATACAAATTAAGGGCAAATTATGTCTGGCCTGTTCTCGTTTCAGTTCCACTCAACAATATATAGCATACTTTTTAGAGCAGCCCAAACTTTTGGTGGAATTTGTGTTGGGAATGGAATTGGGAACACGCCTGCATCTAGTTACTCTCAAGGAACTTAGTTGGCATTAACTAAAATAGTTAAGTTACTGAGATAATTTAAAAAGAAAAACTATAAGAATTAATTATCAATAACAAATAAACAAACAAGTGATAGGCATCTTATTTGTTTATACAGTTTAATGTTACCTACACAGGTGGGCTCTGTTTTTCTCATTATCTTTGTTATTCTTTGTCACGTTTTCTTTTGCTCTTGTCACACAACTCGTTTGCTCTATTTTTCAAAATCAAAACTTAGACCACACGCACAAAAAACAGCTCTAAAAATTTATCAAAATTGTACAAAAATGTTTTGCTTTCAAGCACATTTTATTTAAAGTACTCAACACTTTCTATTCCATTCGTTAAAATAAAGTAATGTTTTTTATTGTTTGTATATTTTGCTCATCTTTAATTTCTTAACATTTGCCTTTTTATCATCATTGCAAAAATTAAAGTAATTCTTTTATTGTTTGTGTTGTTTGCGCTATTTGTTATAATGCTGCACCTAATTCTCAGTTACATACATTCATTTTATATAGTATATATATATAATAGTATATATCGTATTGAATTCTTTTCATTTTTCATTGGTTTTCATAAAGTTATATACAATTATTTTTTGGGGATAGCCACATATCATTGTGATTTACTTTGAATGCGAGACAACGGAATGAGAGACCATGGAATGGGATAGCATTGAATGCGATATGCCCGATATTTCAGCATACGTATCGGTCGGTCCCTCCCCACTGCAGACTGAGTCCTCGGGTGTTCGTGATGGTTCTGCCTCGGTTATTTCAATATCCTGATGATGCTTATTGCTGCGATGTTTGGCACTTAAAGCCTGCGAAAGTTGTTTGCATATTATTTAGTTGCGATTTTATACTTTATTTGCAATTTAAGTGCATAGTTTAAGATTTTAAGTTTTAATTAGTTTTAGTTGAAATTGTTGACATATGACAGTGCTATACGAGGACATGCATTTAGTAGGGACGCGTGGAACAGACTCGACATGTACAAAGGAGACAAGTACATTTAATTTAGTTTAATTATGTTTTGTTGGACTTGGAAAGCTAAGGCCCGCATGCTAAGTAAGTTTTTGAATAGACCTATTGATATGTTACGTAGAGTTAGGCGCTATAGACAAACGTGCGCATTTCGATTGGTTAGGCACAACACATATAGTAGTTAGGATTTGTTTAGGTTGTTATTTTTTATGGTTAGCTTTACGAGTATTTTACAGTGAGAGACTGACAATTCTTACCTTATCTTTGCTGCCCTTTTTCTACATTTAGATATTGGTTTTTGTTGGTGGGTTTGAGTTTTTATACAGTACAAGTCATGACAAGAACAATGATATATATATTTTATATAGATATATTTCATATTAATATTTATATGTTCACACAGAAAGTTTTAACATGTGGATAGAGTTTAGGGAAAAAATAGTTGAAATAGGAGAGCTTAGGCTTTTTTAAGTGGGGCACAAGGATCAAGTTGAAGCTCATATTGAGACATTCAATTAACTAGGCTTGCTTTGGAAGTAAGGCCTTCTCGTCACTGGCTATTCTGGCCCATGATGAACATGTATTTTACAGCGAGAACTATGACTACACTCTCAGTCAGTCCTCAGTCACTTACTTGCAATGAGAAGCGACGATGACCCGCCTTGCGACCTCCGCGTCTTTTACTAATGTGCGGATTATCCTGACGCAGCGTCTTGTTCTTCAGAATCTCCAGTTGTGTGTACAGTCTGCAAATGTGAAACGTGTGGAATTGAAACGTCAATTAATTGACTGTTACTTTTGAGTTTGAGATTCGAGCACAAACCTTTTGAGTTCGGCACGTATATCCTCGGGACTCATTTCGGATATGGTCAGCTCACCAATATCAGGATCGCCCAGACATAGACCCGCATAGCCGCCGCCCAATCGCTGACCGGCGTCATGTGACGTACCCTTGAAAGCATCCACAGGTAAACGCATTGATAGATCGTACGCAAGTGAACGAACCTGCAAGCTATGAAGATGCAACAAACACCGCAAACCACACTCAGGAAGTAAAACAAAAGCCAACGGAAACCGAAACAGAAACAGAAATAGGAACGAAACGGAAACGGAAACGGAAATCGAACTCAGAGGCAAAGCAAGAAAGTGTGTCAAGAATTAACAGAATTCAAAGTTTAAAGTAGTTCTGTGCGCATCGTGTCTATTGTGTAGGGAATTTGAACTGTGATGTTATAGATATATATTCTTTTTATTATTTGATGTGAATGTTTATAGGGCGTGGTTGTGTCTCTTGTTGTGCTGTAAATGAGATAAACATAGGTCAATGTCTGAACACAAGTAACGACGACCAATCGTTGTTGGACATTAGCTAATAAAAACTACTTAGTTCAAGAGTTTGAGAGACAGTGACAGAGACTAGACAGAGTTTAGTTTCAAATTACAAGGGTAGGAGAAAACAGAGCGATAGGTACAGATACATTTTATAGTGTGGCTAAGAGAGATACTCTATAGTTTTGGTATGCATGTTGGGTATTTTAAAGGAAACCGATTTTTGTCATTATTATAGAATTGTCATGTTAGCTGTTGTGAAGTGATTAAGAATAAAGACATGCAAATTACAAGACTAAAGTGTCAGGCATGCGGCCAGTGTTGATTAACGAGTGCAGTTAGCAAACACAAAGTATAATTGCAATGGGATGGAATGGAGTGGAGTGGAATGAAACATGAAATGAAATCAAATTGAAATAGTACAGTACTGAAAACACATTCTGGTACAAAAATGACACTTGCAGCAACTTCATAGCTTGACTAAAATTCATGATATGTTAGCTTAATTCTAAAACCAAATAAGTCAACTCCACAAACGAAAAACATAACCAATGAAATTATTTTAGTTAAGCAAAAAGCTTTCTTCTGCGATTTTTGTTATTTAATTTGTAATATATATTAATTTGTTTGTTTTGGTTAAACTGTTTTTTTAAATTTTTATAATATTTGTTGTTAACAAAAATCGTTTCCTCAACCAAATGTCAATACCAAATACAAATACGAGTACAGTTTACAGTTTACGTGGAACAAAGACGGAGACGAGAACGAGAAGGACGACGATGACTGCGGACAAATGAGCACAAATTTGTACCTAATTTACGATTATCTCAAGTTTCTAATATTTATATATTTTTATTGTATGTATATACGTATCGTTTTATTACGGTATTCGAACAAACTTTGGACGCACTTTGTTAGCAAGAAATAAATCTTAATGATGAACAGAAATGTTAATTGAAAATCATAATTGAACTGAACACAACGACAAACTGTTAACTGTTTTTGTTACCTGCTTGTGCTGATACCACAATTTTGGCACAAATATCAAACCCAAAGCAAAGCTGTTCGTCAACTGCGAACGCACAAATAGCGCCAGCAAAATGGCACTGGGACTCATTTCCGGCAGGTAGAAGAAGCGCATAAAATAGAAACTGGACGAGACGAGAAACTCCAGCGTCAGCGTTGTAACCAGAAATTGTCGCTCCTGTAAATGAAGAGAAGTAGGAATTTAGCTTGACTAAATTTAAGTTTAAAACTTACATATATGCTAAAAAAAATATTATTTTTAAGAACAAATAAATTCAGTCAGTTCTTAAGAAATCATTTGTGTCACAGCACAAAACTATGCAATTAATTAGCGAAGTTGTGAAAAATCACAAAAGGAAAAAAATTGAAAATTCGAGAAAAGTGCAAAAAAATTCTGGTAAAATTTTCAAAACTCTAGCTTCAAAATTAACTTTTTTCGATTTTTTTTTCTATTTTTATAGCTTGGATATTTGAGAATATCGTCCTAAAAGGGTTTTTTGAAATTTGAACTACTTTAGGAGATATGGCCTTTTTTGTTCAGCAATGTTAATGTAATGCATAAGAACAGTTTTACACTGACTTTTAAGTACTGGCAATGAATATAGAGAATTCTTTACCGTTTTGTTTGGTTTAGTTGTATTGATATTTATATGGAAATCAAAAGCGATTCTCACCCGAAACTGTGTGTTGGCATTGCGACTGGCAATGGCCAGGTGGAGGCCAAAGCACAGAATGAGCATCTCGCTGGTCTGCGTTACCAGCTCCCATTTGAGGGGATGACAAGTGTTGGTGCTGGCTTCCCGTAAGCTCTCCAGCTGCGCGCTCTCCAGCAGATCCAGCGATGAGGCGGTAAATGCCGCCATATAGCAAATGACGGCAAAAACCATTGTGCATAAATATTTCAGAAGATCGACATCCCGCAGCACCCAGCGATGTGCCTTGCGTGTGCGAAAGTCGACCAGATGACGATAAAGCTTTAATATAATGGCGCCATAGCAGGTGATGAAGCCAATCTCACGCAGCCAAGGCTCCAGCAGGCAGCGCTCGGTGGAGGCGGGAAAGAAATGGACGGCAACCTGCAAAGGCTGCGATTATTTTACACGATCCCAAATCAAATGTCTCAGTACTTGCCGATGCATAAAGTAAAACAATGCCGAGCAGTATGGTCTCCAGCACAGTCCACATTCCCGAAGCAATGGCCTGTAAATGCATAACTCAAGTAAAACTGGGATATTTTTAAAAAAAACATTTCTAGCTTTACCTTGCATTTGCGTTGTCGAAACACAATGACACTCAGGACGACACAGCAGAGAATGCAGGCGGCCAGGACAATGGCCACAAGCAGACGCAGACAGGCATCTATGTTGAGTGCATCCTCCTCCTGGAAGGCGAGGCAAACGCCGTGCAGATCGCAGTTCGTGCAACCGCCTGGACACGGCACACAAGAGAAGTTATCAAAGCCCTCGCTCAGCTCAACAAGATCACCGCGAAAGCCTTGAAGTGTGGAATTTGGCAGGTAAAAGGATTCACGGCACAAACACGTATAAACATCTCGAGTTGCCATCGGCTTACTCTCAGTCACCAGGCAAAATGTGGTATTGCGATCGCAGCTGAAAGAATAAAATATAGTTCATGGATTTAAAATTTATTATATTAATTATTATTTTTTAATATGAAGAGAAATCGAGAAAAAGAGAAGCCTGTATAGTCGGCATATTTATTTTGACATTACTTAACCCATTAAGTTCCCGTTGAAAATTTTAAATTCTTGTAAAGGTCTATTTAAAAACTTTTTTCCTCAATTTAAAAAAAAAATGTTTTGATGCTAAAAAATTCTTCAAACAATTCTAATAGTGACTGTAAAAAAAAATGTTTCGAAAATTTCTTCGCTAGTATTTTTAATAATTTTTTGAAAACTGCAAAAAGGGCACTTATTGTATGAAAAGGAGGAAAAAAGAGGTTAACATATAAATTTTTTACAGTTTTAAAAAAATAATAAGAAATACTAGCAATGAGATTCTTGCAAACAATTTTTTGCAGTTACTATTAGAATTGTTTGAAGAATTTTTTATAATCAATGAAAAAAGTAGCAAAATTCACAATGCGTACTTAATGGGTTAAGGAAAGTTTTGTATCATTCAAACGGAATTGAAATGACCTTTCCATTGATGCCAAAAGGTAAATGAAGTAGGTAAAAATTATGAGAAGACTTTAAATGTTGTCAAAGTAAATATGCCGACTGGAGTACTTTAAAGTAAACTCCTTTCTATAATGTTAGATTAAAAATACTGTTATAAAATACTGAATATTTTGAGAAACTCACCCATGACGTCGCCCAAAGACTTCTTCCAGGCCATCGTTGCACGCATCCTCATCGGCGGCAACAAATGCGGCAGCCACAATTCTGCAGAAAGGTCAAATACACATATGTTATAAAATATTGAGTGCACTTAATCTGTTGTGTAGACTCACTTGATTCGATGCTCGGTGAATGATATGCGAAATGGCCACAGCCAGCGACCCGTCAACAGGTTGCAGTCACGAAATGGAGCACCCCATTCCTGCGTCCCGTCGCTGCTGTTCCAGGCGGATCTATAATCATTTGTGATGGGATCAAATCAATTAGCTGTCTGCCAAACGGCACGCGAACCAAACAACATGCCACTGCCAATCCAAACTCGTATGAATTGAATATGAACCCATGGTGGTCGACAGTCAATTGAGATGGATATCGACAAGCAAATTGACAACATTTCGTCACTTACCCCAACTCACGCCAATAGGAACCCAAATATGCCTTGTTATGCACCTGATTCGGTGGTATCTGAAAGAGTTAACAAGTTTTTTTTTAGAGTTCTATTTAAATTGCTTGCTGCTCTCAGTTGTTTGCTGACCGTCACGTTGTCCCTGAATTTGACCACAACTGTGTGTATGCTGGGCGCTGCAATGGCAAAGGCCAGAAGATTGTCGTCCTCGTTGAGGGCATAGCTGGCAATGGCATTGGCCCGACGGCTAACCTCCGAGCGGGTCAGCTCATCAATGGCAATGGGCGTGTTGGCATTTGGAAATTTATTTGACAGGAATTCAGTAAATTGTCGTGCTGCGTCCTCGGCCAGCTCAGTGAAGTCGTAAAACTGTAAAGTTGTAACAATCAGGAGATTAATTAGCATTCATTCGACGATTGTTATTCGAGAATTTAAAGGAATCTTTGCAAGTTGACCTCAAACAAAATTATACAGAATTCTCTCGAATGGAAAGTTCTCTTCTGAGTGCTTGTATTATACTTATATTTTCAAAATAAACTTCTTTATAAATAACATATATTTTCATAAACCTCTTTTATATGTAATCAAGATGCAATATTAATGTGAATCTTTCTATAATATTTTCTATACGAACATTAAACATCAAATATTTTTTAGAAATTTAATCGCTTCTCTCTATTTTCTTTAAAGTCTGAAGATTTTCTCTTAAACAAATTAGTTTTTCAACCTAAACAAGATTGTTTTAGCAAAATTTGATTGCATTATAATAAACTAAACACACACAAGAGGAGCAGAGTCTAAAGAGGCTTATAATGCTTATCTGTCCTAGACTAAACATATTTCATTCGATACACACACACACACACACGCACACACAAAGGCCTGTCCTTATTTTGGCCATCAAAGGTATTTGTACACTTGAGCAGAGAGCTAAGCCCCAAAATAAATGGCAATCTAACGAATACTCGGCTTTAAGACGAGTGCCTTTTGGTCAAATGAGAGAGAGTGTTTGTAATTGGTGTGAACGCGAAGAAAATTAAGGATACGTGAATAAGATGCCAGAGTCTGGGAGTAGGGTGAATTAGGCTTGGACTATGACCATTAATTAATCACATGGTGCACGCTTTGCATGGCTCAACACCTTTTGACCAGCTAAAAAAAGAGAAAAGTTTGTTGTTGAAAATAATACGATTTAATGTCCGAGCTGGGTTGTAAAATGTTTTTAATCCCTTTCAGACGGTATATCAGATTCAATCTCTCTCTGTCTCTCGCACGCGCTCTCTCTCTCTTTCTCTCTTTCTGTCTGTCTCTGGCGAAATGTTTGTTTAAAATTAACACGTTACAATGAGCACAGGAAACGCTCCGGATACGCCGTTGTGGCAGTCAGCAAAATTCTGATGACATCATTATGGCTTTTGGAAACAAAAGGTAACCGCAATATGAGAGTGCGAGTTTTTCTCTCGGTGCGTATGTGTGCGAGTGTGTGCTTGTGTGGGTGAGTCACCTTTGGCTTTTCCAACAAATATTTCCCATTAGCAATTCTCAGCTCGGAGGCGACCACATTGCGTATACGTTATGTGCCAGATGAAAAGCCAAATGAATTATTAACAAGAAACAAACATATTTGTACACAAATAACTAACACACACAGGCCTAGCCATACACATGCACACATTGAGGGGTAGAATCATTCAAGCGTGTTGCGGTCTCCGGCAAAGAAACCAAAAACAACAACAACAAAAAAATGTGAAACACTTGCAAATAGCAAAAACCACAAACAGCAGCGACTCTGCAATAAAACATGCATATATTTACAAGCACACATTCACATAATATACATATGCATATACATACATACATATAAATATGTAAGTTGAGCCAGCAACTATGCCAAGTGCTGTTGCACATACAAACACACACACACACTAACACTCACACACTCCAAGCAGTTGAAATGAAATCCGTAAAGCGCGTTTTACTGGCTTTTTAATGTCTCATGCTCGACATCTCGGCGTGCACTCGGATATGCCGGCATTTGCCATATGTATGTATGCATATGTGTATACAAAATTCTTACTTATGACCATAAAAATATTTACATGCCCATATGGCATTTAGTTGTTGTTGTTGTTGCTGTTGTCATTTGCATGTTTGTCGTCGTGTTATTCGCATTGTGCTTAATGAATAAAATATGTCAGCTGCTCTGTTGCTGCTACTTTTGTAGCTGCTGTTGTTGTTGCCACTCTTGTTGTTGTTGCTGTTGTTGTTGACACTTGCAAATCTCATCTGGGCGGCTCACAAGTATGTACTACACATCTTTACACATCTTTCATTATGCAAAGTATTCTTTCTTCCGTTTTTTTTCTGTCATTCATAGTCTTTTTCTGTATCATTTTATTTTCTCTACTTGAAATGTTAATGCAGTTGTATTTTAGTAAATTGCATAAGACTTACAAAATAATTTATGTATTGTCTACTAAAAAGCATTTCCGGCTAACGCCTAGCGCTTATGCAACACTTTTTTTAATGTTCAACGAGTGGAAAAATACAGAGAGAGGTTTTTGAAGTAAACTAAATAAATTTAAGTATTTCCCCATCATTTTCTTACGTGTTAATTGACAGATAAATCATTATTAAATCTATCAACAGCGATTTTTTATATTCATGTTAACAGTATGAAAATGTCAACAGGTTTCTGCTCTGTTAGATCTAAGTTAACAGCGCTTTAACAGACGTTTTTTATAGAATTAATTCTATGCTTTTATTGATTTGCTGGCAGTTTTTAATAAAATGCTTTTTATTTTACACTTTTCAACATTTTGCGGAATAAAATCTATTTTTTAACTATTTGAAAAAAATACATATATTTTAATTGACAAAAAGCGTTGCTATGTTCAAAGTTAGCTGATTCATTGGGGTGCAATTACTTAAATATTTTTTTGGCGTTGCATTGTGTGATATTAGTAACCTTTGTTATTACATTGTTTGTTGTTCTTGTTGTTGTGCTTTTTGTTGTTATTGAAACAAAAGCAAACAAATGGGCAGCAGGCAGCATACAAATTTTCGCTTCTCTGTTGTTGAAGCGCCACAAAAGCGCCAACAACGAGCACAACGAGTAGTAACAAAAACAATAACAATAAGGACAACAAGCAACAAACAAAAAAAATATGCTTGACAGGCATTCGACAACGCGTTCACTGTTGACCATGGAGAGAAAACAAAAAAAAGACTGCTTTGGGTAGGCATTTCCATGGGTATTGAAAATGTCCAGCTGTCCTGCTGTCCAGCTGTCCTGCCGTTGTTCCATGTGCGCTACTCTATTTATTATATATCACAACATTTTTTATACCCTGTGACGAGGGATTAATAAGTATAAAACGGATCTCAAAGATGGTAAGAGCTAGAAGCACCAAAGGTGCTTTGAATACTTCTTATATGCAAGTGCAGGCAGATCAGGATTGATTAAAATTGCTTGATTTTAATATAAGAAGCTCTAGATCTTCCCCACGGATACTCAGATCAAAAGAAGAGCTTGAGTGCAGTGTAAGAATATAAAAAGACTTAAGTGCAGGGTATCTCGCAGTCGGGCACTCTCGACCAAAGCTTTCTGACTTGCTATACATACATATAAATGTATATATAAGTATGTACATATATGAGCTACGTGTCTAAGGAGCACACACTCCACTGAAGAGAAATACAAATTGCTCTAATGGCAATTTACAAATTTGCTTGCCATTGAAATTGTATCTTTTAATTATGGCTCTCAAGCTGTTTGGTAGTTGCGTCAAGAAAACGGCTAACGCCATCGATCCTTGTGTGTACGTCATGGCCAAAAGGAAAATTGTTTACACACCGACTTATTGAACATTTATACGAATCGCGCAGCTGTCTAAAAATAGCTTTAACTGATTGACTGACTGACTGACTTACTGATGAGCTTGTGGTTAAGAGCGGCGCTATCTTTAAGTTCCAAGTCCTTGCTGGAATTGTCATGCAAATTCAATTAAAATATCGTTGATGACTTTCAAGCTGATACGGGACCAGAGTCAGTGTCACAGTCAGAGCCAAAGCCCCAGCCTCAGCCTCAGCCTGTGGCTGACTTCTTTAGTATCTTTTAATTAACTTGCAGAAGCAAAACGCGTGACATGCCGTCAAACAGCCGCAGCAGCAACAACTGCTTGCAAATCCTATGTAATACCTTGCAGCACTCGCCCCCTAGATACGGACAGCCTTCTGTGTCCTCGTTATATGTGTGCAAATGTACGTCAGGCATGGCGTATGCGTAATATTTTTTTACGACCGTCAACAACATAGCTGTTGGGCGGAAAACGGGCTACGCGGCTACGAGGATTTTCCTCAGCAATTTCATGCGCGCAGATTTCCGCAAAAAGATTTTTGTCAGCATGAAAGTCTGAAGTCTGCATCAACTTATGTACGAGTGGAGAAAGGGCAAAAAAAACAGGGGGAGAAGAAATGGAATGGTGCAGGGGTTGCTGCTGCTGCTGCTGCCTCAGCAACTTTATTGATTAGACACGAAAACACCGCTCTCCGTCCTTCGCCCCTTTGCCCTCCTCGAGCATTTCACCCCTCAGCATGTTTCAGCGACCGTGAAGCACTTTATCAACTGTCAAGTTAGCAATTTTAAATATTCATGCTAATTGTCCGCCGTTGGGTCGATTGCAAGCTGCACTTTTTCCCACATTTAGCCACAACAATCGCCAATTTGCTGTCGAGTTACCCAAGGGTCTATTATTTTTAGCCTTTTTCAGTGCTATTATTATTCCTAACAGGCCATTTTATTAACTACCGAATTAAGTTAATACTTTTAGCCTGAAATAACCGACTCGATTTGTTCGTTAGTTGAGTTGTCAACAAGGTTTCCGCATAGAGGTGGGATTTTTGGTGTTGTTTCAGCCAAAGGCCATGGGGTCAGGTGCTATTTATGGGTTAGCTTAGTACGTTGTAAGGAAATCTCTTTAAAGCAGTGCTATAAAATACACAAAAATACACATTTTAGACACCACTGCTTAAAAGTATTTGTTAAGCTGACCCAGATAGTTACTATTTGACTATAGTCGAATATTTGACTATGGTTTAGTATCATGCAATTAAATTTTACACTGTTTGGGCTACAAAATAAATTATTTTCAATTGCCCATTCGACTAATAATCATTTGGTGAAATCGAAAAAATCTTCTACTTTTAAAGATAATATTCCTGTTTCAAATATCTTATTGATTGAAGGCATCGCTTCTATTTATTTATATATTTATTAAATGTCAACTCAGAGCAGTTAACCAAAAGTCCTTTTAAACATTAAAATAAAATTAAGAACTTAATATGAAATTAAATTATTATGATTTTTTTAAATTTAAACTGAGAGGATAAAAAAAAATTAAATATTAAAACTTGCAAGGCATCGAATCCAGCTTCAAAACTTTTTGCATATTTAGAAATTGGCTTCACTCAAAGGAGTCGTAATGATAAAAGTGATTTTATATTAATTTCATATTATCCATTTACAGAATAAGTGTGGACTCTTCCATAGCTTTTCCTACTAGTCACATTAAATTTTCAATTTAAGGATATTAAAGGATTCTCAGGACTAAATGTTAGCCAAACTTGAGGCTTCACTTACCGGCTCATCGGGCAGCGATTCCAGCACTTTGGCTTCACATTTCTCCTGTGATTTACTGCTCCCTGCTGTTTTCTCTGTTGCTGCTGCTGTTGTTGTTGTTGTTGGAGCTGCTGTTGTTCTTGTTGTGGGCGGTGCAGTCTGTGCTGTGGTTGAGGTGGCGCTACGTTTGCGCAGACGCTCCGCATTGCTGAGGGCAGAGACGACGCTGCCCGTGGGCGACAGATCCTCAAAGTCGAAGGTGGCAGCTTCGTGCAGTTGATACTCCTGGATGCCCGGATGGTATGGATAAGAGTCGCTTTGACGCAACTGGACACGCTTGTAATAGGCGAGCAGAGCGTCGCGTCGACTGCTGCCGCTGCCAGGAGACGCCGCCGAATGTTGCAGGATCAACAGGAACAGGAAGAGCAGAAGCAGCAAATGAAGTCTATGGCAATAGTTGCTATTGTTTCTGCTGTTGTTGTTGTGGTTTTTGCTAATTTGTGAAGTTGCTCGTTGGTTTTGTTGTTGCTTTTTCAGGTGGTCTCGATCTCTGTGGCTTTTGTGGCTGTTTACTTGAGTATTCACTTGATTCATTTGATTTTGGTGGCATTTTTGATAGCTGCTTTGATGCATTGAACTTTGAGCTTTTGACTTTATTGCTATGCACAGTTCCATATCACTAAAGTTGTTCTTTATGTTGTTTTTCTTGTTGTTGTTGTTAGTGTAGTTTAGCTTTGCTTTTGTTGTATAAAAATGTGTTTCAGTTTCAGCACTTTGTCTTCTCGTTGTGGGCGTGGCGTCTTCTTCAGTTGCAGATTTAAATTGAACGTGTGACACAAAGAGCACATCTGAAAATGAAGAAAGTTTTTCCAATTTAATTTAAGAACACACATGAGACTCGCAACACTTGAAATTGAATTCAAAAACTTGCAATATTTTAATGTAGTTTAAGTTTGCCATTTTCAAGTAGAACACAGCTATGTGTTTAGTTGATTTATGAATATCATTAAAAACCTGACAAATAGAAGGCAGACAAAGTTTTTTGTCCACTTTGGCATTGTTTGCCAGTAAAATTACATTACAGAAAGTGAGAAAATGCATCGAAAACTTTGTTCAGCATTTAAGCAAGCCGAAGTTTTCAACTTTTGCTTATATTAAACTGTAGTTTCCAGAACAGTCAACATTGTATTATCAATTTTTGTTTTTATTTAACGTTAGAAAAACTATGCGTGCAACCTTTTTTTTACTTTCACTGCTATTGTAAGTCAAGTCTTCATAGTAAAAAAATATATTTGGAAAGGTCGTTTAAATTCCGTTTGAATGATGAAAAAATTTGCTTAACCCATTAAGTACCCATTGAAAATATTGAATTCATGTAAAGGTCTATTTTGAAACTTTTTTCTTTATGATATAAACTTTTATGATTTTTTGAAAATTGCTAAAAATTACTGCAATTTTCAAAAAATCATAAAAAATACTAGCGAAGACATTATTGAAATTTTTTTTATGCAGTCACTCTTAGAATTGTTTGAAGAATTTTTTTGCATCAAAACATTTTTTGTAAAAAATCGAGAAAAAAAGATTCAAAACAGACCTTTACAAGAATTCAAAATTTTCAATGGGAACTTAATGGGTTAAGGAAATTTTTTCATCATTCAAACTTGACTTACAAAGCTGTTAAAGTAAAAAAAAGGTTGTAGGCATATTTTTTCTGGCTAGTGTATATTAATTTATAACTAACCCGCATTTTTAATTTCAGCTTGATATCTCAAATACTTTTCGACTTGCATCTGATTTAATTTTAAATGAATAAATCTCCATTCGATGTGAATTAACGCCATTTAAGCTGATGATTAATTTTTATGACACATTGTGGGGCATGGACAAGTTTTATCCGATTTCATATGCATATCTGCATTGATAATTAATTACTTATATGTAATTACCTGCGGGTTTCTTTCACCGCTGCACTTTTTACATCCAATTAACTTTAACCTGTTTTTATCGTGAAAATTTAACTGATTGCCGTTTCATGTGCAGTTGCCATTTCATTGCTTTTAAATCAAGTAAAACCGGGGCGTCGATGTTATTGACTATTAGATACCCTGAGCTCAGACAGACATAAGTGGACATGAATTAATTTAGTTGACTCTATTTCGTAATGTCCCCCCATTTGTTGCATACATGTGTCAAAACTTATACTATCCTTTGTTATCAAATTTAAATGGGTAGAGGGTATAAACAGGTCGATATGCAACCCCTTAGATTCAATATACTCTCAAACACACAGCCACATACATACGAACACTCACACGCAATTACGCATTACGGCAATGGCAATTTCATATCAACACAAATTGCAATTTAATGAAAAGTGCTCCTCAGGTCGTAAAAACGTACGATAAACAAACTTCAGTTCAGTTGGGAGAACTGTTTAGAATAAAAGTACCAAGTGCAACTAAGTGATACTCTTTACTAAAGATGATAATAACATATAAAAGGAAAGAATACTTACAAGTTGATTATTAGAATACCTTTTAATGCAATTGTTATTTACAAAAAAGTTAACCGCCTCAAACCCAATTGATTTCAAGCTTAATAGTTTATTTGGACGTTGATGTACTAAACGAGCAGTACATTCAAGTGGCCCAAACGACACCAAGCACGGGCTTGTTGACGCGCGGACAAAGACGGACAAACATTGTATTAAACAACAATAAACTAAAACATACATTAACTATAAGCTAGATAAATAAGAAATAATTGAAGTGTTAAGAAATTGTACAGAAGAAGAATTAGTAATAAATTGAGAAAGATTGTTATAATTACAACAAAGAACTCGGAAAGGGTTATGAATAGCATAGTTAGCAACACAGGATTGAAGAGAAAGAGGTAAGAAATTTCTAGAACTTCTGATAGGAACAGCAAAACTAATCTGGCTAATTAATTCAGATGAATCAATTTCACCAATAATTAGTTTGTGTAGAAAGACTACACCAAGCATTGTTCTCCGGTCAGAAAGAGATGGAAGATTAATTAGTAAAAGTCTACTACGATAAGGAGGCAAGCGAATGTTAGTATTCCAATTCAGACCCCGTAGGGCAAAGAGTAGAAACTGTTTTTGTACAGATTCTATTCTGTCCTGATGAATCTTATATTGGGGACTCCATATACAAGACCCATATTCCAGAATAGGTCTGACAAGTGAAGTATAAAGTAGTTTAGTAATGTAGGGATCGTCAAATTCTTTCGACCAACGCTTTATGAAACCCAAGACGCCAAATGCTCGATTAGCAATAGATGCAATGTGCTTGTCAAACTTCAGCTTAGGATCAAGAAGAATACCCAAATCAGTAACCGACATAATACGTTCAAGCGGTTTACAATTAAGAACGTAATTAAACACAAGCGGAGTTCGCCTGCTAAAAGACATAACTTTACATTTACTACAATTAAGATTTAAAAAATTTACTTTACACCATGTCTGAAAACTGTCAAGATCAGTTTGCAGCCTGACACCAAGAAGATTGTCAGTGGCCGACATACAAAGCTTCACGTCATCAGCGTACATGAGAACCCGAGAGTGATTTATAACGGAAGGCAAGTCATTTATAAAAAGCGTAAAAAGCAAGGGGCCCAAATGACTTCCTTGTGGAACTCCAGAATAAACTTGAACAGGTTTAGAAATTAAACCATTAAAAAAGACTTTTTGGGTTCTAAAATTTAGGTAGCTTGAAATCCACAGAATTAGGTTATTGGGAAAACCTAAAAGATGGAGTTTACGCAATAAAAGATTGTGATTAACGGAATCAAAAGCTTTGCTAAAATCAGTGTAAATGACATCAGTTTGCATTTTATTTTGAAAACCATGTATAACAAACGTTGTGAATTCCATTAAGTTAGTGGTAGTAGATCTATATTTCACAAACCCATGCTGGTAGGGTGAAATAATAGATCTACAAAGATATTGCAGCTGAGAAGTTATCATTTTCTCAAAAGCCTTAGGAATAGCGGACAACTTAGAAATACCTCTATAGTTACAGACATTAGACTTGTTTCCTTTCTTAAGGAGAGGAATAATAAATGATTCTTTCCAAATTTTTGGGAAAGAACATAACTCAGCAGACAGTTCAAATAAGTTATACAGGGGTTTCAAAAGACCTTCAGCGCAGTACCGAAGAACACATCCTGGTACTCCATCAGGTCCCGGTGAATATACCGGTTTTACAGCCTTTAGTTCACTTAAAAGCGAGCTTTCCGTAATTAAAGGTCCAAAAATGCAATTAGAAGCATTTACACGATATGGATAAGGCAATCTTAATTGATCATTTTGAATGCTATAAGTTGTTTGAAAAAATTCGGCAAATAGATCGGCAATAGCCTGATCAGAATCCGCGGTCTTTTTTTCAAAAAACACGGTTGATGGATGTGTTGATGATCTACGCTTGGAATTAACAAACGTATAAAACTTTTTAGGATCACTTCGAAACTGCAGTTTGCATCTTTCAAGATAATCTTTATAGCATTGGGCATTAAGAACAGAGAAATTGGATCGTGCAATCAGATATCGAGAAAGATCCAAGAAAGAGCCAGTTTTCTTGAACTTTTTATACATTCTTGATTTTCTATTTTTCAAGCTAGTTAACTCCCTCGTAAACCAAACAGGTTTATTAGACCTGCATGGAACACATAGGGGAACACATAAATCAAGTAAGGAGTTTAAAATCGAATAAAAAATCGAGACTGCACTATCCAAATCCCTGCACCCATATAGCCGGGACCAGTCAGTCTGTAATAAGAGTTGAGAAAGCTTTGAAAAATCGGTTTTCCGAAATTGACGAGCTCTCTTTTTATGCTCATTACACAAATTAGGAGCCCGGACAGGTAAGTCCATCAACACCTCCAAAGTCGGATGATAAGGGTCTTCAGGAAAGGATATGGGATTAGTACGAGAAACAGATAAGAAAGAGGGATCCAAAACAAAAATAAGATCAAGCATCTTATTCAGAGAATTTGGGATATCATTGATCTGACACAATGACATCCCAAAAAGATTATCAAGAAAATCATTTTGCGTCGTGGAAGTCAAAACGCTGGAGTCAGAACACAAAATCCATTGTGTTCCGGCAATATTGAAATCACCAAGAACAACAAGAAAATCACGATCTGAGAGCATAGATAAGACAGAATGTATAGCAGAAGCATGCAAAGTATAGACTGAGTTGTCTGAAGAAGGAGGGATATAAGAACATGTAATGTAAACATTAATGCCACATATACTCATTTTGACAGCAACAAATTCAATATCGGTAGAACTATCGGTTATTACTACTTCCGAAGATAAATCAGCATCAATAGCAATAAGCACACCACCACCAATTCGTGGGGTACGATCTTTTCTATAAATGGAGAATTTATTAGAAAGAATTTCAGAATTATGAATGTCGGGCCTTAACCAAGTTTCTGAAAAGGCAACGACATTAAAATTAAAGGACAGGCTATTTAGATAAAGATTACTAAGTTTACTACGAAGCCCTCTTACATTCTGATAGCCCAAGGAGAGGGAGGATGTTAGTTTTTTGAGCTATTAGAAAGTACCTGAGGTTGAACAGATCTAGTAGATATAGAAGAAGATGGAGGCAATACAATCGGAGTCCGATTTTTCTTTTTCACACTGTATTCCTTTACTATTAGGTGATCAGGCCAGAATTCTTTACAACAAATTTCGTTGAAGTGATTGACCGGAACACTTATTTTAAACGACGATATCTCCCGTAGATATGAAAATTTGAATTTTTCCACCGAAATTTTGGCATTAGATTTGGCCTGAATAAAAGCCATAACATCATCAGATGTAGTATCAGGGGAAAGCCTAGAAACAAAAATTTGTTTTTTTGGTGGAACACCTACAAGGGTCTTTTTAACAACATTAGCGGTTTCGGCGCTTGTTGAATGACCGTTTGGATCAGTTGTAATATCAGCTCTTGCATGTTGCTCGGCAACAATCGCGCTGACATTAACCGAATCGAAAATTTCTACGGTGTCAGGAGGAACCACATCCATAGACAACGCAATGTTATCCGTACTGACAGTCGTTTGAGGAGATGGGGACGAAAGATTAATAAGAGCAGGAGCAGACACAACCGGTGAAACTGTAGGAACTGAAAGTGTAGGAACTGAAAGTTCATTTGGACCAATGGACAGTCTAAAATTGGCCTTTTTTCGCTTTGGAGACTCATTCAAGAGTGTCATGCCCTTATAATTGGCATCCAAAGCTGAGAAGCTATCAAACAGCGTTTTAAACTGGCTGAAAAGACTCCCAAAGCCTCTCTTAGTCTGCCTCATGAACCCCATCATGTCCCTTTCGACATCCCTACATGATTAACAAGTCCATTTTAAGCCAGATTTGGCTTGAATCAAATCAACAATTCGGCCGTTAAGGCCAGCACATTTTTCATGTGAAATATTATCACACAGCCAGCAACAAACAAAACCCATTTTAACGTTTGCTCGTACTTGACAATTTTTATTATAACAGACATCCATTATAATAGAAAATAATATAAAAGAATACAGAAAAAAAAAAAAGTAAGTGAAAATATTAAAGAAGAAAAAATAAAATTATAATATTAGGCACACTAGGGTTAATAACTACAGATGCTGAGTTTGTACTTACAAACACACACAACAATAGACAGTGACAAGAGAGCGAGAGCGCGAGCGCGAGCGCGAGCGCGAACCGAAGCACAACGGAATTAAACCAAAAAGAGCGAACGGAAAACGGAACACCGCGACCAACACCAACAACAGAGCTTAGAGAGCACGCTGAGAGGAAAAGAATAAAGAGAGCACGGTGAGAGCGCCGTTAAAATGCGAAAGAACGCGATGCACAAGCACAAAGTGTAAATACAAAAACAAAAATATCAGCAGGCGGCAATGTAAAATGCACAAACAGATTGTTTGGGCTGCAATTTGTTGTTGTATTTGAACACAATGTAATGAAATTATAATTTTATATTAAGTTAAAACTTTCTTGAAACACAACCGATGTAACAAAAAAGCCACTGAATCTTTGTTTACAAAAATTACGAATAAAAAACAGATTTAAACAGGGAAAAATAAACAAATGCGAAGCGCAATAAAAAAACACGTCCGTTGGCTAAAGCGAAGCGAGAGGTTTGCAATTTTAAATTATTGAAATACATTTAGGCAAAAAAAAAATGCTTTAAGGTAATTATTAAAATTTAAATGAATGTAGATGTTAACCCGTGATCAAACTGACAGTTATGAAAGTTTGAATTTGATTTGATTTTCCATCTAGAAATTTGAATTTCTTACCAGTATAATTTGGAGTACATATATCGACAACTCGATTCACTGATTGGACTTACACCACCAGTTTGAGGTATTTAGTGTATAAGGAGTCCACATGAATTATTTTGTGCATCTACCTCTTACCGTCTTCGTTCCATTCGCCCGTTCAGACATACTATAACTACCTGACAGTAAAGAGACCAAGACGAATCAGCTCTGGGCAAATGTACATTGAGCGTAAGCTCAACTCTATAAAAGTCATGCGTTAATTAGAAAGATTGCTCGTTTTGCCAATGACAGCGACTGTCACATTGGGGACTGCCACGCCCTCCTTGGGGGCTGTCAACGAAGCACGTTATGTGCAACCAGATACCGTGAAAAAGGCAAATGCAGTCGAGCTAAGCAAACAAACAAATGCAAATGCAAATAATATATGCGCACAAAAGTAAGAAGTCCCTAAGGACATAGACAAAGGGAAGTAAAGCACTAACGGGCGTGGCATGGAAAATGGAAAATGATTTTTTAAGTGGCGCCGTGTTGTATGCTATAATTATTGTACATTTGCCAAAGTGAAAGAATTTGGTTGGCAATTGGCAATTGCTAATAAAATCAAATTTAATTGTTTTAAAATTGTGATTTATGAATTACTTATTTGGAAATGTGAAGTCAGTGCATAAATAAACAGTTAATGCCAATTTGCAATGGCTTAAACAAGTGTTAAGCGAAATTGACGCTAATTGAAATTAATTTCACAGTTTTTTTTACACGGTGTGCAGAGTGTTCAGAGTGTGGGCACATTCCCAGTTGGCACATGCGCCATAAACAAGTTAATGATTACGTGATTTGGCCAGATGCCAGCCCTAGATATGGCTAAAGAGTGCACCAGATATTCGTATTTTTCCAATTGTTGTTGCTTTTGTTGTCGACAAGTTGTTGGCTGTTTTCTGCCTGGTTGGGCTTACCTGGCCTCACCTTGACACTCGCTCAACTGCAGCTAATGCGGCTGGGCCATGGCCGGTGTACGAGTATCTGTGTTTTTAGCATTCAATCTGTTTCAGCCTCAAGTTGTAAAACCCATGAACACACACTCACACACATTGTATGCACACACAGTTTTCAATTAACAACGCGCTTGTTGGTTGTTGTTTTCCGAAATTATTGTAGCATAGTTTTCTGCATTGCTTGACTCATCGGTTCGCATCGTTTCGATTTGGAAACTCCAATCTATCTATCTGTTTGACTGCCTGTCTGTATGTGTGAATTGTCTGTGCGTGTCTGTTGCACAGATTGAACACCCAACATTCACATACACACATTCTCACCCGAGTAATTGCAATTTTTGTGGCTTGCTCAACGAGCAAATCACAATTTGCTTACAGCTGCAGCAATTGATGATTAGAATTCCGAGTCCATGCTGACTTGCCCATCATGTTGTAATTGACCACAAGCCAGACGACACGTCCAGTTGCAGCTGCACCGGATTCTCGTTGCAAGTATGAGTAACACAAAGTTAATAACTAGTTTACGAACTCAATTAAATTACATTTCAGCTCCTGTTCTATTGTGCAATTAAATGGAATTAGCAAGTATTCATAAGCCGTAAATATAAATAACAAATAGATAAAATTACAAAAGTATCTGTGAATTCGTTGCACTTCAAGAGAATTTAATGACAGACATGTCAATAAAAGCAATTTGTTGCCCTGAATTTCACAAAAGTTAAAGTTGTCAAATAACTAAATGTTTTTAAGCAATAGTTGTTTTTTTGAATAAAAGGAAACATATTCAAGCTTCAAACCATAAAAACAAAATGATTTTACGGTGCTTTGTTAGTTCATGGCCGAGCCTAACCAATTAATTCCTCTGTTTGCCTCTTGCTTTCATTAATTCTTGTAAAATAAGTGTATTTTAAATGGCCAAAAAAGTGGGCAAAACAGTCGTCTGACTGTTTCATTTTCTTTTATTTAACATAAAAACCATATTAGAAGCATATTTAATATATATTATTAATTTGAAGTAAAAATGTGTGTAAGAAGTGTAACGTCCGCTGGATTGATTTGGTCATATATTCCACTACTTTTGTGTTTGGATATTTTTTGTTTATTATGCAAAATTCGCTTAAAAATGTAAAAATGAAACTTAAACTCAAAACGACCTCCATTCTTTGTAATGGAGCAAGCTTAACTTTCTTTCATAAACAGTAAAGCTGTTATCCAAAAATAGGTTTAAAAAAACTAAATTTTCTAGAAAATTTCATTAAATTTCATTCATCTGAGCGCGAGTTTTATAAGTTATAACAAGAAAACATGCGTGCAAATGTAACGTTCGCAACGCTGGACTTGCCCATATAATTTAATTTTAATTATAGTGAAATACAAGTTTTCTAGTGATTAAAATACAGCAAATAAATACAAGTAATAAGTATAAAAATATATATATTAAGTTTCAAAAGTCTCTGCAAATATTTCATTCCATTTTTTTTTCAGACTAAAATAAATGCAATCTCTGACATTTCAGGAGCACTGACATTTTGTTGGATTGTTTTTAAAAGCAATCGGTTAAGACTTGTTAAACACACCTGATTTAATGTTTTCAAATGAGTATAAACTTTGATAAAATTACAAGTTGTATGGAAATTTAATTAGAGTACAAAGTCTTCTTGGTTATTTTATGACTTCAGTTATCTCAGCTATGAGGTTTCTTCTGTTTTTGTGCTCTGAAAACATTTTGATGGATGTGCGCTTCAGGTCATGCAATGTCTCAGAGCTGTCTTGGCAACAATAATGATAATAATAATAAAATAATATGTAATTTGCTAAAAATAGACAAGCGTGAAGCGGAGACAAAGACAGAGAGATGTAGAGATGTGTTTCGAGAGAGAGCGAGAGTGTAAGAGGAAGCAAAACTGAGAGTACTGTCGCCATTCATTAGACAAATGTTATTTTGCAGACTCGAATGTAGACATTGCTCCACAATGTGTGACTATTAAACAATGCAACAAAATACAAACACACATTCTTGTAGAGAATACTAATAAAAATGGTTAACAATTAGACAAAAGCAAAGCAACAAGCAAAGCGATTGCAACGTTGAGGACAAATTGTTCGCCGGCTGTCGTAGCTCAAACTCTCGACTCTTTGTTGTCCTTTGGGTACTGAGCACTCTCTCTCTCTCTCTCACTCGCTGGTTAAATAAGCTCAAGCAGCTGCGCTTCAGGGAACAGACAAGAGCCAAAAAAAAACAAGTGGGCGAGGCTACAGTCGAGTTTGCTCGACTGTTAGATACCCTGTACCAGTCACAGTTATAAAAGAACTAGTAATATGTATGTATGCATATAATTATGTATTATTTATTTTTGACGGCGCTCGAATTTGCTTCCGATAAAATAAAATCGCCAAATATTAATTTGAGGATCTACGAGTCGATTTGTGCTGTCTAAAAGCCCCTAATTTCCCCAAAATAAAAACTTAATATATTCTGCAAAATTCAGGAGCAGATGCTCTAAAGAATATAAGGGGAATACTTGATTTTCGACTGATCGTTCCTATGGCAGCTATATGATATAGGAGTCCGATCCAAATTTAATCTGCGTCCGGTATCCAGGAACCTACATACTAAATTTGAAGTCTCTAAATTAAATCGGCTGTTGATGCTGATTAAGAATATATATACTTTATATGGTCGGAGATGCTTCCTTCTGCCTGTTACATATATCACACAAATCTAATATACCCTTTTTGACCATTTTCTATGGGCACAGAGTATAAAAACCTAACTAAACCCAACACTCTGTTGGCCAAACCAATTTACCTCTTTGGCTCTACCCCCTAAAGCGACTCTCAAAAGCCAACAAATCGGACAACATCGTCTCACAACATCGTTTCCATTTTCCATTGTCTGACATTTGAGCTAAAAGCTTCGAGTGGCAGCCCAAAACACTTTTCCAATTAGGGTTTTCTATAATGAAAAAACTGTAACGCTTGTGCCGTTATTGCGCCAAAAGGCTTTTTTCGGCTCGACTCGTCGAGATGCGACAGGACTCGACTCAACTTGGCTCGATTCAGTTCGGTTTGTCTAAAACCTTTCCCAAGGACATTGCCAGAAACGCTGTCAACACAGCTTCCGTTGCCGCTGCTGTTGTTCCCGTTCTTGTACAACAAGTTTTCTTTCTTCTACACTTTTTTTTTAATCACTTTTCAGGGTCTAGCACCCGTTATTATGTTTGTTGTTGTTGCTGTTGTTTTTGTCGTTGTCGTTGCTTAACCCACTTAGAAGCGCTTCCTTGGGCTGTTTACATGCGCAATTTGCTCAAGTGCTTGCTGTTTATATCATTAAAACATCGCAGGATGCATTGTCTATAAAGTTTTCCCAAGAAAACATAAGCACAACTTGATGGCAGCCTTTGGGTAAATAAGCGCCATGGATAATGGGCTATAGCTTATGAACTTGAAAATCTTTGAGCCATATAACAATCTAAAGATGCCTCTATCGACTTATTTACTCAACAGATAAGGATACGTGAAGGTTTTGGAATTTATCAAGAAGCATAAATATGTAAGACAACATAGTAACAACTGATTTGACAAATTTCAAAATAAATATTGAAGTAAAATAAAATACTAAGAAAAGTTGTTTATTGATTGCCACAGAAATCCAAACCAACTGTTTTGACATACATTTTTGGGTGCATATTTTGTATTTTGTCAAAACAATTATTTAGCATACTTCTGCATATCTACAAATAGTATGTCTTTTACTTTATACTTAAAGTATAATATAAGTATTTTCCATTCATTATTTTGTGTCTTTTATAACGAATAAAGATTCTTATATTGTAAAAAAAGCAGATTCAAGTATAAGGTAACTTGATACGTGTATTTAGCATCCTTAAGCTAGCACTCTTCATCTTGTATCTTGATTTATAAGTGAGGTGTCTCATGTGAGTATTTAATGCCCTCGTTCTAGTTAGTGGCAAGACACAGGTTGCCAGATAAAGTATGATAGATGCAAGTATCCGGTATCTTGCATATATAATCTTTATTGTTTTAGTATTCTCAAAAGTTAATTTCTCTTCTCGTGTACTGTATACAGTATTTGTTCTCTAGTATGTATTTTTGTATCTTGTATACTTAATTATTGATCATATTATAACAAAAATCTGTCAAATTGAAATTTAACGTTAAATATTGAAAAATTAATACAGTACTGAAGCTAATTATTATTGCTAAGCACCCACAGATATTATACCATACATGTATGCATGTGAATATGTATGTCGAAGCCAGCAGCTCTTTGGCCGTAATCTACTTGGCCTACTTGGGCTAAGTGCGCTTTTAGACAAAAGTCGGTGGCGCGGCGGCACGGCACGCACTACAACCAAGGCGGACATAAGCGAAAGGAAACAGGACTAGGGGGAGGGGGCAGTTCAGGGGTATCCTTGAAAACCAAACGGAGCCTGTGCGAGTGCGCCCTATGCTGTGCCACGGCATAATTTGCTGCTTGAAGTGAAAAATTGTCAAGCACAACTCAATGTTAATGTATACAAAAATTGAACTTTTCGAGGTTACAGTATTTTATTGGCTTTGTTGTAGGTATACAGCACACACTCACACACACACACAACCATACACATATAGCTAAGCACAAATATATCGCATAAAATAGTCGCAAACATTTTCATATTTATTTTGCTTGAAAGAGCGTAAAAATGTCGTTCCAAATGCTACGCTAACGAAAATTTGTAGCGTTTTTCGCTTTTGGCAAAGTTAAAATTTTCCTTGTAAATGGGTTCAAAAAATAAGACATCAACAAGTTTCACTTTTTTATCGAGGGTGCCACAGAAATCGCTTTCGCTTGAATTTCACTTAAATTTAATACAAATTTCACTTAAATTTCATACAAATTTCACTTCAATTTCATACAAATTTATGTGAAATTCAAGCGGAAGCGATTTCTGTGGCACCCCTGTATATTTACATTTGATTATCCTATCAAATTTCTTAAAATTTTGACTCGACTCTTTTTTTTTTAAGCCATTTTACAAGATAAATATTTAATCCTTGGTATATGTATCTATTTGCACGTCAACTTTATATCCAGAATATTTCATTGCAATCCACTATAGGTCAAATGACTACTTTTTCTGTGCGAAATTAATAACGACCATAAAATCATGGCATTTAAACTAAAACCTGTAAGAAATTCATAAGGAAGAATAAATTTGTTAAACAAAATGGAATTTAACCCATAACCGACCAAAAATTAAAATTAACCCTCTTGCACCCATTTATTCAAACATAATACCTAGTATTCTGTCATTTATTTTCTCTAACTTAAAAAATTATTTTAATCGCTTTAATCTAATTCATTTTCTAAAGTTAAATCGAAAGAGTCCTCTTCACTTTCGTCAATTTCCTCATCTTGGTTGGACTCGTCTTGTGTGGGTTCGCCTGAGCATAACAGTTGAACGACTTCAGCTGGAAGTGTGGAACGTTTCCGTTTTTGTAAACGTCTTTTCAAGAATGTTGTTGAAATTAAAGGATCGGAGGTATCGACAGCTCTATTAAATACATCTAATAAATTATTAGTGCGGTTATTTTTGCGGGCGTGATGCACTCTATCGGCTTTGTATATTTTGTGTCGCGATTCAGCAGCTTCTTCTCCAAAAAAACCCATTGGAAGTGCAGTATTTTCTATTATTTGTTTTGAGTGTATGAGTACTTTATGGACAGTAGGAGTCATTGGCAACCAGGGATATAGCTCCTGAAAACGTTTTGCTGTGTCAAAGCAATACAATTCAAATTGACTTGGATTGATTTTAAATTGGCAGGACAAACAAATCAAAATGATTTTGAATCGAAATATAACATCTTTGTCAACATCAGTTATTTCAGAAAAAAGAGCATGTTGAGTAAAGGCTCGGCGAGCAGTGTTTCCGTCATTTGTGGAACCAAAGCCACCTACTCTGGGCATGTCCACGCGAAGTCCGAGCTTTATCCAAAAATCATTTTGTATGGCTGCTTTTCTTTTTAAGATAGTCAACTTATCATCTCCTCGTACCTGCCATTTTTGTAATTTGCATTTATAGCCTAAATGTAATACAAATTCAAAGAATCTTATCCAGCAATGAAGGGGGCTAAGTCCAAACTTTAAGTTTTCCTCTTTTGCTCGGAATGTTTCACTGTCATAGTTGAATGTGTTCATAAAGTCCTTAGGTGTAGCAGCACAAATGGGACAAGCTTGGTTTGATTTAGTTCCAGTTATAATATTTAGAACTTTTCCATCAATAAGAGTTAAAAATAACTTAAATGCTACTTCAACAGATTTTCCGTCTCCAACTGATATTATTATCTTGTCCAAAGCGTCAATTTCTTTTTTTAAGTCCAGGTTTTCCTTTAAAACAACTTCTTTTGTCTCCTTTATGAATTCCAGTTTAATAGGCCGACAAAATCTTACAGATTGTGGTGTGCGGTTGTTCCAAATTGGCTTTCCCGATAAGAGCAGTAACCTTAAGGGAATAACTGTTGTAGCTAAAAGAGAGCCATCACAGCTACTTGACGAACTTGGCTCGTTAAATATTTGCTTAAATTGAGCTTGACCAGTGCTGCTATCAAATCCATAGCTTAATATTAATTCGGAACTTAAAAAATCTGTGCTCTCCACTTCCATTACAGATTGAAAAACTTCTTTTTGCATCTCAACAATTCTTTCAGCAGTATGCCGTAAAATAGATTGCAACGAAACTTTGGCGAGGGACTCATTTGCTACTATTCCCTGAGGTCGGCATTTCAATTTTGCTGCTGTAATTTTACTGTAATGTGGATATATGTCGCAGTTTCTTAATTTGTTTTCGTTGCGTATTGCATTGTACTGCTCTTTTGTAAAATTGTTTTCAAGTAGAAAAGCTAATGCTTCATCCGCAGAAAGTGGAATTGGGCTTTGGGGATCTGTGCTTAAAATTTTTCGAATTTTTGAAGGCCTTGTTGGGCTTTCCATGCTTTCTTTCAGGACTGCAGCCAAATCGACATCACCGTGCTTACGAGCCGATGTTGCTGCTGCTCGAACGAGAAGATTGATGTCAGCTGTCCCATTTGCAAGCTCTGCGGCTTCTTTTCTTTTTCCATATTCAGATTTTTCATGGAATGGCAAACGTGGACGTCCAGCAACGGAAGAGGTTCCTTTTTTTAAAATGTGATCTACCACAAAACTAAACTCAGAGTTGAGCCACCCATTATTTTGGTTCATAAAGGAACTCATCTTTCTATGAGACTTCTCCCACTTCTGGGCCGATTTGAAGCAAAAAAAGTTTACCGTTTGTCTTATTTGACTCTCCATTTCATCCGAAATTGAATCCATTCCAATTGTGTCTACAACATGTTTGAAAACTGCATTAAATTTTTCCTTCTTTGAGCACTCTTTTCGCCATACTTCAAACAAGTCGATTTTTTTTATGCAGAGGTAACCTAAAAAAAATAGGAATTACTCGTAAGACGCAAAAAATCGCAATTTGAAATAAATTGCAAATAACTTATAACACTTATATTAATCTATATTTTAAATTTGAAAGGGGTAAAATGGGGTATTTTTTTGTAAAAGCTTACAGAAATTCAAAGATTAAAAGAAATTGTACCGTTTTAAGGTTATGTAGGTTAATGAGTTATTTGCAAATGTTGCGACATAAATATAAAGTAGTTTCAAATAAACACATATATACTTACAATTTTCTTTATTTTCCATTTTGCAGAAGTGAATTATATTCAACACAACCCGAGTAAATTGCAATTAAAGTTTGTCAAGAAAATGTAACCTCGCAAGCACATGAGTAGAGAAACTTGCATTGATTGACTTTGACGCACTGCTGTCTAACGGTGGTCTATTTTTAGAACTAACAAACGTCACGCGTATTCCTTTTGAACCATTTTCTACTCAAAAAGAGCAATAGCGAATGCTAAACGTCACTTTCATTTTTATCACTTTCGCACAGGAAAAGTGGTCATTTGACCTAATGTGCAATCGGGAGATAATTTTGGAAAATAGTCCTCGATTGAAACTAAATTTCAATATAATCATAAACTTGTACTTTAATTTGGTATTCTGAAAATTTCATAATAAATCGATTAAGAAGATATTAAACTAACTATGATCGGAAGTGCGGAATAAAGAGAGAAACTTGGCGATATAAAGAAAGAACTTGGCCTAGAAAGTTATCCAAAATTGATTTGCAGGGTATGTGCTAGTCGCACTCATTCGTATTTTCAAAGTTTTCTGGTTTTTTTTGGCGCTGCTGTCACAGCATGTGCGCTCTCTGTGTCATCCTGGGCGTAGCTGTATAACATGCATCTCGTGCTCATGTACAAAATGCAGCCAGGCGGCAATGTCACACGAAAATAGAGATAGAGACACAAATAGGCACCGAGTGTGACAGAGAGGGAAGCATCTGGGTTGTATAATAAGAAAGAGAAAGCCTCTGTTGCCATTAATATTAAGCTGTATCTATGTCCGTCTGGACTGCAGCCATGGGCGAATTTTCCAAACAATCACTTTAAGTACTCGTATTGCATTCAACTTAAGCTTATAAGAAATTACCAAGATCGCATAATATATTAAGTTGGCTTAGTTGAAAGCCGCTTGGGGCCAAATGCAAAGAGAACTGCATTAAACTGATATGAAATGAACCAAGACAAAAAGGCAATTAAATTGGTTCATGCGATTGATTAAATGTTTTTGTAGCTGATTAAAAATAATTGATATGCTTATTTTTAGACAGCTCAAATAAATTAGTAAAATTGAACGTTGAATATCTTCAAGCTTTACAATGAGTTCGAACTCATACTCTTATGAGTATAATTTGTCATCTTGCTCAAGACTGTCTGGAACTGTTAATACTATCTTATATTTAGGAATAAATAATTTATTTTAGTATTTATATATTGGAAAGTGTAAATTGCATATGTATGCAAATAGCAACATTTACAATGCTTTTAACCAAACTGTTTTAAATATATCTTGGCGTAGTTTCATTTTTCTTTTTGCCTTATCTAACTTGCTGTGGTAACATCCCATTTTTAGTAGGTTCAGACCAATTGTCACTGCATTAATAAACAGAAAAATCGCTGCAGGGCAGAGTAATTACATTTCCTATTCATTTCCTATATTCGTTCGTATCTGTGAGATAGTAATTGCTTTTTATCAGCCGCCTTCTTACATCTCGCAGCTAAGTCGCTCGAAATGACTGCAAAGCACAGTCACAACTTGACTTCATCTACACACTTTACACACACACCCTCTCACGTACTTTAATCTAGTTGAAGCTTTTCCGCTTACATCACATTTTCAACCGCAATTTTGCAGTCATAAGCAACAGGCAGAGGAGGCAGGATTAAAGCCAATCTGAACTAGCGCCAGTTGAATGCCATTAGAGATGCCCTGCGAGCACATAAAAAAGGAAGGCAATAAAAAGCCAAAAAGCAAAAAAAAAAAAGAAAAAAGAGAGACGAAGCAAAGTAAGTTAAGACAACAACAGCGAACGAGGCGGATACATAAAACCAAACAATTGCTAAAAATCAAATGTGACAACTTTTACCAAAATTAAAATCAGCAAAAGTAAAAAGCCAACAGCCAACGGCAATACCAACGAAACATAAAAACGAAGAGAAGATAGAAAGAGAGAGAGAAAGAGGGTCAATAAGGAAGCAATGCTATAGCTAGTAGGCGGCTTGTGGGGCGTGTCCTGAGCCGTGGGGCAGTGGGCGAATCATTGATGCCAAACGGAAATGTGCGCACTTTCAAGAAGTGCACTAAAAATGGCGACGAGCACTTCCGTTGATGGCCTGACTAGAACTGACTAGCTCAACAGACTATTACTGTGGTATGGCTTGTTTTGTGCCTGACTGTCGTACACACACACAGACACCGAGACAGTAAAAGTTGAATGATAGTTGCAAGCGCCGGCAGCTGAAATCACGAGCTCGAACAACGTTAGTAACAAGAAGAAAAACGTCAGTAACAAAAAGAAAAAATAAGGAAAGACACTTTTGCAATCGTTTGTCGGCCATCACATTGAGGCAGGACGGTCAGAACATGCTCGGCTATGTAAACAAGTTTCTTTTTAAATTGCATTTAAAGCGCTTCGAGTGCTCTGCATTTTCGTTCTTCATTAGCGGCCAGATGTGCGCACAACATGGCGTATGCTTAATACAACTATAGTTGCAAGTAATGAACAGGAAGCATCGCTAATTGCCAATGTCACAATGAGAGCTCGATGAGTTGCATAAGAATCAGCTGTTATATGTCGGATTTTCTATATACAATATATAGATAAATAATTATACAGGCAGTAAGTGAAAAGCGGATGGGCTAAAGTAACGTAACGAAACACTTGGCCTGGAAAGAGGCAATAAAATTTGGTCAAAAGCAAAAGCATAGATAAGCGTCAAACAGTTCACACATTTTACTGGGTCTGTCAGTTTCCGAGTTCCGTCTCCCCCACTCTCTCTTAATATCTTTCTCTCTCTCTCTCTCTCTCTCTCTGTGTATCTCTTTCCCTGCCTTTCTCCTTTATTTTCCTCCGCAGTTCTTTCGCTGAAAGTGCGCTCAAGCGTGAATATTAAACGTTTGCTATAGCCCACAGCAAATGTGGGTGCAGAGAGCATAGGGTACAGGATTCAGGGGTCAGGGGTCAGTTGATAGCATCCCTTACGCAACGCAACGCAGCGATATTGAAAACTTTTGCTACATAACTTTAAGCAAAAGTTACAAAAATGTATGAAGTACACATATCCGTAAAACTCGACTGCACAAATCTATTGTGTAGCAAAGTGCTAACGGCATTAAAAGTCAATGAGATTCTATAACAATTTAAGAAATACTTTAACGGTGAAAGAATTTCAATAATATAATATTAATATTTAATTCTCTTCTACTACATAAATAGAAAACGTTAGAGTAAAAACGGTTGTCAAAAAAGATTCTACATAAAATTCAATATTCATGTCTGAGCTCATAAATAATCTTTAAAAGATCTTTAAAAGAAATGTAGTATTTAACTCACAAATAAGTCTTGATACGAAGTCGTGTTTTCGTTATGAAATATCTTGAAAAATAGTTGCACACAGTGCCTGAAAACAGCTGTCAAAAAAAGTTATTTTAGCTGCGTGTTGCTTTCTTGTGGCCTGTCAGAAAAATACGTCTGGAAGTTTTAAAGCCTTTTCCACAATCAAATGGCTGACAAACAATTTGTTGGCCAACTGACGGCTGAAGGAAACGTCCTTTGTCTTGTGGCAATTGGCCAATAGGAAAGAAAAAAGAAAAGCGTAGCTCTCAATACGAAAGGTAAACTTGTGGGTCATGGACATGAATATTGTTTCAGTTTGAAACCCAAAGCGTCTGGTTTTGATCTTTGCAGCAAAATAATATCTTTAAAATTTGTTGTAAATAAATTTACAATGGGTTGGGCGAAAAGTTGTAGTGATTAGGCAACAGGCGGAAGCTGAAAATGGAGCAGAAGTTGGAGTTGGAGCGTTGTCATTCGGCAGCTCTTTAAATCATAAATTGAGCCCACCGGAATGCATATTAATATGCAAAGCACGCCAGTGGGTTGCTCTGCTGAGTGTGGGTGGTTGGGTTGGTTGAGTGGTTGGGTTGGGTGAGTGAGTCAACATAATGAATTATGCCACGCCTAACGAGACAACACAGCAGCCAGCATGGCGCTAGAAATGCTGCTGCTGCTGCTGCTGCTGCTACGCAAGAGAAATCCAATAAAAATTCAATAAATTCCGCACAATGCTCGTAATGTTGCCCCGGTGTATGTATGTGTGTGTATGTGGGTGGGTGAGTGGTTGTGTGGGTGACTGTGCGTGTGTGTGCATGATAAAGCGAGCAGAGAGGCTGAGAGCTCTACACGTGGGGTTAAACGAGCTGGCAGCGACACAGACACGACTTTGCCATGATGCTTTCATTTTCACAACATGCACACACACATACACTTACACAGTGAGTTGCACACTCACACAGTCGCATATATAGTATACGCTTAATTTACGTTCGTTTTAGCAATTTCTTATATATCGCCTAAAAATAGGCAACGGAAACTGACCGGAAGTCGCTGTCGACTCCAAGAAATATGGCAAAAAAAATTGAATTTCATCAGAAATGTCTGCCGGGTGCCGAGTCATTAATTGACGTCAAAAATAGGGTTAATATAGCAAAAACACATCCACACACACACATAGATAAAAATAAAGATGCTTTTTCTTACTCTCCCTCTCTCTCTCTCTTTCTCTTCTATCTCCCTCCAGTCTTTATTTCATGTCAACAGAGTCATCAACTGACTGTCGTTTGAAATTGCTGCCGACCTTTTTGTATTGCCTGCCAGGCAAATGATGCCTATTTGATCAGCAGCCGGGCAAAAGGATAAGCAACGAAAATAAAAGAGAAAGAAAAAGAACCACTAAAGAAGAAGCAGCATACGCGCCATAATGTTAAACGAATGCAAAAGAAAAAGGGACATTTTTTGTACCCTGTAAGCAAGTAAGAGCAAAAAGTGAGTTTAACAAAACTAAGAAAATTCGGCAATTCGACTTTCTATGAAACTATAAAAAAAGGTTAGATTTTTTGTTTTTTATTTAAAAAAAAAAAAAGAGCACCTTTTCAATAATATTTTAGATAGACAATTCAAAAGTGCGGCTTCTGTAAATTAACTATTCCATTTTTTTGGCTTCAAAATTCGTATTAATCAGATTAAAAGCAGTAAGAATACAATCAATCAGCAGTCTATTGGAGATGTTCAACAGGGTATCAGTTAGGTCTGCTTGCTCGCGGCAAGTTTTTTCAGTCTGTTTCTCGCTTTGCAATAAGTCGAAACGGGAAAGTCATACTAACCTAAAGTCGTAGGTTGGCTGGGTCAGCAGTTAACCAGGACCTTCTTTTTTGTACTCCGTATTGCCATCCAACAGTTGTTGTTGTTGCTATTGTTGATGCTTGTTTTGGTGTTGGTTTCTATGTAAATTTTTATAAGCACGCGGCAAAATGTATGCGCAAATAAAATTAATACAAAATTGCCGTTTGTATTTGTCGGTGATAGTCGCTGTTGTAGTTGTAGTTGTAGTTGTAGTTGTAATTGTTGCTGCTGTTGTAGTTGTGCTCGTTGTTGCCTTTAGTGTTGTATGTTATTGCAGTTGTTAAGGGAGATTGGATTTTTTTTGCTATTTTTAATTTCGTTAGACGCTTTTATTTGTGGCAGCAGTTGGTAGTATTTCGATTTTTATGTTGTTTTTAAATTAAATTGTACGCATCATTTTGATTGTTGTTTTCTTTTTCTTAACTTTTAGTTTGTTTTAAATTAAGCGGTAAAATAAAATAGATTTGATTATTCGCAATAGGACGGCTTACTATTACTTTATCCTTGTAAAATACATTATTTTGTCTTGCTCTTTGGCAGAACATAATATTTTCAAACAGCCTGAAAGTATGCTTTAACTATTTATCGAGCGAATTTTATGAGTCAGCTCAAAAATATGCAAGAGTTTTTACTCAGACGCCAGAAGCAAATCAAAATAAAAGTTTATTAAAATAACTCATTCGTATCGCAAAATGTTTGCAGAATTTTTCCAATTATTAAAAAATTCAAGAATAATGCTGCACTTAAAAAGTTTACTGCACAACACACACATTCACACACAGACACACATAAGCACACGAAGAACGAAAACGCGAAGCCATAAAAGCGAAAAGACGACACAAAACTTTAGCCGCAAAAATAGATTCCTACACTTCTATTTTTTTCTTTTCCTTTCATAAGAAAAACCGCTGCTCTGCCGTGACTCGCATTTGCCAGCCAGCAAAACACGCGCGCGTTTTGCGAGTTTGCTTCTTCAGCTTCTGCTGCTGCTCAAAAAAATAACTCTAGGATACACAAAAAGACACGCCGTGTCCGTGTTGCTCTTGGTATTGGTGTGCATGCGTATGTGTGTGCGTCTGCTAAGCACAAAGGTGAAACTTTGGCTGCCAGGACGACTTGTTGTTGCCGTTGTTGTTGTTGCTGACTGGCTGTTGTTATAATCATGAGAGTACGAATTTGGCTTAAAAAGCAAACGGTAAATTAACGACGAATGGTTGAGCAAACGAAATAAACGCGAAACGGAAAGTGCACGAGAAATGTGTATAAAAATACATTTAGTAATAAATTAAATGATTTGCACACTAACCCCAAACACACACACATACACATACGCCTAACACGCGCGCAAAACTAACGAAGCGGCGCGGCAGCAGCAGAGCAGCAAGCAGTGACAGCATAAAACACACACAGCGCAAAAGGACATGCACATAAATACATAAATAGTAGTATATTCGTTGCTTGATTTCTGCCTATTTTCGTGCACACTGAGCGCGCCGCTGCTGTGTATGTGCGAATGCGAGCGTGAGAGTGTGTGTGTGGGTGTGGGTGGAGTAGACGACGTGTATTAATGCCGCCGCTGTCGCTGTCACTGCCCGACGTAGCTTAGCGCGCAAAAACCGACAGATACACGAGCATTTAACACCCAAAATTGCGTGGCGCATGTTAAAAAGGGAGTTAGCAGGCGGTGACAGCAGCAGCTAAAAGGCTGTATACACCGGAGCATATTCTTATAGTTTTCGCCTTCCGAATATCACTTATTTGTTGAAATTGAATTTGGATATTTCTGATATTGTTAGCACTAGTTAACTTTTAACTTTTTTTTTTACTTGCATTTGTGTGTGTGTAATATTTTTCCGAACTTCGATTTCCTGGCGCGTTTTTGTACCGCACACGCTTATATCCTGTACTCAACTGAGGAAGCCTTTTTCATGTCAAGTGAGCGCAGGATAACGGAGAAGAAAACGCGAAAGCTTGCGCATCGCGCAGCCAGCTTTAAGTGATACGATAATTGCGTGCAGCCAACTTCACGTACACTTAACATTTCACCACAGTTCCACAACCAGTGCTGCCTACCTTTGTTTGAAAAAAAAGCTGTTTTTGACGGGAGGAACGCTGCAAAAAAACTGAAAAATTAATGAAAAAATCCAATTAAAAAGCTAGTTTTTCAATTCATTAATTCCAGGATTTTCTCCCGAGAGGGGAAGAGCGAACGCACAAAATAAGATGTGAATAATTTCATCAATGTTGTCCATGTCAATGACAACCTTAGCCAGGTCTGCAAAAATATTGTAGTTGCTAGTTATTTGTAGTGCTTTCATTATTTTACCATTTCACGAAGTGAATTTTTTATGTTTCCCTTAAATTTGCCCTGTATTTGGGCATTTACATACGAAAAATCTGAAAAAAACACAATTAAAAAAAAAAAACAGCTAGAATTTCCACTGCCCTTTGTTTTCAAATTGTTTAAGCAAATGGCCTTTAAAATAGGCAGAATTGACGGGAAAAAGGTAGCACTGTCCACAACGGTTGCCCGGTTTGAATTTAATGAGGAGTTATTTTCTTAAAAATCGCCTTTTTTGACATAAAATGTTAAGAAAAAGACAGCTGATTGCTTTTCCATTTACTTAATGCTTTAAATTACAAATGTACATGCTTATTAAATGGCATACAATGCACTTACATACAAAAATCAGTTATAGTAATATAGTAAACCTTGTTACAACTGAAACAGAACATCTTCGTTTGTTAAACAATAAAGCAGGCATGCGCATGTATAAATATTTTTTACGCATTAATTACTATACAAATGCGGGCTTTAGTTATTATTAACAGGGGATTGTTAAAAAATATTTAGAATGTCGCATGGTTACGTATAAAGTACACATCATATTCCTTTTCGATCCATTTGATCAGCTTGTCTACGTACTTAATGACTGTTGCCTTATCCACAATGGATTCAAACACCGCATACAGTTCATAGGTGGCTGTCACCCAAGCGAGTACAACTTCACGCTCCTTCACCTCGTAGATGAGTTTCAGCGGCCGGGAATTGTTGTGTATGCGATGCAACATACTGCAATAGATGGACTCCAGGCGTTCAAATTCTGGCAGAGATTTGTAGGGATGCCGTAGCATAGGACAGAGCAGTTGCGCTGTTGCCTTTGGTTTATACAGAAAGTGTCGCAGATCGGGTATGTTTACCACCTGCTGATACAGTTTGGCATTGTACGGTTGCTGCAGTTCCTCATTAATGGCTTGCAGGCAAAGACTGCGCCGCAATTTATCCGTGATGCGTTCTTTGGCCTCTGACAATGTGTGAAAAGCATCACGATCCACGGACATTAGCAGCAAACATGCCGGGCAATCATCAGCCAGATACGAGACATGGGCATGCAAATACCCGTTCATATCAAATTTGGGCAGGCAAATCGGTGTCCAGTTCTCCGAGTTCTTGAACGACTCGGAGCATTCAATAAGATTAAAGATCAAACGTAAGTCGGCCGGATGTATTGAGTAATTCTTCATGCGCACCAAGGCAATCAACTTGTTGTTCGCTATCAGCACGGCAAATACAAGTTTCTTGATCTTTGAGCAATTGCTTTGTATGGCGCTAACAATGGTCGAACGCACCGTGGTCGGTAATGGAAAGACCCGTATAGAGTTGGTCAGAAATGTGAAAATGTTGTTGGAAACTGACGGCAAAGAAACATACATTTTATAGTTGTTGAAAGCATACGATTGGAATTGATACATACCCCTGGCATTGCTGCTGTCATTGGCCAACAAATTGTATATCAGGCGCTCGCTTCCGGATAGTAGACGCCTTAAATCAAAATTCTTACGCTTTTCAAATATTTTCGACATGTGGGAGTACGTGAGCGTAGACAGTATTTGATAGTATACATCGCTAGGAGATAAGACCAATCAGCATTTATTACTCACAACAATTGTTACTCACCTTAGTTGCAACTGCAGTTGTTGAATGCTCATGTTGGTGCGGGATGCAGCCACTAGTATAAGGGAGTTGCGCTGCATGAAGGCAAATTTAATGCTGCCCGCATGTATCGATGTAATGGCATCCTGACCGAGCTGGACAAAGCTGACCAGCGCCTGGATGACGCCAAATAATGTTGCTAACTTGTCCTCGTTGCCGTGCAGCGAGTAAATGGGCTTACCAGCTTCGCTTAGAATGAATATATGCTTTTTCTGGCCTCGCCACACACTGTCATGCTGATAATCATACAAATCTTCTTCTAAGGCATTTGTACTGCCGCTGTCCTCAGTCTTGGCGCTCGTCGAAGTGCTCAGCGCCAGCGATTCTACGGAAGCTGCTAAATCCCTTGATTGTCCCGTAGCTGTGTCTGCATCTGGGCTGAGCGCGGAACGTGGTCGCGTGCTCAGCTCATCACGCAACTCCGAGATAATACTGTGGCCCTGTTGCTCTGCCTCGACGAGTTCCGCCTCCTCCTGGTAGAGATCGCCAGCGCTGAGTTCTGATTCCTGCTCTGGCTCACCCTCGGCATCCAAGTACTCACATGTCGAATTCGTATCAGATGTGGCAGCATTTGGGGGCGTTCGCTCAATTTCCATGATGTATTATTAATTTTGCAATAATCTAAACATTAAACATTATTGCGTTCAATATTTGCAAACATCCGAATACTTCTATCTCGCTCGCTCGCTTTGCTTTTGACTAAAGAAGTTGCCTGACGGTGAAAAAAATCAGGTGGCAACTAGGCGGATAACTCAATTCCAGATTTAACTCAATTAAAAAATTTAGAAATTTAAAATTAAATTTTAAACTTTCTTAATTTTTAAGCTATAATTTCGAAAATTTCCCTTGAATTTTTCAGATTTTTTTCAGATTTTCTTATTAAAGTTCCCCGGTAACGTGTACCAAAAATTCTTTAAAATTAACTTTATTATTTTAGACATTTTCTAATTTATTTGGTTTATTGAAAATGTACTTTATTGAATTATTATTGCATTTATAAAAAAATAATATTACATTTAATTACGCGCTGCTTTGACAATCAATCGATTCCATTTTAAATCGATTACTCAATTCATGTTGTCGATGCAAATTTCTTGTGCATGGTGTGACAGTACGCGGATAATTTTCTGTATTTCTTTAAGCTTAACATACGGTCACACTGGTTTCATGTTATGAAATAGGGCTGTCGAATATTTTTAAAATATCGTATCGATGATTTTTCTATTTTAAAAAAATATAAAAATGATATTTAATATATCATTTTAAAATATCGATATATTAATATATTTTGATATTTTTTTTACCTTTTTTAAAAAAAAAAAAAGTAATATGCCCCACAATAAAAAGAGATAGTCTTATTTATCAAACATAACAATATATATCATAAAAATACAGTTCATTTCAGTATATATTTCCATATATATTTTTCATAATTAGGATGTTCACTTGACCCCAGCAGCGTTGCAGGTTGAAAACGTTGCAAGCTTGCTGCGAAAACAACGCGCTGCACATATTCACAGTAGGCTGTTTTTTGGTAACATTTTTTTGAATTTACTCACTTGCTTTAGAGATCACAGAGTGACCAACTCACAAATTTCAAATATCAAAAAAATAAATCGCATATTTAATATATCGGCAAATCTAATATCGCGACATACATATATCATTTTTTATAAAAATATCGATATATTGATATTTTGATATATTTTCAACAACCCTATTATGAAAACAGCGGCCGCCGCAGCACGCGAAAAATAATGTTGAGGAAAACTTTTAATAACTGTGAGTTGATGACATAAAATGCAACATTTTTGCAATGCTTGTCGTTTTCAGTGCCTCGATTCGGTCAGCTGTGCGTTCTGCAAGGACGCCTTCAAAGTACACAAGCTGCAGCCGCTCCCACACCCGCCATTAAAAATGATGAACCGGAGGACATTGCAGTTATAGAAGAGCGGGTCTTAAAGCATGCCGACTACTTTCAAGTGCACAATCTGTTTACAGTGCGGGATCTGTTTAATGCGCGCGTGCACTATGGCCACAAGGAGGGTTCCCTAGACGACCGCATGCGGCCGTATCTTTATGGCAGTCGCCTAGGTCACTTGATCTTCGACCTGGATAAGACAGCAGCGCATTTGCGGGATGCACTCAACTTTGCGGCACACATTGCTTTCCGGGACGGCATCATAATATTCTTTAATCGCAATGCCTTGAATGCGCATCTCGTGGAGCAGAAGGCAATGGAAGCGGGAGAGTTTTCCCACACACGCTTCTGGCGCGGCGGCATCTTCACCAATGCGAACGTGCAATTCGAGGCTGTGACACGCCTGCCAGATCTGTGCATTTTCCTCAACACACAAAACAATGTGCTCACGCAGCACACGGCGGTACGAGATGCAGCTAAAATGGCCATACCCACAATTGGAGTCGTAGACACCAATTGCAATCCCAATCTAATAACGTATCCAGTGCCGGGCAATGATGACTCGCCAGCCGCTGTGGAGCTCTACTGCAATCTATTCAAGGAAGCCATTTGGCGTGGCAAGCGGAAGCGTCGCGAGCTTCTCGGTCTGCCCCCATTGGAGGAACTACAGTTTAAGGGCGATCGCAGTCGATCAACTAAAGGCAACTAAATCTAAGCTATGTTATTTGAATATAAAACTGCATAAATGCAATCGGTTTTTTCCCTGAATGTGACGGATTTACCATTAGTTCTACAAACATTGAATGGATTTCCTTGGAATAAGTTATTACATTTATTTCATTTTCGGGCTAAAATGATGAAATTACTCAACTTAAAATTAGGTATAACTCTCGCTCCATGCTATTGCCGACGCTGAATTCTAGGGCGGCAGTAGGTTGCCTCCCTTGATGAAATTAGAGTTATAGCTGGTGTAGAACGGATTGCTGTTGTTGCCTGCTGCTTCCTGACCGTACACACTGTTGTATCCTTGGTTCTGGCCAAAATATCCGCCGGTCATCGGTGGACAGGGCATATCAGGAAACTGTCCGATGGGCGGTGGAGGTGCTGAAGTTGGTAATGGCGGCACGCTGCTATAATCACCACCGACGCCGCCCTTAATCGCACGTCCCGTGCCAAAGGTCTGTTTTCGAACTGCAACAGCTCCTGGTTGATGTGGATTGTGGTTATCTGGTTTTCTATTCCATGTGGCGATCGCCTGCTTTCGAACAAAAACTTGACCTTGTCCAGTGGCAGGACCTTCCGGTTTTTGATTATTCTGCTGCACCCAGTGCTCGGCATGCTTGATGGTCAACATTGCCTTGTGTGCGCCAATATATTCCTCAGCTTTTTGCAAGCGTTCCAATTGCCTTTCATCCAACTGATTACGCGGCAATTTGCTCAGACGTTGAACGGTGCGTTTCCAGTTGTGAAATTCCCGATTCTTGAAGGGCTTCATTGCCTGACGGTATTCTCTCCACTGACGCTGCCGATCTTCCTTGGTACCAGGTGGTGCCTCCTCCAATGGTGGTGGTGCCTCTGGTCTTTGTATCCATTTTCCATCAATTTGTACAAATGTGCCGCCCTTTTTCTTTCTGACAACTCCGTTTGCAGAATTACTGTTGGTGCTGGTGCTGCCGCTGTTGCTGCCTCCAGGTGCTGGTGGTGGCGGCATCAGAGCAGCATCTGTCGAGGATTTATTTGAATTATTATTATTTGCATTATTGCTGGTCTTGTATTTTTTGTTAGGTTGACTTTGTTGCTTGTTATTCTTGTTTTGACGCTGATTTCCCTTATCCTTCGGCACGAGATTCCATAAACTGGGACACTTTGGCATTGGCGGCTGAATTGGCGGCGTTCGATGTTGGGGCGACATCATGTCCTGCCAAAACGGCGGCGGCTGCAGTGGTCGATGGTTGCGTGGTCCCGGTCCCGGACCTGGGCCCATATTATGTGCCGGCGGCATCATTGGCGGTGGCCCACATGGACCGGGACCGGGTCCAAAATTCCCAAATCCCATCGACATCAGTGGGAAGGGCATTGGGGGCGGTCGGCTCAATGGTGTAAAAGAGTTGTTGTTGTTATTGTTGTTGCTATTAAAACTATGGTTGTTTCTATTGCCGCTTTGCTGTTTGTTGTCACTTTTATGCGGCTGGCGTCCGTTGCGTGTTTTTTCTGGTGCGGATTCAGCCTCATTAGCTTCTTTACTCTTTTTCCAATCGGCAAATGACATTTTCAGCGGTTTGGCGCCCGCATCGTCCAAAGTAGCTTTTTTGCTTACCTCTTCAGCAGGCGGGTCACCTTCAGTGACCGAATTCTCAGACATTTTACAGATTTTTATTCGCAAAAATAATTTATTATTGAATTGATTGTAAAAGGGAGGGGGAGGGTTGTCTTGCTTCGTGAAAATATTTGGAATCAGGCCGATAGGTGGAAAAACATCGATGCTTACAAAACATCGGAACCATTGGTGTTTGGAAGGCCACTATCGAATGTTTTTCTATAAATTCAACAATAAACAACCTGATAATTGCGACCCTCTAAAAAATTGGAAAGAAAATATTACAAAGGTATGTTCAATACAATTAATTTTATAGATGAGATTATCAGATTTAAACGCCGTGTCCAAAAAGTTGTGTTTTATTATTTAAATTTTTTACTAATTTTTTAATTTTTTCACCGGGCGAAAAGTGACGTGTCCCAAACTAGTTTTAAAATTAATTTTATTTTTTAAGAAAATTTATAATTTTCTTGGTTTATTGAAATTGTTCCTTATTAAATAAAAAGGTTTTTTAAAATTTAAAAGGTGGCACCCTTGGCTCCCATCCCGAGCCGAGCATGCTCATCGAACAAGCTTTCGTGTGTGGGCATCTTGACGTAAATTTGTTGCAGCCCTAGATCTAGCAGTCGCAGAGATTTTTGGTAAGCTTTCCCATCAAATAGTTGTATTTAGTGTTTAATTGATTAATTACTAGTCTGAACTACAGGGCATTCAGTTATTTAAATACGGAATTCATCGTCAATAACATTAATTTGTCGCGGTTCGGCCTGACAGTGCACGCAAAGTGGACAAAAAGTTACAACAAAGTGGAGCTCTGCTGCGCAGCCAACGCGTAGTTTCTTCCATTGGCTGCACATACATTTAATTATTCAATTCTATAGCAAAAGCAGTGACAGAAATTTTGAGAACTGATAGGTCGATAAGCAAACCGTAATTTTTATAAGTTCTGGTAGACTGTTGTGATTTATAAAGGTACGAGCATATTTAACGGCAGATTTGCCTTGCCCTACGCCCAAGTCGACGCCAACAGCGCTGCCTGCGCCAACTTCGCAGTCGGTCACAGTCATATTTGTTGTTGCTATTCTCGACATATGATTCAATAAGTGTTGCCGCTGCGGCTTTTTTTTTTTTTGTAATATTTGTGTGTAAATGCTATTTAAAATCAGTATCTGTGTATCTGTGCGCCTCACGCCGCAGTATAGCAGCAATTAAGCGAAGCAGGCAACGGCGTGCGACGCATCGTTTTTGTTAATGAAACTTAAACGCCGCAGAGAGACATGGTTTTTAGAAGAAACATTCAACAAACGGCCGTTGTGCCCGTTTTATGCAAACCGTTTTTGGAATGTTGGCAATTATCATTCACATAAAATGAATCATTCAATGTGCCTTCGAAATTATGTTATGTTTAATATACGTTAGCAAGCCTGAGTGGCATTAAACCATAATAAATCTCATTTTATCAGTTTATACCTACCTGGCCTTATCAGAGTTGCAAATGATATACACTATGCATACATTATGTACATACTTACAGGTATATAACAGTGTATCTACGGCGCAATTTAAACTTAACGCGATTTACAGCAACTTGTAACTGATATCGATAACTGCAGGGGTTGATCGAATTTTTATCGCTGCCACTTGTAACTGATCAATTTTCAAAGAATCGAAAAATATTATTTAATAATTATTTAAAACAGATGAAACTGTTTTTTGTAGGAATAGGTGTGACCCAATTTGAAATCAATCAATTGTATTTACAGGGGGAGGTGCGGAATCGCTTCTACGACTTCTTACACTCACTATTTTCGCAACATTCAACACACACGCAAACGAACGAACAAAATCCAAAGAAAGATAACAAAACAAACAGAAGTTCTAACAGCAAACAGACACAAATCGAACGAGGTAGAGAGAAACAGAGGCAAAAAACAAAGGCAGAATGGCGCATACACATCTGGGCAGGGCGGTCAAAAACATTGAGGCACCGCGTCCACTCAAAACACAGTCGCGTTCGTCGCTGAAGAACAGCTACCTGGTAATTGAGGAGTTGATACAGCTGATTGATAATGTGACTGTTGGACTGCAGTCGTGCAACACGACAACGGAATCGATAACGCTGTTATTACACAATTTACGCGTCCATGGGCCCCAACTGGAAGCGGTGTCCAAGGACACGCTGGATCGTGCATTCGTTGTGTTTCGCAACGCTTCGCAGGACGAACGTCTGAACATAATGACACGACTCAAGTTGCTCGAACTGATCGAATTACGTGCCAATAGCTGGGAAGACAAAGACACGATTGCCTACTACAAGTCCAAGCAGCAAGTGTCCAACGTTGAGGTGAGTTACTCGCATGCCAGACAAATAACAGACTCTCTCTTAATTAAATAAAATGAGTGGGAAGTCAAAAAATTTAAAACATATAAATTATATACATATGTATGTATATATAATTAATTTTATAGCTACCCCCTGAACAATATCAACACGATGCTGCCGGCGTCGTAGGCAACCAGCAAACCTTTCTCAGCACCTCCCCCACATTCGGTGGCAGCGTCGGCAGCGGCATGGGTGCAATGGTCGGCGGCGGCGCTGCAGCTGCTGCTGCGGCTGCTTTCAATGCGGCAACGGTTGCTGCTGCAGCACAGGCAGCTGCCATTGCTGCGGTCGGCTCACCCAATCAGCAGCACCTGCTGTTGCCACCTGGTGAAGTCATACGCAACTCCGGCAAGTTCCCAAAGCCCACCAAAATTCCAGGCAAGACGTACTGCAAGGACGAGGTCGTCATACGTAACGCAGATTCTGGCAAGGGTACGTATTGGTTTTTATGTTAATCCTAGCGTCCTAGCGACACAGACAAAGGCAATTCCTATATTCTTACATTTTATCCAATGTCTCTGCCTACCGACCCTAAAGTTATGGGCATTAAAGGGCGACGCGTGCACATGATTGAGGAACTTAGCGAAACAATAATATCGTTTCAAAGAGGTAAAACGCAGTATTTGTTCAACTTAACGACAGCAATAAATACATAAGCATCCATTTGGCACATTTGTAATCGTCTCAAATTGGCTTGTTTTCTTATAATGGGATAACACATTTTAATCTCAAAATCTGCAATTGCATCAAAGCACGAACACACGCACACACACACACACTTGCACGCTCAACTTAAATACGCATCCTCCCACTGTTTTATTTTGTAATTTACTAATTGGATCATGGCCTATTTTACATAATAAATCATGCAAATACACTTGTATATAATATTTATATATAATAAAATATATAATAAATATATTAACTGTTACTTTTTTTAATAAATAATTTAAAAATACTTTTCCTGTGCAGTCAACCCTGGTGCCAAGGAACGTTTGGTGCAGATCACCGGACCAGCAGAAGATAAAATCAAGTAAGTTGCTTCATTTATGAATATAACTGTTTAACTAAGCTGCCATACCCCGCGTTTTCAAGCGGCCGTGGCGTTGCCACTTTATTTTAAAGCTAAGTGACGCCACGAAAATAACTGTTTCTTGTGCAGCGTGTCATCGATTTGACATTTCATTTACATTTTCTGATTTGTTCAGCTACGCTAAGCAACTGATGGAGGATACCATTCGTCGAAACGCTTCACCGGTGCGTCTGGAGCCAGCACCATCGGCTGGCGGTGCCGGAGGTTCCTGCTCATCGCTTAACTCATCGAACTCGGATGATGCTGTACAGCCGCGGACGCCTGGCGCCAACAGCAACCTGGCCAATCGTTTGAGCTTCAATTCGGCACAGAATTTCATGACTGCCACAGCAGCGGCGCAGCAAATGCAGACGCAGCATCATCATCAACAGCAGCAGCAGCATCATCACCACCAGCACCAGCAGCAGGTTGCCAATGCGGCTGCGGCGGCAGCAGCCGCTGCCGGTAAAGTTTTGCGTCCCAATCAGCAGCTGCTTATGCATTCATATTCCACAAACGATGCTTCCGTAGGTGAATACAAATTCACGGTCAACGTGGGACAGCATCTCATCAAGATCACTGGTGACTGCTGCGAACTAGTGCGCGTATGTAATCCTCAGTAAAGATGCCACGGTTAACTTGGTCTAATTGTCTAATTATTGATTCTAGGTGGCAAAACTCGTGTTGGACGACTATTTCAGCAGCTCCGAGTTCTTGGCTTCCATGGAGGCGGGCGCTGCCTTTGATGGCACTTCGCTGGTCAGTCCGGTTACAACACCATCCACACCGCTGCCCGGCTCGGGTCCACCGCAATTTATGATGGGCAATCCTTTGCCATTGGCTGATAGCGGCATTGGTCTCAATTATGCTGCCGGACAGGGAAACAACAATGGGGACGGCGACGACGAAGTGTTTGCCGAACCAACAGCTGCTGCCAATGGAGGTACCAATCAGAATGGCCTGGCGCGTTCCCGTCGCAGTCATTTCTCACGCAAGGAGTCCACACCGGAATCAAAGGCAGCACGCGAAAAGCTGGAAGAAGAGCGTGCTGTCAATCCTCTCAAGACGAATACCTGTAAGATTTGTTTACTATCGAAGATTTAAAAGGAAACAGTATTGATGCTTTTGTTGGTATAAATCTAAACATATTATTAATTGCAGCACGCGTCTCGTATGATCTGGACCACTTGATGTACTACTCGAAGAGTCCGCACGCCTGGGCGCTGCCAACCGAATGGCTTAAGATGTTGGAAACTGTGCCGTCGATTATACGCAATAAGGTAAATCAACCAGTTGATGCTCACTCAATTGCATCGCCCAGCAGCGCTGATCTCACTCTCGCACATAATTCATCATTATTAACAACTGCAATCGCATCAACAAAAATTACAGATGATCAAGAAAGTAAACATCAAGTCCAAAGACCCCAATATGAATGTACTATATCCAATAACCAATACGCTAGCAATCAAAACCCAGTAACTAACAAACAATCACCAATGCAATCAAAGTTCATAACTGTTACGGTGGATAGCACAACCGAACGCAAGATAATCTCATATGAACGCGATAGAGCTGACAACAGTCACAATTATCGTAAGCCCTCTTCCGAGTCTGATCGTAAGCTCTACAACAAGCAATTACAAATTATAACAAATACGATGGAGGCATCTGCGGCAACCAAATGCCGCAGCCAGCAGCTTCAGCAGTCACAGATCAAGGCTGTTTTCCAACGATATAGCGAGAACGATGAGTTCTCTTTGGCCATGTGTGATGAATACTCCGGCGAGGAGTTTAACAATAATCGTGCTCTTATCTAAACAATTTTTTGATTTACATTCAAACACTTTGACAATTACCAAACAAAAAAACAAATCCAAAGCTAGATATTTAACGATCATAAAAGTTATGCTCAGTATTCTTAAAAAAAAAACAAACAAAGCAAACAACCTTGCTAGTCAATAGGCTAATAATATAAGCATGAAAGATAACGAAATTAACTTGTAAAACTTTCAAGAAATCTGTGTTTTGGCTGTGAAACAGATTTAGTGTTCGCTAGAGTTACATACATATACTTAAAGTTGCCGGTCAACCCGAAGCAAATTTATAATCCACATACACACACAAACACCCTCGTACTCGAATACACACACACACAAACACCCTCGTACTCGAATACACACACACACAAACACCCTCGTACTCGAATACACACACACACAAACACCCTCGTACTCGAATACACACACACACAAACACTGTAATTAATGTTCAACAAGACTTATAAAAATTACAATTTGGAAAATCTAGATTTAAAAATAACAAACTTAGTTGTAAGCGTTTTTTTCAAAACATAATCCATCAAATTTATATACATGCCATATACATACACTTATGTAAAATAATAATAATAATAAAAAAGACTTGCAAAGTCAGAATGCTTAGGCTTTATCTAACTGTAAATTTGACATCCACACAAGATCTACAAACAAACACACAACTGCACGCTTATCTTTAAATTTGCCATCCACATAACATCCACAAGCAAACACACAACTGCACGCTTACTTACTTAATGCTCACACATTTGGTAAATTTGTAATTTTGTTTATAATTTATTTTTTTTGCTTACTTATCTATTATTATTATTGTTACTATTGTGTTGTACAGGATCTACAGGATGAGAGCCAGCGGTTCGATGGTGAGAAATATCTAGCTAGCATTCAGAGTGCCACCAAACGAAATATTGTGGCCGCCGACGAAACTGAAAACGTGGATGAATAACAATGAAAGAAACGCATAACATTTAAAAATACTAATAATCAACGATATAGGAAGGGAACAAGAAGACGAAGAGAAAATAACTGAATAACTACTGACAATAGCTATTGTTTATGTGTGTAGGTGTGTGTGCTCGCCTGAGAGCTAACTCAATGGGGGAAATCCCCCCAAAATATCAGACTATTATTTCATCACTTTTGCTTCGACACACAACTATCTTTCCTTTTTTGTACTATGCTTATTAGTTTTAGCATCATGTCCACGTACATTTCTTATTATTAAAAACGACCAAAAATGTAAAAAAAAAAAAAACAAATCAATCAAAATGAATTCTAAATACTAACTTAAGTTAGGAGCTACGATGATTTGTATGAAAAAGGTTATAGAAATCATCATTCACTAAAACTCTGTTGAGAAAATGTTTAAACGATGCTCTTAGTTAAGTATAGAAAACGATCAATATATATTTTACTAATATAATTACTTTGAGATAACTAATAACAAAATGCAGCTAATTAATGGATCGGCATAACTCAAAAAATACGAAATGCGGTTCAACTTTAATGGAAATGCATTTTTATTCAATAGTAAACGAAACTTATTTCATCACCATTATTATTTTTATTTTATTTTCTATTTTCAAAAAAATCCTCAAAAGAAAAGAAATTAAAATTGTATTTATCTTTTCTAACTTAACTTGAATTATTCTTTTGTGCAATGAATATCAGTTGAAAGATTTGTAATTTCTCTAGTCCAATGAGTTATGGAAACTTTTGTTTTTTCTACATTTAACAAAGCCAAATTTTTGGAATTTCTGTTTATGTTTTAGCTAATTTATTTAATTTATTATATTATATTTTCTAAAAAATGAAACCGTTCACATATTGCAAAACAAATAAATTGAATAAAGATCATTGGTTTTGTTTTATTTCAACAAATAATACGATTGAAAGGTTTGTTTTTGCTGGTTACGTTTATTTTATTTAACATTTATCTTTGGCACAATATAAACAACAATAAGTACACAATCACAATAACAATAGTTTCAATCTTGATATGTAAAGGATCAGTTATTTGTAAGCATTGAAGCTTAAATGAAATAATACAAAACAAAATACTTTGCGCGATTAGTCAGGAAACACGGTAAGTGCCAAAGTTACACAACAGACGACAAAAATAGAGCTAAGGAGATAGCAAACAACATCACATTGGTTATCGTACAATATATATGTATGCATATTATATATGGTGTATTTATATATAGGTATATAGTTTTTAGTTGCCCAATAAAGGCCGTCGATCCGTGGTGCCACGTTGGGTTGAGCTTGAGTTGGAGGCATTTAGAGAAAAGAATGATTCAAGTTAGTTAAATGCTGGATCTGCATCATGAGTACATATGTAAGTAATACACACAATCAATTAATACAGCAAATACAACAACATCAATAGCATGTTCACCATCAACTAGACTCAATATTCACGTACATTGATGTATGATATGTGGCACGCTGCGACGGCGACATATTCAGATTACCCTGATGCTTGCGATCGTATGCCCAAATAACGCAGGTTGCTATCAGGGAAACTATAAAAGATAAATGTGTTTATTCAATGTGTTATCATATAAAGTACATACTCGGCAATAAACTTACCCATGAGGAACAGCATAAAGAAGAGCTGTAACCAGAAATGACTGCCACCGCTGCTGTCGACAATCATGCCAGCGACTATGGTGACCACAGCGAGACCCAAATTTTGCACTGATTGGCAGCTGCAATGATTAAATTATTAGTATAAGTTGGTTATGATTTCAAATATAAAAAGACTCACAATCCGTAGGCCGTGCCCAGCTGATATTCGGGCACAATCAGTGCTACCAAGGGCCATAAACTGGCGGCCAACATCGAGTAGGAGACTCCCATAATGCACATGCTGATGTATGGATTTAAATGGCTGAATGTAAGCAACATGTGCGCCACAAGCGTTGATATGGTTGCCACAAACACCCAGCTAACATTGCGTCCAACTCTATCAATGATAAAACCAAATAGAGGCGACGCAATGGCCGAGATTAGGTACACAATTGAATTGACATTGTTGGCCTGTTCGGGCGTCATTTGGAAATTGGATATAAAGAAGGCTTGGCCCAGTGCCACAAATGGAAATATGGCCACATAGTAGGCCACACAGACCACCGAGACCATCCAAAAGTCCATTTTGAAAGAGACAATGTCACTTAGCTTGGCAATCTCGCCACCAGGATTGTTATTCCTCTTCAGTATGCGCTCGGCACGTTTGTCCATCCAACCTGAAAGTAGTATTAATGAGTATTTATATTTAAAATAGCTATAAAATTACAATCATACCCAGTATTAAGGTGCATATCAGCGACATGACGCAAGTGCCGGATGCTATGAAGAGTGCCACGCCCAATCCTGTGTAGCCCGCATAGAACTTGGACACGTAGCCGTAGAGCGGTTGCATACTCCAGAAGTTGACAGTGCTGCCAAAACGTGCCACAGACAACTGCAGCCCAAAGACCATGTTCAACTCCTTGCCCTTGAACCACAACACCGCATAGCTGTTCTGGGCCACGGCCAAGGACTCGGCGCCAATGCCAAATATGAAGCGACCCACAATCATCAACCAAAACTTGCCCAACAGGCCGCCCGTGGAGAATATCAGTTGACCGAATAGCACAATTAGCATGTAAATAATTGTGCCCATGCGTATGCCAAAGACGCGATCGATCAGGAATCCTCCAACAAAGCACAGCACAATATTGGGCCACGAATAGATGGAATAGATGAAGGTAAACTCCGTAGCATTCAAGTTGAGCTCCTTCTGAAACACATCCTGCAGTGCGCCCGGATTATCGTAGCAGAAATAGGAACCTAATAAAAAACACAAGTAACAATCAATCATTATTTATGTTAAATTCTTCAGTTTGCTTACCAAATCCGAGCAAACACATAAAGACCAAGGCCAGAAATCGATGTGGTGTGCTGTCCGGATCACAGCAGCCGGGATCCGTTGGCACTGCCAAGACCGTGTCCCTGGTGCTACGCCTACGCACCACAGGCTTTGCCTCATCATCGCCACTGCTGCTCGAGTCCACAATGGGCAGACGTTCCTCGCGTGACATTTTCCCGTATGACAACAACAGCACGAAGAAGAAGTTGCTCCGACTTTTGAATGTATTGGAATGCAGGAGGAGATGGAAGTATGTAGAAGGGATGCAAATATGTTTACTTTACTTGGAGCTGGGACTTGGATGAGTTTAGAGTTTTAGGTTGGGGGTCGAGTTTGCGCCTCTTTAGCAGCCAGCAGCGGCTGCCTTCTATTGTTGTTGCTTATCACTGGCCCACATCGTTGTTGTTGTTGTTGCTTTATTGATTATTCCACTGCAAGTGCAGGCAAACTTGTTGCGGGGTTCTGGGGCAACTTTAAGTGATTGACTTGAAATAAGGTTGAGTTGTTAATCTGCAATGAAAAAGTAGGTAAAATACATACACAAACACGTACATATGTATGTATGTGCATTAGAAAGGTCACGCTATTGAACCATGACCAATTCCGTTGGGCAAACAAGAACAATCTTGTCAGTTTTACTGTACTAACGCTGTCAAATGCGTTGCTAATCAATTAAATGCATGCTTTAAGTGCGCGGCTTTATTGAAGCATTAAGTGATACGACACCTGGTTTAAAATTTCAATGAGCTCCTTTGTTATTTACGTATTGGAAAAGAGGTTAATATTCACATATGTATATACTATGTAAACATGTATACATTCCTATATACATTAAAAATGACACCGAAAACTAAATGCCTTTTATCAACGCCAACTACGCACGTCACACCATAATTAATCAGCGTCTTTAAATGTGCTTGATTGAGTTTGTTTTGAAATTATAATTAGGCGCGCGCGCCACATGATTCAAAAGCACTGCTTAAACCCACTGATAACAACAAAAGCAAAAAATTTGTCATTGTTATTGTTTCATTTCAAAACAAAACACAATCAATTCACACATATATACACAGTATGTGAATGTATAAGCTCAACAAGTCAGTAGGTGCTTTAAGGACATTCCCATATGTTAGCTAGCTGCGCTTCCTACCTGTTTTCCGCAAGCGGAAAAATCAAACTGAATTATTTTTCTAAGAAAAATCTTAGCCCCTCTTGTGAGCTAGTTAAACGAACAAGTTCAATCAGCCATTTGACAATTGTATCGATAGTGCTATATCGATATTTAATATCGCATGCCACGCTGCTCTTTGTTATCAAATTTGAATTGCAAAAATATCGATAGGAAATTGATTCTATTTTCATTTCTCTAATGAAATTAATTATTTTTAAAAAATTAATTTAAAATTTCTACACTTACAAATTAAAAGACAAACAAGAAAATTATAAATTTTCTAATAATTTTAAATTGGTTTGGTGCATGACACCCTTAGCGTAGTGAGCTTTAGTAAGAAATTCTAAAAAAATCTTATAAATTCGAGTGCAATTTTCGAAACTCTACCTTCAAAACTAAGTAAGTCCGAAATTTAACTAAATTTTTAATTTTTTAAATTGAGTTAAATCTGGAATTGAGTTTTCCGTGTAACCTAATGGTTGCCACCTTTTTTTTTGCCAAGCTTAGAAGTGTTGGGCTGCTCATGAGTGAGTGAACAAAAAAGATTTGCTCCCTGAAGTGAGCAAGTGAACATGTTCCTTCCAAATTGCTCTTTATTGCTCACTTGCTCTTTTTTGCTCATTTGCTCAGTCTTGTTCAGTTGTTCTGTTTTGCTCATTATTGCTCAGTTGTTCCTCCTAGGGCATTGTGTGTAGATTCTTTCTTTGAAAATACACATATCTTGGATTATCGCCAAAGCACAAGATTTAAATTGAAATATTGGGTGAGAGGCTTAGTGAATAGCCCAGTGAATAACTGAGCTACTGAGCAACTAAACAACTGAACAAGTGAGCAACTGAGCAAGTGAGCAATCTGAGTGAGTTGACTCTTCTAAATAAAAAGAACAAGTTAAAAGCACAAGTTCACCTAAATGAGCAATGTTTACCCAACACTAAAGCCTAGCACGTCTGCATGTCTGCTGCTGGTACGATCAAACTCACAAATATACTTTTTTAATGCGACACAAAGTTCAAATGTGGTGAAGCACAGGTTAAGCAAAATTAAGAGCGCTCTGCAAAGCAACAAGTAGGTTGATGCCAATCAAGTACTCGTCATTTACATAATTTAAAATAAATCATCGCTAATGACGTACTGTTCATCGTGTAAACACAAATATTTTGTTACTATGAAATAATGTCATCGCAACAGCGCAAATTTATACGGAAACAAAACGGTTCGAAACTGTAAAACTTATAATACAAACACGCATCTATTTTTGTAATGCTCACAACAGGCGTAATAATTCGACTTAGTGTTGGCTAGAGTAAACAGACAGGAGATGGCTGCGATAAAGGTAAATGCCAATATTTTGATTACATTTTTAGTGCGTTGTAAATTTACATACATACAAATGTATGTTCTCAATCTCTGGGTGTGTGTGTATTTGTGTTATAGAACATCGCGCTGGGCATTGCATATGGCCTGTGGGACAGCATACGAGGCATGACCCTGGTGCTTCACATAGACAACGAGGTGGCCCGCCAGAATGCAGAGATTGAGACAATGCGACAACTGCGTCGAATGGACAGAGAACAATACAGGGAGTCGCAACGATCGCCCTCTCCCGTGCCCAGCTCGGCGGCAGCGATGATACGTGATGAGTATGCGAAGCGTGCGGAGGCAAGCTCCGATGAGCGTACGCTGGAGAAGATTATGAAAAAGAAGCCCGCAGAGAAGCCACAGCCACAGGCGTAAGCATACAAACTGGTGATACACTTGCAGAGTACCGTATATCTAGTAATATTGGTTAAGCTGTCTCTTAAGACTGGCTCTGCAAGGATATAAATAGCGGTATTCCATAAACTGATTATGCTGCCAACACAAGTTATCGATAAATTGTAGTTGCTGTTTTTGCATGTCATTTAAGTATAAACAAAAACCTGATTTATGTGTGTGGACTTTACACGAAAGCAGAATAATCAGTTTATGGCGAATTCACAACAATAGCCCCCATGACTAATTCAATTTATTACGCATTTGCAGAGAGAAGAAAATCGCAAAGAAACTTTTCAAATGCTGTCTACTAAATGGCGGCTTTACTTGGCTGAGCATTGTGCTCTTCGAGTCTGTGCTCCTGCCCACACTGAAGTTTTGCTTGACGATATTCTATGGCAGTCAATCGGATACATTGCCCTTTGTCTGGAGCTGGCTGCATCCGATATTGTCGCTGCTGTTTGGCATGATGTGGGTGCTGCCCATCTTCATGTTATCCAAAATTGTCAGCTCGTTATGGTTCGCGGACATTGCCAATGCGGCGTATCGAGTGCGCAAGGGAAGGCCTCAGTTGATACCGAGCATAAGCAAGCTGGTTGCGGATTTCCTCTTCAGCATGGTGGTGCAAATGCTGTTTCTGGTCCAGAGCATGCTGGTCAATTTGGTACCAGTAAAATATGTTGGCTCCACGTTGTGCTTTGTGCATTTGTGCCTGCTTTATTCGCTGTACTCCTTTGAATACAAGTGGTTCAACATGGGCTGGGAGCTGCATCGACGTCTCACCTACATCGAAAAGAATTGGCCATATTTCTTTGGCTTTGGCATACCGCTGACAGTGCTCACAAATATGTCCAGCTCTGTGATTGTCAGCAGCTGCATATTTTCCATATTCTTTCCGCTTTTCATACTCAGCGGCAATGAGGCAAAGCCAATTGTGGACACTACGTAAGTTTTAAGTTAATAAAACAGTTATATTTATTAACATCGTCCCTTTATTTTAGTGACTTCTCGCTGAGACTCTTCTCGCCAGTGGTTTTCATATCAAACATGTGCTTTGGCGGCAATCCCTGGAGCAAGACCAATCGTCTCTTGGCCCAGCAACGCAAACAGTTGGAGCAGCAGCATCGCCAGCGTCTCTTGCAGCGCGAGGAAGCGTTGCTCAAGCAGAAGAAGCAGCAGTATATGTTGGAGCAGCAGCGAGAGCACGATTTGCACACAAGACGCGATCATTCGCGTTCCCAGACACCACAGAATTCAGGGCAGCCTGGCCAGCGGCAGTATCGTTATGCCCAACCGCCGGCGTTTGATGCGTCGCGTGTGCGTGATTCCTCGGCGTCATCTACGCACAGTTCAACCGCGACCACTCCCACCAGCTTTAGGCCGCCGCCCTACTTTGGTGGTGCCACAATGCGCAGCAATGCACCGTTGGTGCCCACTCCGGTGCCTGGAGCGCCGCGTGCTCCAATTGTGGTGCGTGATGAGACGGGACCCGATGACTGGAATTTGTGAGATTTTAATGCATATACAGACAGACTTACCACATATAGAAGTACCAATAAAAACGATAGCATAGGCTCTATTATGTATATATCTTTATGTAATGCAACGAACTGTGTATGCTAAAAACTAATTTAAGTCTACGCATAGTAATAATAATGACAATGACTAGCGAGCGTTCAGCGCTCTGCACAACTAGTAGCTATACTTATCAAATGTTTTTATGTAAGACTATGTGTATTTTTACGCCCACTTAACGCATAATTGAGAGCGTTTCATTTAGAGATTATGCCCGCGACTCTACGATAATTATTGTCCTTTCGGGCAGGCGGACAAAGAGTAATAAAAGTTTTCTTTTGTATTTTCGTCAAGTGCAAGAGTTTTATTTATAGATTTTGTGGGAATTTGACGTGTAAATATATTCATTTCATGTTAGAAAACGAATCCGATTTGTAATCGCAATGTGAATCACAAAATCAACTATTTGCGACAATCTTAGGAACTGTAAAAATTGCAGACACCGAATTGTCTACAGAATTTTTTATTATTAAGTTTATAACCTACATATTTTAATATTGGTTTCGGATATTTTAAATTCATTTAAAAAAAAAAAAAACAGTTTTCTAAATATTTTAGAACAATCGTGTAAGCAAATTAGACAAATCAACAGGTAAATAATACAAAAAATTTGTTTGTTTTCTGAAAAATACAAAGATCGTAAAATATATACAAGACATATGGAATATATATATATATATATATATGGAAAAGAAGTAAATACCTAAAATTTATAAATAATATTTTCTCGTTGGCAGTCTAATACTTAAAAATTAATACTTTAAATTTAATTTTTTACAGACTTTTCCTATGTATAAATATTAATTTTTTTAGTTGTCCAAAGTTGTCCCCTATGCGGGGATGGGGGTGTCACCAATTAGCGCTTGAGTGCTGGCACGAACAATTGATTGTGGGCTCGGGGGCATGGACAAGGGGCGGGGCCAATTGATTATCTCCAAGGATACACATATGTCCACACATTGCAATCGTTAAAAGTCCAGCAATTGGACTGGACGGAAATGGATTTTAGTCAGTAGTCAATCGAAGTTCGGGCTGTGAGGTGCAATTCCTGTTCCTGTTCGGAGTGGAAAATGATTGACAAGTGGCTAAGGACTTTAAAATATTTGTGGTTGCTGTGGATATTGGAGCAGGCTGCAATACATGTGGAAATTGCAGCACAAACGAGTCAGAATATTAATGTGTGTAAGTTTCGGAATCGATTTTTATTATATTATATTGTATCTATAAATCTTGGGTAAACTAATTAAGTTGAAAAGTAGTTGGGTGGTTGGATGGTTGGCTGGTGGGATTGGCAATTGATGGGGTAAATAATAATGTTTTTGTGGTGTCCTTGCTAGTGTTCATCAATGAGGTGGACAATGAGCCGGCCACGAAGGCGGTGGACGTGGTCTTGACTTACTTGAAGAAGAATCCCAGCTATGGCATATCAGTTCAAGTGGAATCCATTGAGGCGAACAAAACCGATGCGAAAATATTGCTAGAAGCAAGTGAGTAACCGAAATATATACATCAGTAGTCTTCTCCAGCTTCATCATTGGATACTCCCCCTTCCTTCAGTTTGCATTAAATATGCATCGAGCATTGAGAAGAAACAAACGCCGCATTTGATATTCGATACAACCAAGTCGGGCGTGGCCTCGGAAACGGTGAAGAGCTTCACTCAGGCCCTGGGTTTGCCCACCATCAGCGCCTCCTATGGCCAGGAGGGCGATCTGCGCCAGTGGCGGGACCTGGACGAAGCCAAGCAAAAGTATCTGCTGCAGGTGATGCCGCCAGCTGACATTATTCCCGAAGCTGTGCGCAGCATTGTCAAGCGCTTGAACATTACCAATGGTAAATATAATATGAATGGTGGTAAATGGAATATTTTTTAGGCATAGCAAAAACAAAGAATAAATCTTTAAGAAACCAAAATAAGGATAGAAAAAAAACTTAAATTAGGAAATCCAACTAAGGAATATATAGTAAGTACAAAAATTAGGAACAAACAAATTTTGAAGACAAAAATTGGGAAACCAAAAATATTTGATTAACAATTGCAATCATCCAGTAATTTTTAAATTTTTTAACTTTAATATAAAGGGCAAGATGAGCAAGATCATAAATTAGTTCCGGCCATAGAAAGGTCCGAGTGGAAACAATCCAAATACGAAAAATTGACAACCATCTTCAATCGTCTTCAAATTATACAACAAAGAAAAAGATATATTTTTATTTGATTCTAGTAATTTTTAAAATAAATAGTTCGTCAAAATGTCCTTTTTTTCTGATTCACTTCTTAATTAATTCTAAAACTTAGCAGGAATCAAAATTATAAAAAAGTTAGCAATTTTAAAAAAAATCGGGCGATTTTTAGTAAAATATTTTTGATTTTGGCTTTTCCTAAGTTCTGTCTTCCATATTTTTTTGTTCCTAACTTTTATTTCCTATTAATATTCTCAAATATTAAATGCTGTCTAATTAGTTTTTCCAATTTTCGACATTCGTATGGGAAATCATAAAAAGTGCAATTCCAGCTCAGCTCATTCAATCCCATTTCCAGCTGCCATACTCTATGACGACACCTTTGTGATGGATCACAAATACAAGTCCTTGTTGCAAAACATTCAAACACGTCATGTCATCACAGCCATCGCCAAGGATGGCAAACGCGAGCGGGAGGAACAAATCGAGAAGTTGCGCAATCTGGACATTAACAACTTCTTTATTCTCGGCAATCTGCAGTCCATTCGCATGGTCTTGGAGTCGGTGAAACCAGCGTATTTTGAGCGCAATTTCGCCTGGCATGCAATCACCCAGAGTGAGGGAGAAGTCAGCAGTCAGCGGGATAATGCAACGATTATGTTTCTGAAACCCATGGCGTATACGCAATATCGAGATCGCTTGGGCCTACTTCGAACGACATTCAATTTGAATGAGGAACCGCAGCTAGCATCCGCCTTTTATTTTGATCTGGCACTGCGCAGTTTTTTGGCTATCAAGTAAGTGAAGAGGGGATATTTGAGAAGAGAGAAAGAACACCATTTATTTCAGGGAATCCCCCCATTTAGCTGTCTGTCATATTATGCATTATGATTATTTATAGTGTTGATCAATTACTAAATTTAAAAGACATCAAGAAAACTAACCAATTATTAGGATACCATATTATGTATACATAGTTAAAGTTTAGTTAAAGCTTGTGAATTAATTATTATGTGCAGACAAATTTGAAATTAAAAAGGAGACAGAAGCCAATCGCTTACAGGGAAACCCACCAATTAATGGAGTGTCATATTTATGTCTGGATGATTGGGGGTCTAATATCATGTTTTTCCCTCTTTTTTTTTGTTAGAGAAATGCTGCTGTCAGGCGCGTGGCCTCAGGACATGGAGTATCTGAACTGCGACGATTTTCAGGGCGGAAATACACCTGAACGCAATATTGATCTGAAGCAGTATTTTACACAGGTGTGTAATTCCCTTCAAACGGAATGGGGGAGTGCTGTCTAATTATTGTTTATGAAATGTGTTCAAAGGTTAGCGAGCCAACATCCTATGGCACTTTCGACCTGGTCACGCAACCGAGGAAGCCCTTTAACGGTTTCAGCTATATGAAATTTGAAATGGACATCAATGTGCTCCAAATTCGAGGCGGTAGCTCGGTTAACAGCAAATCGATTGGCACCTGGACAGCTGGACTCGACTCCCCGCTGGTCGTCAAGGATGAGGAACAGATGAAGAATCTAACCGCAGATACGGTCTATCGCATCTTCACGGTGGTGGTAAGAAATCCCTGGATAAGGGATTGACAGAGTTATCAGTTCATATACAGTTAGTGAAGTGACTCTTTTGGCAAATATAACAATTTGCATGCAGTTGAACTTCCATAACTCAAACTTCTATAACTTGAATTTCTTTGAATCGAGCCTAAAATCGAATTGTTAAAATCTACAAGAAAAGAATCGAGTTTTCCAAAAAATAATTTGCGATGCAGATTCAAATTAGAGGCCAAATAATGCTTCAATTGACATTCCGCAAGGAAATCTGATAAGTTTTGAAAAAGCTAAGACAGTTTGAAGTTTTCGTTCACAATATCTCAATAAGAGTACAAGAGAGCTTGGATCAAGATCAACAATAATTATTCCAAGAAATTTATGTACTTACAGTTTAAGTACTGAAAATACTTAATTACAAATACTTCTTCTGTTATCTCTGTATATTTACTTTGGCATTATTTTTCACAGCAAGCGCCTTTCATAATGCGTGATGAAACGGCTCCGAAGGGTTACAAAGGCTACTGCATCGATTTGATCGATGAGATTGCGGCAATCGTGCACTTTGACTATGAGATACAGGAGGTGGAGGATGGCAAGTTCGGCAACATGGATGAGAAGGGTGAATGGAATGGCATCGTCAAGAAGTTGATTGACAAACAGGCGGACATCGGACTGGGCAGCATGTCGGTCATGGCCGAGCGGGAAATAGTTATAGATTTCACAGTGCCATATTATGATCTTGTCGGCATAACCATCATGATGCAGCGTCCCACCTCGCCGAGTTCGCTATTCAAGTTCCTTACCGTACTGGAGACGAATGTCTGGCTTTGTATATTGGCTGCCTACTTCTTTACCAGCTTTCTCATGTGGATCTTTGATCGCTGGAGTCCCTACAGCTACCAGAATAATCGGGAGAAGTACAAGGATGACGAGGAGAAGCGCGAGTTCAACTTGAAGGAGTGTCTCTGGTTCTGCATGACTTCGTTGACGCCTCAAGGTGGCGGTGAAGCCCCAAAGAATCTTTCCGGTCGCCTGGTGGCTGCAACTTGGTGGCTTTTTGGGTACGTATCCATAAATTTTAAATTATATTTGGAACATAAGTTTTAAATTATTTTCCTTTTTCTCCTTTTTCGCATTCCATTCCTTTTTGGCTAGATTCATTATCATTGCCTCCTACACCGCCAATTTGGCTGCCTTCTTGACCGTGTCCCGTTTGGACACACCCGTTGAATCGCTGGATGATCTGGCCAAGCAGTATAAGATTCTATATGCTCCGTTGAACGGCTCCTCGGCGATGACGTATTTCGAGCGCATGGCAAACATTGAGCAAATGTTTTATGAGATCTGGAAGGATTTGTCCCTAAATGATTCACTTACGCCGCTGGAGCGTTCCAAGCTGGCCGTCTGGGATTATCCTGTGAGTGATAAGTATACCAAAATGTGGCAGGCCATGCAGGAGGCAGGACTCCCGGCCACCTTGGATGAGGCAGTGAAGCGTGTGCGCAACTCCAGCACGGCAACAGGATTCGCATTTCTAGGAGATGCGACAGACATCCGTTACCTGCAACTGACCAATTGTGATCTGCAGGTGGTCGGAGAGGAATTCTCTCGCAAACCGTATGCAATTGCCGTGCAGCAGGGATCACATCTGAAGGATCAATTCAATAACGCGTAAGTTCCGTACTTAAATCCAAGTACAAACGATCTCAAAAGTTGACAGAGTTTGGAATTTCGAAAACTGGGAACAAATCTTAAAATAAGATTTATTATTATTTTTCTGATTTTGGCTTATCCTTATTTGAATCTTCCAGCATCCTGACCTTGCTGAACAAGCGACAGCTGGAGAAGCTCAAGGAGAAATGGTGGAAGAACGACGAAGCTCAGGCCAAGTGCGAGAAGCCGGAGGATCAATCGGATGGCATATCTATACAGAATATTGGCGGCGTCTTCATCGTCATCTTTGTGGGCATCGGCATGGCCTGCATTACGCTCGTCTTTGAGTATTGGTGGTATAAATATCGCAAGAATCCCCGTATTATTGATGTGGCCGAGGCGAGCTCGGAGCGGATCAATGCGAAGGATCAAGCTGGCAAGTTGGCTGATGGTGTCATCTTGGGTCACACTGGCGAAAAGTTTGAGAAATCCAATGCTGCACTGCGTCCGCGCTTCAATCAATATCCGGCTACATTCAAGCCGCGTTTTTAGAGGACCTGCAAACCAATAAAAAATGAAACAACGCACACAGAGATCGTCTACGTCGTACAATTATAGGGAATTCTTTTTCACTTTTTTATGCACTTTTAATCAATCCGTGTAATTTTAATAAATTTGTGTGTTAAAAATTGTTGTTGATTTGGTGTTATATTTGCTTAAATGCTTCCTGCTACATATTTTAAATTTATTTGCTTATTTCGGCTAATAATTAGCTAAGTACTTAATTAGCTGCGATCTTATCACATTTTTACTGCAGCGCGAATTTAGATGTGAATTTTTTTTCATTTGTTAATTCAATAATAATTCAATAAAGTAAAACTAAAATAAACCAAAAAAATTACAAACTATCTTAAAAAAATGAATTTCATTTCAAGGAATTTTTAAGATTTTTCTGTTGCTAATAGTTGCCACCGTGTTTTGGGAGCCAAGGTTGCCATCTTGTTTTGCCAAAGTTGGGTAAATTTGCCACTAATGTGAATTTGAGTGGAAACATCGATGTCGATGCTCATCGATATGTTTTAAAGTGAAAAAACGATGTTGAGTTGATACACCGGGTTGAAACTTCGATGCATCGATGAACCTTCGATGTTTTAAAACCTTCCCATCTTTTGAAAACAAACCCAAATTTTTTACTTATTTTTCTTAAAACGTGAGCTTTAAGAGTGTTCTTATAAGTTTCAAAGCGTTTCTTACTTAAAAGTATAAATACAAACTACAAGAAGGGTTTTTGAAATCTTGTAATACATTTTTTTTTTTTTTAAACATTCGATAGGGGTCTACCAAACACCGATGATTCCGATGTTTTGCAAGTATCGACGACATCGATGTTTCACTCGATATTTGTCTCTCTCCAAAAAAAAAGCGAGAAAAAAGTGTGTGAAAATTTGTGAAATATTTCAATAAACAAAAAGAAATTACAGCACAGAAAATAAATAACGTGTTTTGCCGAGTATTTACGTAAATAGTTTGCATGCGTCGCTTGAAGAAATTATCCAAGAGTCACAGCGTGACGGGAACTGGGGAAAACGATGCGGCGGCAGCGGCACCAGCAACAGCGACCGATGCGGCCGTGATAGACACGAATGGCGGAGGGAACATCGCAATGAATACGCCAAAAGAGACTTTACTTAATGCAGATATCTTTAAGCATTTCGATAAGTCTGGACGAAGTGAATTGTACGTGTATATTAAGATGCATAACAAGCTACAACTGCATATAACTAATTTCACGTTCGTTTATTAGTTTGAAATACCTAAAGCAACAACTACAGGATAGTCCGGAGAGTCCAGTATTTGACCGGAATGGCGTATTTAAGCACGGCATCTCGAATGCCATCTATGAACTGCTCTGGCAAGCATTGCGTTACAAGCTCAAGAAGGATGTCGTGCTGCACGTGCTTACCGACGTTGTGGCAAGTTATCGCAAGCTAACTCTACTCGAGCTTAAACTGACCTTCATTTATTATTTATCTTCAGGCGCTTCACAAGGAGTTTCCCAGTCTCATACTCGACGTCGTAAACATACTGGACAGCGAAACTTCATTGATGACCGATGGATTGCAGGAGGAGCGTCATGGTTTTGTGCAAATTGTCAAGGATTTGGATAAAGTGCTGCCGGAGAGTTTGTTAAAGGAGCGCCTGGAAATTGACACGCTGCAGGAGGTGGGAATTGTGAAGAACAAAAGCTTCTACACGAAATTCATCAAAGTCAAAACTAAGCTATAGTGAGTGACTGAATCGACTTTCGTGCTATGAATATCAAGTAAACCATCGATTTATAATTGTAGCTACAAGCAGAGGCGCTTCAATCTCTTCCGTGAGGAAAGCGAGGGATTTGCCAAGCTTATTACTGAGATGAATCAGGACTTTGAGGAGCATACAACGCCCGATAACATTATGGACATTATTAAATCACTAATAGGTAAGTTTTCTACTTGTGAATGCATGCAGGCTTATCGATTTTTATATTTCTCTTTTAGGATGCTTCAACTTGGATCCCAATCGCGTGCTGGATATTATTATTGAATCCTTCGAGACGCGTCCTGATCGCTGGAAGCTCTTTATACCATTGCTGCGCAGTTATATGCCCACCGGAGCTATCATCTGTGAAGTGCTCGGCTATAAATTTTGCCACTTTAAGGAGACGCGAACTCCTCGCTCCCTATACCATGTGTGTGCTCTGCTGCTGAAGCACGGCGTCATTGAGCTAAACGATGTTTATGTTTGGCTAACACCAAATGATGGTAGCATACGTGCAGACTGGGAGGAGGAACTGGCCGATGCCAGAGAAATGGTACGTAAATTACATGTGATCTCCACTAACAAGAAAGAAGAGGACAAGGATCCACCGCCGCCACCAACGACCAAGAAATTTGATGAGGTTGGTTTGAAAAAAGGTTTACTCTTGTTCAAATTAACATCTAAATATTTTGCACACAGGAGAAGTACAATACCAATCAAAAGTTTGGTCTCTGTGAGGCATTGCTTAAGGTAGGCGACTGGGAGAATGCGCATAGAATCATTCAAAAGTTGCCGGATCAATCGGTTGTGGTGCAGGAACCCATTGCACGTGCCATAGTTGAGCTGCTGCATCTAACAGTCGAGCAGGTCTACTACAAGAAATGCTTCAAGGCGCCCTCCGGTCGTAAACCAAGCCGTAGTCGTTTGTATGAGGACACCAGCCTCGTGGCCAAGATGCAAGCACGGAATTTTTATGATCTGCGCAAATTTACCTGGCCAATGGCCAACGTGCTTGGACCGTCGATGCACTGCGATACGGTTTTAATGTATAAACTAGTGCGCATAATGGTGAAAATTCTACTGGAAATGGGCGTAGACAGTTTAAATGGTCCGCCACCCAATACGGAGGCGGAACAGCACTATTATGATATCATAAGCTGTCTGGATGCATCGATACTGCCATCATTACTTTATCTTGATAGCAATTGCTCCATGTCAGAGGAAATCTGGGCAGTACTCAAGTTCTTTCCATACCATTTGCGTTATAGTTTATATGCGCGCTGGAAGAATGACAGCTACCAGATGCACCCGAATCTGATACGTCGTTGTGGCCTCGGACAACGTGACATTAAGGCTCTAATGAAGCGTGTCAGCAAGGAGAATGTTAAGCCCCTGGGCCGTGTGGTGGGCAAATATAGCCACTGTGCACCGGGTCTTCTTTTTGATTATGTAAGTGGTTTTGTAACTCTGGTGAATCATCCACCTAATATTTATCTTTAAACTCTTTTAATCTTTATAGATTCTAGTACAGATTCAAATGTATGACAATCTAATTGGACCTGTTTGCGACCTGTTCAAGTATCTGACAAATTTATCGTTCGACTGTTTGGGTTACTGCATCATTGAATCGCTGACGATGACGGGACGCGGTAGATTTAAGGATGATGGCACCTCACTATCACTCTGGCTGCAGAGTCTTGCCTCCTTCTGTGGCACCGTCTACAAGAAGTACAGCATTGAAATGAGCGGCTTGCTCCAGTATGTCGCCAATCAGCTCAAGTCCCAAAAGAGTCTGGATCTGCTTGTGCTGCGCGAGATTGTGCACAAAATGGCCGGCGTGGAGTCCTGCGAGGAGATGACCAACGATCAGCTGCAAGCTCTTTGCGGTGGTGAACAGCTCCGTGGCGAGGTTAGTTAACGAGTGTCTGTTAATTAAAAGACATTCTTATAACTATATCATTTATTTTGCAGGCGGGCTACTTTAGTCAAGTTCGCAACACTAAAAAGTCCTCGAATCGCTTGAAGGAAGCCTTAGCTAACAACGATCTCGCCGTCACACTTTGTCTACTGATGGCCCAGCAGAAGCATTGCGTCATCTATCGCGAAACGGCCGCGCATAGTCACTTGAAGCTGGTGGGCAGCTTGTATGATCAGTGCCAGGATGCTTTGGTGCAATTTGGCACTTTTCTGGGCTCCTCCTACTCGGTGGATGAGTACGTTGAGCGCTTGCCATCGATTATCACCATGTTGCGTGAATATCACATCAACACGGATGTGGCCTTCTTCCTGGCACGTCCCATGTTCACCCATCAGATTAATGTAAGTATCTATAATCGATTCTCAGATATAGATGATGTAGATTAATTGTTAATATCTTGTCTTTTTTTTGCAGCAAAAATACGATCAATTGCGCAAGGCAGATCCCAATGCCAAGAAGCTAACGACAACGCAAAAGCTGCAAAAGTATCTGGATGCCACACAGCTAATAATGAATCCCATTGTCGAGTCGGTCAGACCGTTGCACAGTGCCAAAGTTTGGGAGGACATTAGTCCACAGTTCCTGGTCACTTTCTGGAGCCTGAGCATGTACGATTTGCATGTGCCCAATGAGATTTATCAGCGTGAGATTGGCAAGCTCAAACAGCTCGCCCAGCAGGCAGCCGATGGCAAGGATTCGGTTAGTGTCGGTTTGAAATTAAACAAAAACTGGTTAATAATTAAATCACAATATACAGAATCAGTCCAAGAATAAGAAGGAGCAGGAGCGCTACATTGCGCTAATGGAGAAGCTAAATGATGAGCGCAAGAAGCAACACGAGCATGTGGATAAGATACTGCAACGTTTGCAGGAGCAAAAGGATGGCTGGTTTTTGTTGCGCTCGGCAAAGTCGGCCAAGAACGATACGATCACACAGTTCCTGCAGCTATGCCTCTTTCCGCGCTGCACATTCACTGCCCTGGATGCACTCTATTGTGCCAAGTTCGTCCAGACCATACACAATCTAAAGACGGCCAATTTCTCCACATTGTTGTGCTACGATCGAGTAAGACTTGGATACGTGCATCGCTTTTATTATGTAAACTAACGTTGTCCTTAATATTTTAGCTCTTTTGCGATATAACTTACTCGGTGACGTCGTGCACGGAGGGCGAGGCTACGCGTTATGGACGCTTTTTGTGTGCCATGCTGGAGACTGTGATGCGCTGGCATGCGGATCAGGCGGTCTTCAATAAGGAATGCGCCAATTATCCCGGTTTTGTGACCAAGTTTCGCGTCAGCAACCAATTCTCCGAGGCCAACGATCATGTGGGCTATGAGAATTATCGTCATGTGTGCCACAAGTGGCATTACAAGATCACCAAGGCAATTGTGTTCTGCTTGGACTCTAAGGACTTTATGCAAATACGCAATGCACTCATCATATTGATGCGCATTTTACCTCATTATCCGGTGCTTTCAAAGCTTGCCCAGATCATTGAGCGCAAAGTGGACAAAGTGCGTGAGGAGGAGAAAACAAAGCGACCCGATTTGTTTGCCATTGCCTCGAGCTACATTGGCCAGCTGAAGCAGAAGACTCCGCACATGTTCAAGGAGAGCGACTTCCATCAGGTGGCTGAGCGTCCCGTCAAGGAAACAGCACCAACACTGCCTGGAACAGCCGTCAAGGTGCTGACCAACGATAAACCAACCTTGTCAACCTCTTCAGCGACACCGGCTCCGATTGCGAAGCCGTCAAGTGTTTCGTCCTTCTACAGCAACGATCAAAAGACCAACAGCAAGGAACAGGACGTTAAAGCTGGTAAGCTGGTTGTTCGAGTTTTGTTTCTTTAAGATTTGCATTAAATTGTACTGCCACTTTTACAGCTCAAATTGCGAAGCCTGGCAAGGTTGAAGGTGCGTCCACATCTGCGTCCGTTTCGAAGTCCGTTTCAGCGCCGTCCACCAGCGAACGTGAGAGCAAGCGGGAAGCCACGCAGTCTACTACCTCAAGCGGTCGTAGCTTGGATGCCAAGGAGGAGCTGCAGTCCAGCACAAATGCCAACAACAGCAGCAGCAATGGCAGCCAAACCGAGCGTGGCAGTCGGGAACTGGAACGTGAGCGCGATCGTGAAAGGGATCGGGAACGAGAACGTGAACGCGAACGGGAGGAGCGTCACAGCTTGAGCAGCACACGTAGCTCGCAGCGGGATAGCAATCGCAGCAGCAACAACAAAGAGCGAACAGAGGCGGAACTGCAGCAGCGAGCACGTGAGCGAACCCAACGCCTGGAGGAGATTGAGGCAGCTACTCAGCGTGCCCTGAAACGTGAGAAGCCAACGCGACGAGATGAGCGTAGTCAACATCGACACGATGGCGTTGAGACTGTGGATTTGGTAGCAGGCAACACCAACAGCACCCAGGATCATCGTCATTACGAAGAATATGAGGGACGACAACGGGATCGGGACCTGAGTTCGGTATCCAATGAAAGCAATGGTTCCCTACAGCATCGACGCAGCCACGAAACAATTGACTATGAAAAAGGTGCGTAATTCGATATAAACTAATTTTTTTTCATATTAGTTAACGTATTTAATTTGGCAGATTCTAAACGTCGTAAATTGGAATCATCGTCGAGCAGTTCAAAGGTTAGTAGCATATGGTTGCATACATAGTACGCTAAGACAACGACCGACCGCACAACCAACGGAAGGCAGCATTCTCATCTCTCTCAACACAAAACAAACAAGATTAACTAAAACTATAAAATGAGTCCACTGAGCGTGTGTCTGAGAGGCGACTTAAAACACACACATGTTCCATCTGCCGTTTGATGATACGTCAAGTAACAACAGATCAACCCAACCCACCCATAACAATACTCTGGACACAATTGGATCTCGTCCCTCGTCCTATTTAACAAAGTTCAATCTCTAAGTATACATTTGTTAAATTGGGGGATTCACATTTAGTTTTATAAGTAGATTTAGGATATAAGCGCACAGTTGAACTGTATAGAGATTAATTAAGTTTTCAATTTGAATTGAATCAATTTTGTTGAACTCTAGGATTTTTTATTTTGCAAATTGTTATGTAGTTTATTTGTAAGTTAAGCTAGTATTGTAAGTGAAATGAAAATGGACCACAACAACATATTAGTCAAGATGATGATGACAATGAAGAACAAGACGAAGAAGAAGGATTAACCAGAAGTCGACGCACAAGTCTACCGAGAAAATAAAAATATCAAATATTAAAAAAAACGACGCATGAACGAGAGAAAAAAACACATCAACAAGTCAATTAAATCATCAATCGAAAGTCAACGATGAGACCTGTGAAAAGAGACGACAATCCCCAAGGGAAGAAAAATGCAAAACTTTCTACAACCGCATTCAGAACATAAACATACTTCAATCACTTTCGATAATCCATATCGAATGTGGATAACTCAAAAATATAACACTCCAAGAAACCTTCTGATATCAACCGAGAACAGCAACAGTACTAATGGAGAATCTCACTTGTCGATCAATACAACCCGAGGGATCATCGATTAGATGTGCATCAAGGACAATCTCTAAAGGAGGATATTGCTTACCATCAGCTAAATTCAGGAATTCATCGTGTTGATGTCAGTTAAGAAATCGAGAACAGCAATAGTTAAAACCCGAATAAGGACAATTCCTAACTGGAGGATAACAAATGGATCAATTTGAAGTTTTACCAAATGTTCTTCATCATCTGTAGATGACAATTAATACAACCCAGAAAACCATCAGACACCCATCCTAGACACAGCAAGCAAATCTTCAATTTGAAACTTCTTACAACATATCAATTATCAGTACTGGAAAGAGCTAAACTACGTGATTCAGAAACAATACTCAATTGGAAAACCATCAAGCATTCCCCAGAGCATTCCGTTCACAAGAATCTTCTTCTATTATACGTGATACGGGAGCTATCTCTACAATCCAGAGATATTTTAAAACTGTACAAAAACAGCGGAAGCAGATCTTCAATTTTAAACTGCTTACAACATATCAAATGTCAATGACTAAAAATCATCAAACATTCTCCACAACATTCCGTTCGTTAAAGACTTCAGATGCAGAATCCAAAGTATTAAGGATAAACGACTGCCTCTTACGTATTATAAATGGGATGGGAACTCTCTCTACAATAAAGAGATATTTTAAAGCTGAAGAAGACTGAAGAAATAAAACACGAAACTCGGACCCGGCTAAAGATATTTACTTCGAATCCAGACTGACTGCACTTCACTGTTCAATCATCATCCAAATTCCAAATTCAATAACGAGGGACGGCAAATGAGAATATTCAACAACCTGCAAAATAGAGACTTCCAAATACTGGACATCGTATTGCTGGACGTTGTGTGTGTAACGTTATCTTGCTGATGCGACTCTTCAACGACAAATCGATAGGCATCGCTACCTTCTCTTACGATCTTCATCCAGCACAGTGGCTGCGGTTTAGTTTAATTCGTTGATCTTGATTGTGGGTAAGTGATCGGCGCAATGTGGGAGGGCATTCAACAATGGGATGGGATCGGGGGGATTCGGGCACCTGGGCGGGCGGGCAAGGTATAGATGGCATTATGCATGTCTTTAGGATTGGTCTTTCTTACTTTTATTATTTTCTTTGAAAGTTTGAGTTAGATATGAATACAAGTTAAACAGAATGTACATTTTTATCGCTTTTTTCCCCCAATCCCTATTAATCTTATGCCATTGCAGAAGGTAGAGGAACTCGTTGATAGTGTGAAAAAGGCACGAGGCCTCAAAACCAAAGAGCGCAACAAAGACAAGCTGTCCGACGAGGAGCGTGATGCCCGCAAGGACCGCAAACTGGGACGCAAGCGGGATCGGAACGAGGAGTCCAGCAGCAGCGATCATAAGCGGCGTCGCGAAGGTGAGATAAGAACCCTCGAAGATCTAATCAAGACATTCAAGAATGAACGATTTTCAGCACAAAACGGCGATGACGATTTGCGTGAAAGGGACCGTCATAGAGTAAGTTTCTAAAAATAATAATATACAGAAAAAAGGAATAACAATTACTTTTGTCCTGCAGGAGAAATCGTCCCGTGAACGTTCTCATGACAAATTCGATCGGGAACGCGGCGGCGGCAGCTCACGAGGCGACGATCGACAGTACAGCCTCTCCAAGTCGACGCGCTCCTCAAGGATTAACTACTGAGAGAACGAGGAAGTTATATTCCCGTAATGTGAAGTGCATTTGATTTAAGAATAAAAAAATGAATACAGTTTTATTTACTATTTTAATGTAAACCGAAACTAATTTTGAAAATTTTACAATTTCTTAGTACATATTAAAAAAAAACTAATGAAAGAAACCCACTGTAAAGTTGAAATATAGTTGTAATCCTTTTGATTTTAATATCCAACTAAATTCGTTCATTTATTTACTCGATTTTACCGATCGATGTGATATCGATAAATTAATGATCATTTTGCATTATTTAGTCCTGGATCGGCACTCCAGCGATGATAATTTATCGCATAATCGATAGTTATTTACAGCAACAGCTGTTCACAGTAGCCACCCTAATTTGAGCTTGCGGCATGGCAAATTTAGTACATTTTAGAGCACAGGATATATATCGCAAAGCAAACGTCCTGTCGTCTCACGTGAAGGTGAAGCTCCGAGGCAAAAGAAAATTCAGTCTTCAGTGCGTGTTCCATCAAATTGGCAATGGCAATGGCCCGGCGGCAGTTCTACTTGAGTAAATGCACAAATTTTCATAAAAACTACAATAAATTGTTTGCTGTTTATATGAAAACGGCAAATCTAATGCAAAACTTTAACGTGCTCAAGCGTTCGCTATAAGCAGTGAAGGTGGTGGAAGTTGGAGGAAGGTGGACATCGCCGCCATTGCTGTCGTAGCCGTTGCCGCCGCCGCCTAGACCCACCAATACTTTTACAACATTCGGGCTAAGTGTGTGCGTGTGCTAAAAGTTGTTAGTGTAATTTGAACTACATCAATTATTAAGTGATTTTCGGCGTAATCGCTAAGCCAAACAAGTGTTAAAGCTCAAATGCAAAACAAGAACAACAAAATTAGTTTGATTTTTTTCTAAATTGATTGTAAAAGTGATAAAATGGCAAAGTTATATAGAAGAAATACCAAAGCATTAGGTGTGTTCGCTTATTGGTCGTTGGCGCTACACAATTAAAACTAAACAACAAACAGTAAGTCCTTTAAAATAAATCTGTTAGGTTAAATGTCTTCGGGTCTTTGTTGTCTTTATCTTACATAATAAAATATGTAGTATACTTGCGACAGGCACGCGCCTAATATATTCGCTTTAAATGCAAATAATTGCATAATAAACTGCTGAGCCGCTTAATATACATATAACTTTCAACTGATGACACCGCTCCTGTCGTTATTCGGATTTACAAAGTTATAAATCTAACGAGCCAATTTGACGCATCTGAAAACCGTCCTGCAATCGACGGTGTAGTAAAAATGAAGCTGCCTCTTGACTGTAATATATTTGCTTTTGTTTTCGCTCTGTCTGACTTGCGCTCTCTTGTGCTCATTCTGCGTCTTACTCTCTCCATGCTCTCCCACGCCATAAATTGCAAACAGATGTTTTTACAGGCGGCGGCAGCCATTGCGCATGTCACGTGCCACGCGCGCCCACACGCTGTAACGGTACCTACGCTAAACAAAAACAAGTTGTCACAACGGCGACGCCGTCAAGCATAGTCTTTGTTTTTTACGTCACATTGCTGTCGCTGCCAACGCTGGCAGAAGGAATTCAAGCAATAACAATAACAAACAAAGGGAACTCACATCCACACGTAATTGCATACAGCGCTTAAAAGCAGGCTACATTTGCTCTGCATGTGTGAGATTGGGTGTGAAAGCTACATTTTATGTGTATGCGTTGCGACAGAAGCACTGCAGGCGCCATGTTTGTTATTATTTTCTTTTTTGGCAAATAATAATGTTTTGTGATGCGGACAATGGCTCGCTTCCCAAACACATTCATATACACATACACACACACATGCATATGCACTCAAACACAGCTTTTAGTGATGTGCTTTTTGCGTTCCCGATAATTCATAAATTTACAGTAACTTTGTAACTAGAACTGAGATCACATGATCTGGTGCTGTCTCTTCTTGTTATCGAATTGTCCTTTTGCTTGACTCAACATCACAAGTAAAAATATGCAAAGTTTTATATAATATCGAAAGTTTGAATTTCCATTTATTGCTTATACCCTTTTGGAACGATTTTTTCTTTTTTTATTACAAAAATATCAAATATTTATAATAAATAAAAAGCAATTAAAAATCATAAAAGGTTCTTCCAGAAAACATCGCAATAAGCGCGCAGATGAATCTTTTGGGAAAAAAAACTGAGCTTTGGTATTAAAAATGGCTTTTTAGCGAGTCTTTTGCGAAGCTATCGCAAAATGAAATGATTTGATTCTTACCTGTTTTCAAATCTGTTTGCTATCGATTTGTAGGTTTGAAATCCGTTTATCTCTTGTTTACGATATCGACTACGAAGTTTGGTCCGCTGGGAGCACAAATACGTATTCATGTGTATATGTACATATGTATGTATGTGTTTTGCTTTGTAGGTATTTCCTTGGGCTATGTCATAGTAATAACCATTGTCTGTTTGCCAGCTGAGTTTTTATTTGCTCCACAACGCCACTGATTTACTAAGTATATGAGTGTTGCGTGTTTTTCGTCCTTCGAGCATGGTCATTGCAAAACTGTAATAAATTTGTCTATTTTCACTCTGGCACTTCCTATGCTTTTGCTTGATTATCCTGTTATTTTGCTGTATCTGTCTGTTCATTTATTTCGTTTTTAGACTTGTTGTCAACGTCCTTGAGTAGCGTGAACCGCTTACATAACGCGACATAGCTTCGCTTGTTGTTGCTTAGTGTGGAAGGATTATAATATTTTACTCACCATAAAAATCTAAGCCAAAACTGTGAGTTACACACTTAACTGGTAAGTCTATCGAACTAAAGGCTTGCCAGTCCTCGGCCCTATTCCTTAAATATAGCACTTCAAACAAAAGTTTTGTGTTTTCTGAGCCATAAAATTGGTCGTTGTTGTTGTTCTTTATGCTTCGCGGAAAACTTTAGCAGAAAATATTTTTTATTGGATATCAACCTAGACTTAAGATGGTGAAAAGAAAAGAAAAGTACTTTATCATTAAAGCTTATATTAAATATTATTTATATTACAATTTCTATGTAGAACAGAGTTTTCATTTATGTTTTTCCCACTTGCATTGACATAACTTTTTAATTAGTTATCATGAATTTGAAACAAAAGCTAATTAAAAACAGCTTATTTATTTCAATCAAAAGTTGATGAACATTTCTAAAGCTAGTTGAAATCTTTCTTTATGGCTTACTCAACATTTATAATGTAAAATTTATGAGTATATTCGAATACTTCAATTGGTATCAGGCACACATTGTGGGCACTCAAATCGATGGGCAAAGCTGTGGTGCCTTTAAGAGCCGTCGTATAGTCGCCATGGGCGAGTGACACTCGTAAAAGAATCTCGTTAAGACGTGCAATCAAAGCAGGATTGTGTCTTTGGAGCTCAGGCGTGTGTCCTTTGGATTCAATTATGTGCACTTAGTGCATGCTTTTCAAGTACAAGGATAATGTGTACACAAAACAATTTTAGTGTACATACTCGTATTACAGAGGGATATCACTATCATGTAGTGTAGTGTTCTCATTACTGTGCAGTCATAAGGCGCCAGTCATCGTCCCGTTCCGTCCTTGCTCCTGACTGCGGACAAAACTGTTGTAGTCTTTATTTTCTTTTTAGTGGTCCCTTGCTCCGAGGTAGTGGATCGATATGGAAATGCCACGAACCTGATATTGAAATGTCTACCAATACACTTACACATACATTAAATACACACACTCGTACTTGTATGTGCATATTTTCAATGCTAGGCCAAATCGAGATGCACTGTGTACACTGTAATTAACGGAACATCACAAACCAGTTATTATCCTTGTACACACACGGTGACTGAATGTACATCAATTTAAACTGCATGTATTGACATTTGCTTGTGGTTGGCTACCTCTGCTCATGCCGCTGCTCAATTATTAATTTCAATTAACAATGCAAAGTGCTGAAAAACAACAGTTTGAATATTTCCGTGCAAACCACCATTTTGGTCAACCTGAAGTCGTTAAGTTGTTTTTTTTTATGCCAGACAGCTATTAAAATAATTGAAAAACAGGTTGATCGGAACTGCGTATATTCTATAAATTCAATAGGAGCAGCCAAACTACAGAAATTTTATAAACTAAATCATATTTTGGAATATTCTCACATTCAACCCGAGAGAATAATATATTATTTGTTTATTCTTTGATACTTTAGATAATTTATATTGCTTGTTTACTTCTTTTTTTTTTTTTGCCAAAGAAATATAAACAGAATGTAACAGCTAACATTGTTGTGGGTGTTTGCTGTTAAAGCACTGTTAGAAATCGAATAGCGCTGTTAGTGCCGCAGGAATAGTAGCTGCTTAGAAATAGCCAGAAAATTTAAATTGTCTGATAGAAATACTTTAAACGAGCCGTAAAAGCTTCAACGTTAGAGTCAAAAACAAAAGACAGGCTTCTTTTCAATATTTTTAAAATATTGTTAGGATAGTGTATTTAAAACTTTTTGAATACATATATTATCTCTCTTTATTATGAGAAATACACATACAATATATTAAGGGATATTATGTTTAAAGCTGAAAAACACCCCAAAATTGCATCAAACATAGTTAGTTTCAATAAAATTTTAAATAAATAAAATAATAATTATTTACTCGTATCTGAATTTAAATTCAAATATGTAAATCATACCAATTGCACTTGGTAAAGTCAAAGTGTCCCACTGTGCGGCAGCCGGCGTTTTTGCTTACTCTCATCCCCCTCCCCCTCTCGGTCACAATCTCTCTCTCACACTCACACTCGCGCTCTCGCTCTCGCGACTACCCGCTCTCCGTGCAATGAGTTTCCCTGGCGCCGTTTTGTTGTTCCATTTCAGTTTTCATTTTCAGAGCGCGGACTGCAGTTTGTTTTTTCGATCGTCCGCAAAGAAATTTTTGAAAAATGAAAAACAGTTTTCAATATTATAAACAAAAAATGTGTATACTATTTATATGAAAATCAAATTTTGAAATTCTAACAAAAATATTATCTGTATTTTGCAACACGTGTTGTTAGTGCGCCATTTTTCGTGGAATCGAAAGATAATGAATTGTGTTTTGATTTTTAGTTTTTATTAAAATGTTCTGTGCATAAATGTTGCTAATAATAAACAAATTGAGACGTCGCGATCGTTAAAACGACAGTTTGAAACGTCTGGTCAAAAAGCAAATACAAAAGCAGCTGTTTTGTTATTGTCACGGAAAAACGGTAAAATGTACTTTAAAAATATTTGAATTTAAACATATTTTTTGCCTTGACTATAAATGAAATACCGCGTTTTTTTTCTCTTACTGTCTACCTCCCTCTCTCTCTCTCTCACAATGTATATTTTTAGCCGTTTTTAATAAATACATTTTCCAACTGCAAACATTTTTCCAACCAAAAAAAATGTACTTCATGTTTATTTCGGTCTTCTACGCGTCGTCACCGGCTCAGCCACCCTCCAACCTCCTACCCTGTCGCCCTCTCTCTCTATCCCTCTCTCTGTTGCTCTCTTTATCAATCACATTGTCACTCTATCTGTCGCTGTGAGGTCTTTTAGACACACTGCTCTACTTTTGTGTCGTGAATCTGTTTCGCATTCCAAAATCTTTTTTGTCGGGTCATTTGCGTCTGCCTCTTTGCCACATTGCTACCGTTGTTTTTGTTGTTGTACCACTGATAACAGCTTAGAATCTACCTACACATACGCCCCTTCGACCCTACATCGATATGGGTAAACCTTATGCCGTGATCACAACACATTTGCAGCTGCTGAGCTCAGTTTGAGTCTCAATTACTGCAACTGTCATTTTTATGGAACGTGACGACATTTATCTGTATATAATTCTCAACTGGTTTAAGCACAGTTACCTTTTCTTGTTGCCGCCAAATTCCTACAAATATTATATTTTATCTATTTAATTATCATTGTTATCAACATGGAAAAATTTATATTTTGACCATTTTTGTTGTAAATTGCTGACCACAATGCTATCAATAGTAAATACAATAATATATCAAAAACTAATAACAAAAGCTGTGAACACCATTCGCGATATCAGACACGATAATTATATTTTGTAAGTTTTAATACCTTGATTTATGATGAATAGCTTCGACATTGGTTGCTATCAACATCTTTCCATCATATCTAAATTGTTTTCCATATTCAGGAAACTATAAAAAAAACATTCAAATTGTTTTTAAAGCTTCTAATAGAGCATTTTGAACTGACGACTTTTGTTTTATTTTTATTGCTGTTAATTTAGTTTCAGTTTTATGTGGGCGTAAAGTATGTTAATTGATTATATAAATATATTATTATTCACAAATTTCTTGGAAATACGCTAAGATTAACTTGAATAAAATAAAGTTCAGCTCGCTTGATTTAATACAAGAAACTGTTTCTGATGACGTATTTCTGAGATAAGAAAGTTTTCTCAACCTCTCAAACCCTTGTGCCCATAAATATTGAAATTCAGCACTTGGGCTTATCGATGGTTAACAGCAAACCAATTACGATGGCGTCTGGTATCCAAAAGGGGACAATTCCAATGGCATTGTGTCAACTTTTGGGTTTCAGCTCTCTTACTCACCCATTCCCGAAGTGTTTTCCCTTGCGTTTCCCTTAGCATTTGTCGCAAAACCCCGTAAAATGATTTTGCGGTGATTTGTTATACACATTTTGTTGTTGTTGATTTTTTGCGGTCGCTTTCAACTTAAGGGAGCGTAATTTATATAAGATTTCTTTGGCCACTTTTGGCAAACCATATAAATTCTGTGAATGACAAAAATTGCTCGTTCATTTTCTCAGCAAATTCACGTTAATATGGTGATGAGATGCTGCGGTAAAAATGATTATAGCTGCAAATAATATATAATTTAATATTTAAATAGCCAAGTGTAGAGTATTCTACTACTAAAAAAATTTAGAAAGTAAGCTTGACTAAAATCTGATATATCTGTCCTACAAATATTGTATCTACAAACTCTATTGACACTGCGATAATTAAATTTATTGTTTCGCATTTGTCACGTGGTAAAGTAATAAAATAGATAATCAACTTAATGTACAAAACTTTTGTCTATCTTAATTCCTTCCTATTCAAGGATAGATTGTATGGAAATTGCTTTGCTTAGTCAATTAGACCACTGCACTTGACACACATTTATGGCCCACCAACGGGGCTCACACACACACACACACACACACACAATGAAGTTGGGAATGCATTTATGAATTGTCCATTGTTCAAGTTTGCATAGCCATAGAAATTGAATTGGATACATATGGAAAACGAGCACGATATACAACGAGAGTACTCGTAGGGAAAACACATGGCAATTGTTTTTAAAATTGCTTCTGGCCATAAATACTCGCATATAGTTGGCATTCTCGGCAGCTGCAGTGCTTCGTTTTGACCAAGTTGCATTGCTGGACAACCGCATTGAACTAGTTAATATCTGGCCCATTACCGGTTATAATCGATTTGCATCTGCGCATCTTTCGCCTTATTTCACTTTTGTTTGTTGCATTTCCCAGTTTTTGCAATTGATTTTGATTTGTTTATAAATAACTTTGAATGCTTAATTAAGGTATTTTCCCTTCGGAATTGACTCTGCGTGTGCTATCCACAAAATTGAAGGTCAAAGTTTACGCTCCAACTTTTACTTATTATATCACAAATTGTTTTGTACAATAACAACAAACTCAAAACGCAGCATTTAATGTGTTTTTCTTTAAATATAGTTTATATATTTCAACCTGTAAAGACAAACATTTTCTTGGTACTCGTCCAAAAAATACATCGATTATCCATTGCCTATAAACGAATGGCGTTTTTATTAATATTTTAAATAATCATTTGACCTTTAAAATACGTTTTCCCATCCAAACTTGAACTTGAATCCCACTGACGCAGTCTGGGCCGTTTTGCCTGCGGCAACTGACCAAAAATATTAGCATTTACATCAGCACAGACACTTATTCAGTCTGTTGCCAATGCAAACAGTTAACGCCTGGACAGATGCGCCAATTCAATTTGCGTTTAACACTTGGCCTCCAGGAAAGTCACAGACAACGTGTAGAGTCAATATTTTATAAATTATTCCGGACAGCTGTCAATATTGAGTAAAATTCTTCAAACTCATTGAACTTAAATGATTTTCTTTTTCTTACGTTGAGTTTAATATTTCCAAAAAATTACTGGATGCTAATTTTATTTATTTTCCTCAAATAAATTGACTTGAAGTATCTAAAGTGCACTGAAAAATAAGACCACTTTCTAAAACCAAGAACCATCTTAAACATTTTGTTCTTGAAATAAGAATATTTTAAGACCTAATTACTAAAACTAAAAATATTATACCAAAAAATCTTAATTTCTTAATATAAGAATAAAAATCTTAGATCTTAGATCTGCAGGTTTTGCAGGTGCTTTGTGTGTTTTTGTTTGTTGTTTAGTGTCATATCGACATACTAGACCTCAAGTAAACTAAAACTTACTTCATTTTTCTTAATATGTTAAGAAGCTTAATCTTTATTTGAGATTTTTTGTCTTGAGTATTCAAAACTTTTTGGTCTATAAACGAGGACATATAATCTTAAGAAAATAATAAGTTTTATTCTTATACTAAGATTTGTGGTCTTGAAAATATAAGAATTTATGATCTTAAAAATAAGAACTTGGTCTTAATTGAAATGTTTTTAGAATCAGGATGTGTTTTCTTACTTCAAGATTTTCATGTTCTCGACGCATTTTTTAGACAAAAGTTCTTAGTTCTGAGATCAAATTCTCAAGTTGCGGTCGGAAATAATATTTAAAGTCAATTTACCATTGATTTAGTGTGATCGACCTTGAGATACCTTGTATAATATCTTCTTGCATAACATCTGTGTTTCTTATTTGATCGAAAACTAATTTTTAGAATGTAATTTTCTTTAGTTAATTATTACTATAACTCAAAAACTTTTGTAGTAGTCAAAGTGGTTTTCTTTTTCAAAGAAATTGAATACATAACTTTCAAATAAATTTTATCTTAGATATTTATATAAATATAATCACAGATGTTCCTTCTTTTTTGTTATGGTAATTGATAATCTAAAAAGTCTAGAATATATTCCGAATCTTTGTGAATTAAGTATCATGGAAGCGCTGTCTCTGTCTCTCTATGTAAGGCTCTGTAAAAATCCCATTCGGCTCTTATCAATATAATCAACATTTTCAGATTTAATTTTCATTTCACTTTCAAAATTCAATCACTTGCGTAGTAAATAAATCAAAGAAACCGCCGCAGTGTCGTTTAGTCGGTTCCCACATTAAATTAACTCTAATCTGCTTAACGCTTTCGATTACCGGCTAATGCCAGTTAAGTGGCTAACCGTTTTTGCAACAAAGTCACTGAACTTGAAACTGTTTTCCGCAGCTCATCTAATCAGCAGTTTGGTCAAGTGACGGAGGGAATTGGGTTAGGAGGCAGATGGAAATCCAATTGGCTGATTGAAACATGTTAAGCAAGACAAACAGCACTTAATTGAGATGTTTGAAATATTCAAGGCAATGACGACAGCTTACTGTTGCAAAAAATAATGTATCAATTGATGGGGAAACTTAAAATGAGTAATTGAACATTGTCAATTGAAGAAAAGGAAGGAAACGGCCAGCGGAAAAGGGAAAGACAACGGGGAAATTCTAAGGCTTTTGCTTCGCCCTCCAGTTGATCGTGAGTCTCGACATTGCACTTGACTGCAACATGTTTACATCAATTATAATAAACAATCATTTTATATAGTAGCTAACTCGGGTGTTGCATTATCTGGATCTGTGCATTTTACGAGTATATAGTAGATAAGCTTACTGTAATGAGGTCTCCTCGCTCATAAAAGACTTCCTCCGTCTACTTTCGCATCCAATTCAAATCAGTTGTTATCTTTAGCTCTGATAGCCAAAAACGCCAGTTTAGTAAAGTAAACACTTACCTTGTTATTCTTGCAATTAGCATGCTAAAGTGCACTGGATCTATCCAGTTAAAAGTACAAACATCGCCCCATCAAACATTTGTACAGCATCTGCAAATAAATCGAAAATGGTCTAAGTGATGATAATATAAATACCTAAACTGATTGCCAATAAATGTGATTGCCAATTAACAATGGAAATTAACTTAAAGTCGCTGATTTGCCATTTTCGGGCTAGCACAAATGTTAAATCATTCATAAAGATAATCATAAAGGAGATTTGAGTGTAGTAAAAACTCTTAAGAACTTTAAGGGTTGAAACCAGTTTATTTGAGTTTTTTTGTGAAATTTTTTAACTTGGAATTTCGTGTTCAAACTTAATCTACATATTCTGGAATAGTTGTACTAACAATTTATTTAACTTTAAAAAAGTCGATTTTGTGAACCTTCTAAACTGGTTTCCCCCCTTAGTAACGGTTGAAGTTTTTCTCTGCTTAAAACTACTTAAAGTTAAACTACTTCTTCACTCAAAATGTTCGCTAAAGAGTTTACCTGAAGTAAAGTTATAAAAACAAGAGTTGAAGTATCAACATTGTTTTACATGGCTTCAGTTTTGATTAAAGAAGAAAAGTTATTTAATTTTTATTTTATAAGAAATTTTATGTTCAAGATCATCTCTATTTTAATAATAATACTATGTTTTATTATCAACTTTTTGACTGAAAAGAAGGTTATACATTTAGATCCCTTAAACTGAGCTCTTGCTTAAAGTTTATTCCTAAAACAAGCTGTGAATGATTTAACTTAAATTGTAGATTTGCTTTTTATTATTATCATCTGGATTAAAGTGATAAATCTTTTATTTGGCAATGTCTGGTTTTAGCACATCTTCTAGCTGTCCGAGCGAATCGATTGATAACGTGACTTTCTGGACAAACAACTGTTTGTAATGTAGAAGGTATCGTGCTGACTGAAAGTGCCAGGTTTTAACCAGTTTCAATTGGTTATTGCGGCAGGTCGGTCGATAAAACGTTGATAAATGCAAATGGATTAATGTTTTGTTTAATATTGTTTCGTTCTTCAGACACTTGATAATTACACTTGAAGGACCGGCAAAAAAGGATAAGCACACACACTGTGTATTATGCCAGCAGCAATCGATAACTCAGTGAGAGTCCGAGTCCGAGTACAAGCCAAAATAAACAACATAAATCAAAAGGAAGGAGTTGAAGGAGCAGGAGGTGTCGGGGCAGCACAATGAGAAGCCGCACGGAAAAGGATTACGACAGTGCGACGCCGGCGTTGCAGCAACAAATGAACCTCGCCCGCCGCGCCTGTTGGTCCACTTCAACAACAGCAAACTCAACTTCCAATCCCAATCCTAGTCCATCGAATGGTGCTAAACAAATTCAACTATCCGAAGTAACAACTTGCCAGTTGGCTTACACACTGAGTTTCAACCAAAGTGTCGCCAGCCTTTCACCGATTAAGGAGCCACCAGAAAGAATCTACCGCAGACCCAGACAGAGACAGAATCCGAGTCCAATGAAGCGGCAAATGTGGCTTTTGCTGCTCTGTGGCCTTTGCATGTTCCTCTCCAGCATTGAGGCACGGCCCAATGCCAGTGCCTCCAGTTCGAGTTCCAGTTCTAGCCCCACTTCCAGCGCCAAGCCCACGGATGCAGTTACGCAGTTAAACGTAAGTGTCTAAACTTAATTGATATGCCGACTTTGTTACCAATAAGACTTGACTTAAGCTCTTAGCCTGATTGCACTTTGGTGTTCAGTCGGGCGTGTCTCAAAACCAGATTCCCTATGACTTCTGATATTTAAATACAAGTTGTATCTCCTACTTTCTATCGAACTTTCTATCCTTTGCTTTGCGCCCACAAAACACAGTTCGGCATAATGATAGTAATTAGCCTGTCCGAAGCGTCAGAAATTAATAACTTGTCAGGAATTGTACAGCCTAAAGTTACATTTGACGTCAATGCAGACTGATTCAGTATCTAGCAGATACTCTATCTATCAGATACAGGAGGTCGGCAAATATGATAAGCAGATTATAAGACAGCATTGTCTTGTGACTTAATCTACTTAAATTACACACATTTCCAGTCATGTTATTAAATATTTAAATTGTTTTGTTGCAATTGGATAGAGGAGATCCGTGTTAAGCTGTGTTTATGTTTTGTAAAGATTTCTTAAAAGAATAAGTGAGTTTATATAAATCTAAGTTTTAACTAAGGACCGTTCTTTTCATTGTTTCTATTAGGTGTTTGATAACTACTGAAAATATATGTTGACGTAAAATGTATAGAAATTACTGTAAAATTTAAAAAAAACGGCCCTTAGATTTCGATTAATCTCTAATCATAATGTTAAAAGACAATTTATTTTTTGATTAAAACAAACTTACAACAGAAATTTAAACATCATATTATCATTTAACCAACTTTAGTTAAATGAATAAACTTCCATCGATCGAGTTGAATTGTAGTTTCCCTTGTCATAGAAAATAAAAGTATATTCTTAGCTATTCGAATACTACATTCCACCACTACATTTGACTCTCACCTGTAACCAGTGCCCTTTATAGGCACTGACCTAGATCAACCCAAGAGAACAATGCGGGTCGACTTAATTTATGCTGACGAATTTCATTCAGAAAATAGCTGACATGGCAGGCGGTTGTTGCTCAGGAATTGTCATTTAGGTTGCCACTCCGTTGTGCCTATTAAATGCTATGCATACCCTGTAATCGTTTCGGAAGATAAAATATTTACTTTCATGATTTCATGATTATCATGACTTCAACTACAAAATCATATAGAAGAAAGCCATTATAAAATTATTTTAAATAATACGCCATAATTATGTCAAGTTCTTTTATAAATTCTTGACAATGTTATGTAGTATATTTAACAATTTTATTGACTTAAAAAAGTCAAGGAAAATAATATTATTATTTTTGTTTTTTATAGTTTTGAATGCTTGCAGCCTTGATTACAATGGTATATAATTTTAAAACTCATAATTTCTAATCTCTTTCAAGCTGCCACAAACAACATTAGCCTCAGTTTTAACATCCCCGTCGGCGTTATCCCCCACAACTCAATCTCTGCCACATGCCGAGCAGTTGAAAGCCGTGGATCCCTTTGATGTGGAGATGGATGAAGTGCAGGAACATCATAAAACGGAGCGGTATCCTTTGTCCCAAGTAGACTTTGCGCGAGTCAAGACGCCGTTTATAATAGGCATATGGATATTATCAGCGAGCATAGCCAAAATTGGTAAGTTCTAGTCTAAGGATACTAACGTAAGGAGGCAACGTGGGTGAAAATGTGTGTGTGTGTCTTAGTCTGGTTGCCAGGCAAAATCAATACATTTTATATAACGTTGACTTCGGCGCTGTCAGTGACATGCAGATTTACGTCAACTTACACAACGGTGTGTGACTGTGTGTGGGTGTGTGTGTGTGTGTAGGTGTGCAGCCTGTCCCAGCTGAAGGACATTGCATAAGCATCAGCCAAGTGCGCAACAAGCGAGCGGACAGAAAACCTTGACCCTGTCCCCGAAAACGAAAAAAAAAAACGAATTCCCTTGAGCAACAATTGCCCGATTGCATAAACCATTTGGCCAGGTTGCAATGATTTTGACCACTTTCTGGCATCTCCTGGGACCTCGCTTTTCAGTTGGCAACCAGCAGCAACCAGTGTTAACTTTGTTATCTTCTCTGTTTGCCCTCCTTCTCCTCGGCCAGTTGGTTAACTTGGCTTTTTGTACAAAAATCCATTTGTTCAAGGCCACAAAGCACGGCCCAAAAGCACACGCAGTGTCCGCCTTCCGTAACACCTTCTCGGCCAACACCTTCTCGATCTTACTGGCCAACACTGCCCTTTGTTGGCCAGTTTTCCAGTTGGCATTTAGCCCCGTTTGGGCTACTGCGCGTCGTATCTGCAATTGAATAAGTCAAGTCAAGTTTGTGGAGTGACTTTTCCACTTATGTAATTACTATCAGGGCCACTTTTCTACAGGCCATGCTGTGTTGGGCCCAAATCTGATGGCTTAAATACCAAATATTCTTCTTTTTCCGCTTTTTAAACTCTTTTATCGAGACTTGGGACTTTGATACGACCTTAGCAAAAATAAAATCTAGAAAAAGCATCATTATTTTTAAGTATATAACTGACATAAATATACGATATAAAATAATAATATTTATATTTGGAGTATTCAGAAACTATGATATTTGTGTTGTATGATAAAGTGATATATTTTGTAATGACAACAAACACACAGAAAAAAGATAATCACACCAAACATGCCCTGGGGTATGTATACAAAATTCGTCGTATTGATAAAAAGTAATAAATATAAAAGGGTTGCAGGACTGTTAAAAGTATCTAACGAAATAAGGTTACACTGAGGTTGGTATTGGTTGAAAAAGAGAGTAACTTTTCTTGGTCCTTTGGCCTTATGGTTAGATGCGCCGAGCTGCCAGAATTAGAGCTTTCAGTTAAATAAGTAGGGTTCGAAAATGACAAATGACAATTTGACAATGACAAAATGTGAATTCTTGCTTTATACAAAACAGCTGTTAATTGAAATAAAACTCATTGAACTGGGGATTTATCACAAATATGACAACAGAAACTTAAAAAGCTCACTTACTAGCTACAGGGTAACAAAATTTATCACTTTATCATAGTTCTGAATACTCTTATTATTAAATTTTAAAAAAACCTTGCCGCAGAAAGACCACACAACATTCGCTACTACTAAATGTTTACTGATTTGCAATAATTTTTAAGCAAACTTTATGTTAGCAATTTAATTTCATAGGAACAATTTATGTTCCTTACTTTGTGGATTACATTAAATTATTTTTCTGTATATTTTGATGAGGTTGAAAAAAACTTTAATCCATAAAGCGTTCTAGAGACCTAAATTTACATATTACCCATCGTAGCAATTGACCCAAATACCAAATCAGCAATATTCGTAGAACAGTTGAGGGGAAAACTCGGTAGAGTTACATTTTCATGTAAATGGGCCATAGTTGAAATGGAAATTGTTGTTTCGCTAGTTTTTATAGGTGCACACAAGAAACACATTAAAGCGAAAGTGTTTCAGCTCATTGTTATGAATGAGACAGGCGCCACGCCCCTTCTCCCTTACGCCCACAAGTAGAGAAGTGTGAAAATCTTTGGGGAAAATCTTTTCGTTGTACTAAATTTGAAATTGTATATTCCAGGTTTCCATATGACGCCCAAATTGCATCTGATATTTCCGGAATCATGTCTGCTGATTGTTGTGGGCGTGGCCATAGGCGTCGTACTCTATTTCTGCACGGACGTCGCCGTCTCTCCGCTGACGCCCAACACATTCTTCTTCTATATGCTGCCGCCGATAATTCTGGATGCGGGTTACTTTATGCCCAATCGCATGTTCTTCGATAACCTGGGCACAATCCTGCTCATGGCCGTGGTGGGCACCATCTTCAATGTGGCCACGATTGGTAAGCATTCAATTGATCACATTATATTAATGGCGTCATCGGATACGACGCTGTCAACAAGCTGAACACATGAAGTCTTTTTAAAGTAATAAACAAAAGGAGAAGGGGAAAAGTAAAGTGATTGTTCTCGCCTACGTCACTGCATCACAGGCTGCTTGTTCAGGTCCCACTCATCCATCAGGTGGTCAATGAGGTCACAGGTTCTTACAAGAGCAAATGTGTATATTTATTATCCTACAGGGTCGATAAACCCCACAGGAGTGTGCATAGTGTCACATAAAACTAATAATAAATAAAAGCTTTTCATATTTTTATCAACTCATATTATGACAGAAGAGAGTAGTATCTATCTGCAATCATTTCCATCCATATATATTTCAATCTAACAAATGATTTGCAACTTCTACCAAAACAAACAATAGTGACTTTGAATATCTTTATTCGCATTTAGTAACAATTTGTGACTATCACTTAACATTTCATTTGCAAAACTCATACGCTGGCCAAGTAAACAAAATTATTGTAAATTTGCGGAGCATTACTTAGGACTGATTGCGATGATGGCCACAAATTTGTGGCACGCGAACACAACACATTGTTGTGGACAGTGCTTGGGCAGTGACAGGGGGACAGGGGGACACGGGATTGTTGATGAGCACTTGGACGTGATTTACGCGAATATAAAACCACAAGCGAGTGATGTGAATGTGTGAATAACGAGAGCATTGAATGGATGGAAGTCATGTGGAAAGCACGGATATTTCGCCTGGATTGGCGCACCCCAAGAAAACAAACAACTTTTCTAACCAAATTGTAACTATTTTGTAAAACCAACAAATTTGTATTTTTAAAAAATTTAAGTAATAATTACAAGCAGAAATATTTACTACATAGGATAGGAGAGGTATTTAATATTACTAGAAAAAGTGAAAAATAATTTCAGCTACACAGAGCAGTTTTTGAATCGGAATAATACATAGAAAGAGCAACCAATTTGAGTATTCAGCATTTAAAATATTCATGGAACTACAGAATATTTAAGTTAAAAAGAAGAATTCAAGAGAGATAATTGATTCTGCTAATATTATTCTTAATCTCAGTGAACAATTGAAGTTGCACTTAGTGAAAACAAAGGCAATAAAAAATATGCAATTAGTCTGTTGATTATGTTTTGCCGGGGACAACGCACAAATTGAATGAGGATAATTCAAGGAATTCTCGTCTTTGCAGGTGGCTCCCTTTACGCCTGCGGCGTTTGTGGCTTCTTTGGGGAGGAGGTACCGCAGCTGATGGACATCTTTCTGTTTGCCTCGCTGATATCCGCAGTGGATCCCGTTGCTGTGCTGGCCGTATTCGAGGAGATACACGTCAACGAGATCCTCTACATTGTTGTCTTTGGCGAATCGCTGCTAAACGATGCCGTTACGGTAAATTAACTGCTCGGATTTTTATTGAGTGATTGAGGAACAAGTTTTATTCGCCAATTAGGCAGAGCACACTTTGTGGCTGTCCTAAGATTGAATCAGTGCGACGACAAACTGCATTTAACGACTTTAACTACTGACTGTTGGTGCCAGTTAATAAAAACCACTTAATCTCCGCTTTCAGGTCGTCATGTACCACATGATGGAAGTTTATAATGAGATTGGCTTGCCGAAAATTGTGGCGCAGGATATTGCCAGCGGCGTTGGTTCCTTCTTCGTGGTGGCTCTCGGTGGCACTGCAATTGGTGAGTTTTAATAAAATTAAGACATTATTGTAGGCAATTGACTTGAATTTGATGATAAATTTAATTATAACATCTACTATAAAATCCCTTTTAAATATAATCTGATGAAAGCAACTGGCTTTAAAAATGAAGATTTGGCATGGAAAAGTTTTTTGTTAAAATAAGATAGCTTTTAGAGGTGGAGAACTATCGATAGTCGGCGCCATTGATAGTCGACGATAGTCGACAATAGTGCTATCGATAGTCGACGATAGTCCCGGACACAAAAAATACATCATAAAATAATAATAGCTTTTTATATATTTTTGGAAAGGTCATTTAAATTCCATTTGAATGATGCAAAACTTTCCTTAACCCATTAAGTACCCATTGAAAATTTCGAATTTTTGTAAACATCTACTTTATTAATTTTTTTCATCGGTCTCAAACAAAAAAAAAATTTTTTTGCTGAAAAAAAATTCTTCAAAAGATTCTAAGAGTAACTCTAAAAAGAAAATTTTAAAAATCTTGTCGCTTATATTTTTTATGATGTTGGAAAATTACAAACAAGCGATATTTTGTATGAAATTTAGGAAAAATGGGTTAAAAAAGTAATTTTTAGCAATTTTTAGAATATCGATAGTACTTCGAGAACTATCGAAAGTGGGTGGCTGCTATCGATGGTAGCTCGATAGCGCCCAACCATCGATAGTGTCGATAGTGCTATCGATAGTTCTCCACCTCTAATAGCTTTGATGTATTCTAAAAATCTCGACACATTTTTAAATGAGTTCTTTTGAACAAGATGTCTATGGATTTAATTAGAAATCAGTCTACCCTTTAAAATTAAAGCCTCCTTTGGCTGCATAGCAAAGTATTCATATTTTTCTTTACAATAGGCATCATTTGGGGTTTCCTTACCGGCTTGGTAACTCGTTTTACGGATCATGTGAGAGTCATAGAACCAATATTTATATTTGTTATGGCCTACCTGGCATATCTGAATGCGGAAATCTTCCACATGAGCGGCATATTAGCGTGAGTTTTATTAATCTATCTAAAAAAAAATATAAATATAAATATTTTTCTATTTATTTAGCATTACATTCTGTGGAATTACGATGAAGAACTATGTGGAATCGAATATATCTCAGAAGTCGCACACAACTGTTAAATATGCATTGAAAATGTTATCCAGTTCGGCGGAAACGATTATATTCATGTTCCTAGGCGTTGCCACAGTCAACAATATGCACGTATGGAATACGTGGTTTGTGATTCTGACCATTGCCTTCTGTTCAGTATTTCGTGTCATCGGTGGGTACTATCTGGCAATCTCTGTAGACTTAACTTTAATGCAAAACTCTTACTGTTTTGTAGGTGTCATATTGTTGTCGGCACTTGCCAATCGCTTTCGATTGCACAAATTGTCGAGAGTGGATCAGTTTGTGATGTCGTACGGTGGTTTGCGTGGTGCCGTTGCCTTTGCCCTCGTGCTGCTGGTGGATGAGAATGTGGTCAAGCATAAGAACATGTTTGTGACCACAACCATAGCTGTGATCTATTTTACTGTGTTTGTGCAAGGCATCACCATAAAGCCCCTCGTCAAGATCCTCAACGTGAAGCGTGCCAACAAACGCAAGCCAACAATGAATGAACGCATTCATGAGCGTGTAAGTGAATGTATTTTAATACCCGTTACTTAAAAAATAAGTAAAAGGGTATATTGTATTCGTTGCAATGTATGTAACAGGGTGAAGGAAGCCTCTCCGACCCTATAAAGTGTATATATTCTTGATCAGCATCAACAGCCGAGTCGAGTCCGTCTGTCTGTCCGTCCGTCCGTCCGTGTGAGGGACTAGATCTTAGCCACTAACGTTAACTACAATTATTACCTATCATCCTACTAATCGTAACAATCGGACAAATAGAATGGTGGAAATTGTTGATTAAAGTTTTTTAAGTGCCTAAGAGCATGCAATAAAAAATATTTTAAATTTACTTAAATAAGTAACGGGTATCCTATGGTCGGGTGCTCGACTATCGCCTTTCCCACTTGTTATCTTTTATAAATAATTTGAAATATATTTTATAGTATTAGACTTCCATTAGAGATTAAATTGCAAATTCAAAAGATCTAAAAACCAAGTGGTTCCAATTTAATGAGGGTCAAGCGTATAACTATTTGTATTCCTTGCAGTTTATGGATCATTTGATGGCCGGCATTGAGGATATCTGTGGCAAGACGGGCAACTATAATGTTCGTGATAAGTTTAAGCGTTTCGACAATCGCTTTATACGCCCATTGCTGCTCCGAGATCCAAAGGTAAGTTTTATATACATATATTATGTTGTTTGAGAATGTTTTATATTGAACTTGTGCTGTTTAACACTTTTCTCAAAAAGGGCGCTGAACCAAAGATTATTGAAACATACTCAAAGTTAACCATGCGCGATGCCATGGAGGTGATGCGTCGCAATCCCTCGACAATTGGACAGATGTCGGGCACCGAGTCCATGAGTGCATTGTTTAGGAACTATACCAATAATTATATTGGCGGCAGGTGGGCACCGCCAACCATATACACCACCTGGTAAACGAATTTTGGATATTGCAACGATATCGATTACGAGCTCGATATCAATAATGATAACTATAACGATAACAATAACAATAACCGTACAATGCATGTATGCAAAATCTATAAATTTTGTAGAACTTTCTTTTAGCATGAATACACAGCACAAATATTAACTTTACAAATTGGCTAACAAAGGAAACACGTAGTACTTCTCTCTCTCTCTATCTCTCTGTGTGTACTGCTCGCTCTTTTACTCTATATTTTGTATCTGAAATTCGTTTATCTGTATCTTTAGTTCAAATGTGGTAGTTAATGGTTTGTCTAACTATTGTAACAAACTTTTGAGTTTATTTTTTAATATATTCTTTGAATTTCGCAGCCCGAGTTTGACAAATCTGGACAATACATGCTCGCACAATCTGGACATGGCTGAACTGGACTATAATCCATCCAAAAAGGATTTGACTGATGCCAAGATACATCATTTGTTAGCCGAAGAACTGAAGCCTTATCGAAGGGTATGTATTGTCTATAAACGGGAATTCTCGTTGCATAATAATCAACTTTGGTTTGGTTCCTATTATATAGCAGTGCCAGTTTTAAATACAGTTACTACTACTATATTTTAGAAGCATAATTCACACACAGCCCAAGTTCTTGAGTATTACTGTTTCGATATTTCTCACCTCAACTTGATATCACTGAAGATACTTTAAGCGTCTCGTAGTCGTATTCGTATTTTATGCTTTCACATTTCATTCTTTTGGGCATTTCGTTTTGAGACACGGTCGCTTCTCTCTCTCTCTCTCTCTCCCTCTCACTCTGTCCATTTCTCTATATATCTCTATATATGTCTACACTAACTACTTATATCTATATAGATATATTTGTAATTAATCGTTTGTTTAATTTCTTCCCGTTGTATCGAACTTCAACTTTATCTCCAACCTCTCGTCAACGACACGTATTGCAATATCTAAAATGCGTTCCAAAAAAAACTACTTCAAATTTTTGTGTGCTTTGAAAAATGTTGTATAAACAAATTGTACAACAAATGCTAAAAAAATATTTCGTTATGAAAGGCTTCCATACAAATGGTACGAATAAATTGGTTCATTTTGATAATCTGAATTAACTTTTATCATTTGTTGTTGTTTATTTTTCCAATTTTAACAATGTACTAAGAAAGATTTTTGATTAAATGTTACACGTTTCTTGTGTGTCTATACTCATGACTACAATACGTTCTATTGTAATGCCTATAATAATATCGCTAACAAATATTCATAATAATAACAATATAAATAATTTACAGTTTCTAGTAAATATCTCAATGTATTTCGAATTGGTGTCTAAAACTCGTATTGATAATAATCTAATTCTCAATTTAATTGCTTAAACAAAGAAAATCTCAACTATGCATACATATATTTTAAACATTCTACATTCATTGTACACTCGAGAAACACACAAAATTTATATTAGCTAGTGTAGTTATGCGATTATAAATAGGTTTTTCTAGAAAGATTTGAAATTTTTGAAAAAATTGCCAATCACCTTAACCCTCTAAGGCTATCTTTGAAAATAATGAAGAAAAAAAGTCAAAACTTGGGCCTTTGAATTCAAAAATGAGCTCAGAAAAGAGCTCACCTGTAAGGTGACAAAATGTAAAAAGTGACTCAAGGCTCTTTAGGGGCTATCAGCGAAAAAAGTCGGTTGAAAATATGTTTACATTTTAGATTTGTCATTTATCTATTGTAATGTAACACCAACCAAATAGAAAAACAGAAAAAAACACATGGCATGTCCTAGTTAAAATAAAAGCACCATTTAAAGCTTCCGAGTGCTTTAAAGCTTGTTGCAAATGTCAAGCTGTGTTTATTAGCAGCGCTTAAAAAATATTTTCATGTTAGAAAACGGATTACTTTTTTAGTTATTGTGATTAAACGGATAAGTGTCTTGAGGCACGCTTACGTGTTAGAGGGTTAAGAATCTAAAATAAATTATCCGAAGAGTGTATTTATACATATTATACATATTTAATTTATAGTTTAAAAAATATACTACCAGATTCCTCGTTCGAATTGAATTGAGAAAATGTATCATATAGTTAATCTGTTAATAATGAGTTCTAAATTCGTAATATAGTTTGTAAACTAAATCGTACATATATAGTTCTTTTTGGACATTTGGTTCCTTAAAAAATATTCCGATTTCCCCTTGTGTAGTTCGTCTACGTAAATTTATAGGTTGATACAAATACAAATAACATTTCAACTTTACAACCATAAAGCAAATAACATCAATTAATCGAATAACAACTTATATTTGTTTGGACTGCTTTTTAACTTATTCCTTTGATATTCGCACTTTGAACACTTTTAAACTATTCAAACATAAAACTGTTTCTTGTTTATTTATCTGTATACTTTGCAAGATACTTAAAAGCACACACTGATTAGCAACATCAGCATACAACCATTAATGTTGTCTTACAATTTATAATCTAAGAATTAAATGCTCTTTCCAAATTACATAAATATTTGCTTGAAAAGAGTATTTGTACTTCGGTCATGTCGAAGTTGGCATCCCCGTCAAGATTGTTTGTTTTGGCCCCGAAAAGTGCACCACTCTATTTAGAAATCAAAACTTTATATATTCGTATTATATTCAGATTATAAAACCTACTTATAAGCTGTATAAATGTTATGAGACCGTCTTTACACCTAATCAATTGATGTTAATGCTAGTTCCCAACAACTTAATAACATTATTCTTTGTCGAATATTATGAAATAAGTAAATGTTATAAGAAACAATCACTTAAGAACACATCGTCATATTCTTACAGCACCGTCGTCTTAGTTATAGCCGACACGCAGTAGATGACAGAGATTTGTCCACACAGGTGAGTGCTATCGAATCGCTTCAAAGTCAAGACAAATCTCTGAAAGCACCAAAAGCAAACAAATATCAGAATGTCATCTTCGTGCTTTTGTGGATTTTATACACAAAAACTAAAAGAAATCAATAATAATTGGAATATTGTATACAATCATTGCCAATTTCAGGTCAATTATAAAATGCAAATGAATTTCCGGCGCATGTTCAACGATCGCAAGCATCACAAAAGAAGCAAACGTGGTGCCAACAATAAGGTAAAAGCTTTCAATATATGATTATATTCTTCAACTAATTTTACACTGCTTTTAGGAGCCCAAGGATAATGTTAAGCAGAATCATGTCTCCTTTCACGATTTCCAACAGAACGGCACTACGAAGCAGTTGTCCAATGGTACGAATTCGAGCTCAAACCATTCACGCAAAAAATCTTACAGAAAAAGACATTCTCACAATTCACTAAACAAATATCGTAGATTAGACATAGGTAAATGCCGCTAAAACAGCAATTAAATCTCTACAATGAACTGAAGTCAAACTATAGCATCAATAGAAAGCAAAAATTCCAAAATTCCGTAGAATCTCTTAATTTAATTATTTATTATTTCTCTCTATCTCTAGAAAGCATCCAATTTTATAAAAATCATTTGATAAAGTCTGAGCTTATTTTTTTTACAGTAGAGTGATCTTTTTTGAGTTTTACATATTTTATGTGCTCCCTTTGCAAGTCATTTATCCTAATGTTATTAACCAGCAAATCATCTAATTTATTTAATTTAATTGTAAGCATGTTGGGGCTCGTAAACTACTTATTACTTTAATTATATATTTTTTAAATTACATTATTATATTATTTGTATGTACTTTACGAGCCCTTTTATACTATACCTTTTACACTTTGTCGCTAACTAAATAATTTTTAACAATTGGTTATTAATTCGAAAATCAAAATTTTCTTTATCTTCCCAACATTTTCATGTGCTTTCCCCCGACGTCCATAAATTGGTTAATTAATTCGATTCATAAAATTTGCACCTTTAACAAAACTAATTGACAAAACTAAAAAAAAAAAAAAAAAAAAAAAAAAACTAAAATCTGCATTTGCCTCTGCCTCTTGCCTTGATCTCATCCATACATATTGTGTTTAACCAATGTAAAACCATATAAAGACTATATTAACGATGTGCTCAATGAAACAGCCGACGAGAGTCAACAGAATCCGAATGAGATCAATGTCATTGGCCCCAGCGAAGATTGGGATGATGGCCTGACATTTACAGCTAAATCATCACGTAAGTTCCAACAGCTTTTAAATGTTCAACTAACTTAATTACATTAATAATAATTACATAATTACCTAAGCGGTTATTTCATAGTTATTTTCTTCTTATTGGTTATGGGTTATTGTTGGCTGGGCCAAACATTGCCTTACAAATTGTTTATTTATGAATATTTTTATGTGTTATCATTCAAAGCTGCGCCATAAATTCCTTAGATATATATATGTATACATGATCGGCAGTTATATAGCAATAACCGATTTGTGTTTATCATAACAATTGACTACACAAAAATGCCATAAAGTGTTTTATTTGATTTTAAACTCAAAAAATGGGTCGTTAACTTTAAGTGAATGCTATTTTTAGTACACTGTCTGACACAATTAAAGCCAAGAAATCCTCAAAAGGTTCAAGACATTTTGTATAATTATCAACTGTAATAATAATTAGTTATCAAGTAGCAAAGTTAATTAAAAAATAGTTAAGATCTTGTACCACATCTATAATTTCCTTCAATTCTTCGGACAATCTGTTTTCCCCCATCAAATCTTTGCTAGACTTTTTGATGATTTCTTTTGGTTCATATTTTCTTCCTTTTATTTATTGAGCAACATATTGAGAGTCCTTAATGCGTACAGTTTTAAATGTACTTCAATAAAATGCTATAACGACAAACATTTCTATTTATATTGTTTTTTCCCCGTTTTATGCCTATCCAATTTTGAATTTGAATACCAAAAAAAAAAATCGTGTTGTTCGATATACCTGATACCTGATATGTGATACCGTTAGCTGACTCGGATCGCGCCAATAATAACTCATTGATAGCGCATATACAAAACCTGCCCGGTTTTGATGCATCCAAGGCGCGCATCGTTCACCACTATGCGCCCAAACTTGAGGACGGTTCTCAGCAAGAACTCGACTCGCCGGATCCACCCGTTGGACCCACAGCGGCTGAACTGATTCTGCCCTGGCGACGGGATCGTTCATACCAGAGCATTGGTAAACAAAATCATCAACAACAGCATCAAAAACAAATATAAAAAACAACATGAATTCTATGGCTATGCAAAACTTGTACATGCACTCACATTCATATAGAAACACCGCATTCATAAATCCATCTCAAGATCTTTTGTCCAACTGATCGAAAATTGCATTTAATAAGACTTCAGATGAAATTTAAAACTTCAAATCTACTTCTTAAATAAAAGTGTAGCTAATTTAGGAAGCAATTTTAAATACAGTCTTCTTTCATGGCTTCTAGCGCTTATTCTCTATCTTTGTTTGAAATCAAATACCTTTTCAATTTATTAAAATGCTATAGTTAAAAAGAAAGATAATAAAAATCCAATCTTTTTGTGCTTCTCATATTGCTTCTCTTAAATGTATCTCAGAAGAATTGCCTTTAAGACGTTTCTTCTCTTATTGCTTTTCGCTTCTACTATCAATCTTAGTGGGAAATAACCCAAGTTGTCAAACAATTCATTCATCTGCCATTACTCATACACCATAAAGGAAAAAACGATATGAAAATCATAATCTTTGTATTTTGATCAGACTGCAAGCCATAAAATCATATAATGCCTTAATCTTAGAGAAGTTTTTGTAAAATCGTATATAATTATATGCCAAGCATTTAAAGCAGTTACCTAAGTTTATTCCAACATATTTTTTTTGCTTTATATTTATTTTTTACAATCCTAAACACAATTCCATACATAATTAGATATAGTGCCCAAAGTTGTAATAATGTTCAATGTTATTTAGATAATTCATATACAAATAGTTGTCATCAATGTCTGTCGAGCTTGATTGATTGATTGACTGATTGTAAAAACTATCCTCGTACATAAAATCGCTGAAATTGCTAGTTCTCATAGTTACATATATGACAATGATGATTATGTACATGTAGATTCCATAATGTTTCGCAAATCGAATCAAATTAAAAGTCACAACCAATATGAAATTGAAAGCATTGAAGGCGAACCAAACAGCAAAAGCAGCATGGCATTTTTGTGCATGACAAAGTTATTTGTTGTTGCCCCATTTGGTTGAAAGTACTACGTTAATTACCTATGTATTAAGTCGATGTTGAATGTCGCGTTTACACAATATTAGGACATTCCATTGGCATTCATTTTCCACAAATTCAAACAAAATTGTAATCAGTGTAAACGGGCTATTTAGTCAGGTTAACGAGGAAAACGAATCGAATCGAATGTCGCATGTGTTGTTTTCAAATTAACGAAACTCTCAGTATTGTTATCAATTTTTATTAACATTTTTATGTTTATAAGAAAGTTAAGTACTTAAAATTTAAGATTTATTTAGCGTAAGTTGCAACTGTAATATATATTTTTTAACTATAATTTTTTGAATAAAATTACTTTTGTTCAAATTAACATTTCATTTATTAGTTATTTGAGATTTCCGTAACACATGCGACTGAAATGAAGATATTGCATATTGTTTAATATGCTCACCAAGACTGTCAGCCAGTTTAACTGGATCCCGTTTCGTTTTTCAGCTCCAGCTATGATTTGTTGGACAGTTTCAAGTGGTTCACAGTCTTCGATTCGATTCCGTTTTGTGCTTTTATTATGTCCAGACTCTTTTTAGTTGAGCGCACTTTGTTCTTCGTGTTGATTTTTCTTTTCTCTCGATTAACTGTAGTTGCCAATAACTGGGCTTAAGATGATCCCGAAACGATCTTTAAATGCGCTGCATGCCATACGGGACCAAGATTATTAATTCACTAAAGATCCTTGTGCTTTGTCTCTCATTGCAAAACTGTTTAGTGGCCGAGCATCCCATTCCCGAGGAGGATCGCAATATGTCGCGTGACTCGGATGGCGAGAGGCGTGTGGCCACGCCCACGGCCACCGAGTCCCAGCTGCCGTGGAAGCGACAAGGTGATGAGTGCACCGATGCCGTGCAACAGAATGAGTTTCCCGCCTGGGCCTCCAACAAGGAATATTTGGCCTATAATTCGCCCAGCGCCACGTTTCTAGGTAAAGTAATAATCTTTTTTTTTCATATATTTATTTCTATTTTAGGTATATATAGGGGGTGGTTTTATAATTCGGGCAGTTTACAACACTGAATGTACAGTTACCGTTACCGTTACGTTTCCACTTTCCTTCCCAATTTCGAACTATCTACCATTTGATTTTTGTGAATTGGCCGAAAAAAGAAGAAAATTTTGTAAATATCTGGAATTTTTATATATATATTCGTATACTATATTTACATACAGAGATATAAATTATATTTCTTAGTTTTCCCTTGTGTTATTTAAGTGCACCAAACCTTGAGACCAGACCAAAAATTTAAGCATAATTGAAATTAAAATTGATATTGAAATTTTTCAAATAACTGTGATACACGTGTAGAGTTTTAGTGTGTGTTTTTAATTGGTTTCTGTTTTGGTAATTTTCCTCAACTTTGTTTTTCTTTTTCTCTCTTTGGCGCATTGTTTATACTTTGGTAACTGTTGCCCCACAAACCACAACCACAAATCCACAACTAAATACACCCACAAAAAACAACAAACAACAACACAATGTGCTTGCAACCCATGATCGAACTTACAACACACTAAGGTGGTATAAACAAGCCTAAACAGCCCAAGTCCGTCATAGGTCTGTTTCGACGCGAAAGTTGCAGCTCAAAGGCTGGCAGCACTGGCATCGGCAGCAGCAGCGACGCCGTCGCCAGCTTGGATCCCCTGGTTGTGCCCCCACCAACTGCCATCAATCCGAGTGCGGCGCCATCGACGTCCATGCACAATCCGCGCCTCGACAATCGCTCGCAGTCCATCTCGTCGGGCACCTTGGGCTGCCATCTGGTTGGACCCGATGGTCATACCGGACCCTTTCCGGTCACCGCGAGTCATCGACGCAACGTGCGACGCGGCTCTATGTTGGAGCTGAGTGGGTAAGTTGAGCACGACTGCGGCACATGCCTCTCTCTCTCTCTCTCTCTCTCTCTGTTGTCCCACTCATACACAGCTACACAAATAACTCTGTGTGTGTGTGTGTTTATATCTGTTGCATGTCATTCGTTATTCGTTTGTTCTTTGTAGCTAACTTGTGCATTGTTATTTTAGTACTAGAATTATTTATTTCTCGCTTCAATACTTAATTACAGTCATTTTTATAGGCATTTAACAAAACAATTTAGCTAAAATTTGCATTGAAAAGAAACAAACGTGAGAAGTTTTTATTCACAATGTGAAATTATGTTAATGTCAAACTAAACTTTCCCTTTATTTAAGTTACTTAATCTCCTTACCAAAATGCCAAAACAGTCCTTAATTATTATATTAAGAAAAAAAAGTTTTAATTTGTTGTATATTCTTGCAGATGTTTTTAAATTCTTGTTACAAAACTTGTAAGATATTACGAATGAAAAAAATCATATATTAATGTTTGTTATTTATTTCCGAACAAATCAGAGTGACTTTTAAATAATTTGGCTTGACTATTCTATCATCCTTAAAAGTTCGTAAAGCGTAACTTTTATTAAAATGATAACTGTCATTAATTTGTAGTATTTCTCTACAAAGTTTGAAGCCCCAAGTTTTTCAGCACGGGCGAATTATCAAATGGAAAAATCGAATTATCATTTAAATTTCGAATTTCGGCAGCAATCTGCAAGAGTATTAAACCTTTTCTTTTTTTCTCGCTTGCTATACAATGGCATTATTTTATCATATTACAATTTAATATTTTTTTCCTAAAAAGATTGGCATGAAAAAGTTTCTCGATTATCAAAATGCTTGTGAATAAAATAGAACTATACTAAAAATTAAGTTTACAAAATATTAATGATAGCTACTCAACTGAATTTGGCTCATTCTGCTGTTTATTTATTTACAACTTTTAGTAACAAAGCATTTTTAGTTTAGCTTTGTTGTCACAGATCAACACGCCTTATCTGATAAAAGGTCATTTTGGCATTTCTTATGTGCATATTTTCTATATTTTCGGGATATATTTTAAATGTGCTTTAACTGTTTCTCAATCCAAACTCAATCCGATCCCAAATCCCGAACTCTCGACACCTCTTAATCTGATGGTTAAACTTTGCAGACTAATTGCAACTGGACGCAGACCCAGTAGAATTTTGCTCTGTAGTCCAGGAGCTCATAATTTGCTAGGCAACACACCAACAACAACAACAACAATAGCAACAACAAGCACCACCAACAATACCAATTTAACAACAAATTTAATAACAATAACTCCAACAACAAATTCAACTCCAACTCCAACAACAACATCAACAGCAATTGCAACAAGAGCAACCAACATCTCCCCGAGCAACTCATCAACAACGAACTACAGCTCCCCGACATCGGAGAGTAGCGGAGCGACGTACTATTCCAAGTAATCCCAGTGCCTAAGTAATAATACGAGGGCAAAAACGCAACTAAAGCCGGCCAATGTCGAATTTCAACAAAGTTCAACTTGACTCGAAAAAATACCAAAAGAATATTACAAATTATTAAAAGAAACTTTACAATTTGTAAATATCTTTAAATCCAATGATCAGTCAAAACATATCATTCGTAGTCAGACTCAGTTTCCGTATCAGATTCAGTATATATAGATTATAATTAGTATAATATATACTACTAGTCATCATCTCAGTTGAATTGGTTAACACATTTCTCTAATTGCAAATATCTATTAGATTTATTTATTCCACCAAGAAATTCTCTGGCAATTGGCAAATACTTCATCTCGACTCACAATCAATTCTGTATTAACTCTGAACTATCAATTTGTTTAGGCTAGGAACTAAACACAATGATTAATCTCTGTATTCGACTAACTACCTTTTTTATATACATGTTTTTATTTGTGTCTTGTCTTTTTTACTAAACTCCTAATGCAATTTCCTAAGATTAACCCAATTATTTGCATTTTTATCAATATTATCATTTGCTTTTAGGCTTTATGGGTAATATTTTATTTTGATTATATTTTTAGCGCCGTTTCACTTGATTCCGTAAAGCTGTAAAGTCCACAGCCTCCCAGTAAATCCTCCCTAAATTGCAAAATTAATTTAATAGATAATTATAAATGCCTAGAATTTATCCAAGCTTTGGCTTTTAGATCATAATTTATAAATATGTACGAGTATGTGTAAGTATATTCATTTGCTTTATCTAAATACTAGGCAGTTTTCAGACTGTGCTAACCCCTTAATACTCACATTAATGTTAAAATTCGCTTTAACATTTGGTTTTCTCCAGAGTTTATCTTAAAGTTTCACTGTGTTGCCACTATGTGGCTAGTCTGGCCACACTTAAGATGAGCCCTGACAACTTATTGATAGCGTGCTGCCAACTTATTTAATGTCTGAGAAAACAAAATGTAGTCAAAGTTTTAAACACATTTAAAACTCAGCAAATACATATTAACAAAAAAATTAAATAAAATATAGGGAAAATATTAGAAGTATAACCGTTTTAAGCGTTAAAGATATGGATATTATTGCAGCTTTTAATTATTATCAGATTAGCAAACAAAAATGGACTCTCTTTACGATATGTGTTGTAAATCTGCTTTAAGTGTTTTATTTATTTTATTGTCACTGTTTTGTGTGCTACGCTTCTGTTATACAAGTTTATAATGCTTACGCTTATAATTATTATTGCACAATAATTTTAATGTTAATTTTTAAAAATTTTGTGGAATAAAATACCAAATGTAAATTAGAATTTTATATATTTAAAGTGTACATAATATTGTTTCGCTTTCATTTATTCTTTTAATAATCTTGTACAACTTTACATCACTTTTCTGCTTTATTTGTATTTTTCCTTCAGTAGTGGGTAGTATTTAAAAATAAAATCCAAGTATAACTAGTATTTTATTTATTAAGCGAATTCTTTTCCTACCAAGTTAAAAGTGGATTTTTTTGTATGAAGTGATTAATTTTGGATTACTTGTAATTTTATATTAAGTAAGGATCTGTTAGGTCCTTCGTTAGAGGTTCCAGTAAACTAGTTGAAGTTCTTCTCTCATTTAATCCATAATCGCATAGTTCGTTGCATTTATCAAAATTGATCGCACAACTGACATTAACTTTCTACGCCTTCTCTTCAAATCCATTGCCCCACCAATCCAACCAAACGCACACAACAACACACTCACAGTGACACAATACCCGAGGAATCGACCTATCAACATGGACACTCCAAGTCGCTGTGTGAGCCCGCCGATGGCGATGATTGGGATGGAGTTCCGTTGGCCACCGCCGCCTCCAGTCGCGGCGCCAAGAGCGAGAAACAGATGCACAGCGGACGAGAACCCCTCCTGCCCCGTCTAACATCCACGCCTCGGGCTCAAATACGACACAAGAACGCCGGAGCGGTGGGCGGATCTGCGGTGGGCGTGGCCGGTAGCAAGAATCAGGTGACAACCGCATTGTTGGGCTACGAGGATACGGACACGGAGACGGAGGGCGATGACGATGATGATGAAGGCGAAGACTTTGATTTGTACGATGATGAGAATATTGTGGTCACCACACTCACAACGCCCGCAACGCCACGCCTACACGAGCTGGGCAGGCGAACGGGGACCGGTGCCGGTGCCGGTGCCGGTGCCGGTGCCGGAGGAGCAACAAAAACCACAACAAGCATTCGTCTGACCCGAAAAAACGATGAGAGCATCATTTGAGTGTCAAGCGGCGAGGAGGGAGATGCGAATGTGGATGTGGATGCAGTTGCTCCGTCCCGTTGGAGAGGCATTGTTCAATATGAAATGTTTTACTGAGGTCAGCAACGATTACCACTTTAGACACACTTATGCTATATGGTTCGATATACTATATAGCATGCAAACACAAAAATTGTGAACAAAAGCTGCAAAATATTTTTAAAAATGGTTTAAAACTAAAAGCTTTACAATTAATAACAATAATAAACTGTATATAATAAGAACAAATTATAGTATGATTAATATAAAACTTTCTGTTTTGCCGCTTTCTTCAGATTTACTTTTTTACCATTTCAAACTTCACTTTCTAAATAATTTCACCAAAAAAATGAAGCATGCTTTTTGGGGCTTAAATCGATTGAAAAGTGAAATTGGAAATGTCTCCGACTAACTTCCAGCTTTGTTTTATATTGCTGCCGGCAATTGTTGACTAATATATTTATTGTAAATTCATATAGTTAATGCTAATGTGTTCCAGAAAACAATTGTGTAATATTTAACAATGTAGCCAAAGTTCAGATTAAGTTAACTGTCTTTGTGGATCTTTTTTAGTTTAGACAAATTTATAATGTAATCGATATATAAATAAATATATTTATATATACTTATAACTGTGTTGCTAACATTACTTAGGCGCGTTTAGTTCAATTTTAGTCGTACTTAATTACATTCGGATAGTGTAAAAAGTAAATTGAAACTAATTAAAAGCCGCAAAGAGCCGAAAACTAATATAACAAAAATAAAAAACTAACCGTATTTAAATAAGCCAACTAATAGTACTTACATTCATATACATATGTAACTATGTATAGCTAACGTATTTAGCAAGAGTTATGTAATTTATAAATTATTTTTGTAAACATTTACGAGCCTCAACTAATGTGAAAAGCTATAAAACGAGATGAGATGAAAGGAGGAGAGTTGAGTCTTAAAGGACTTCAAAAGTAAATATTGTATAGGTGCGAGGAAGCGTGACTTTTGACTGTATGATTCGATCGATAAAATAAACTGCAGAATTTGATAAGCAAACGAAACTAGCAAATTCAATATGTACTCAAATTTAGATACACAACCAGGGCTGCAAATCTACAACATATTGGATTAGATTTATTTAAGTAAAATCGTTAAAATTCTTAACTTAATTAAAATTATTCGAATTACTTTATGTCACAATAGCTCACAGATTCAGTCCAGTTTGCAGCTCTGGGTGAATCCCCCATCTAGTAAATGTAAACGCCACTTAATTTTCCATGCGCTTAGTACCAAATAATTATTTGATAACTATTAGGTATTCGATTCCAAGAAATTGCCTTCAAAATATGCACCTTAGATCAGAAGTAATCTTTGTTCAGTTGTGAAAAAGCTAAAAACTAATACTGTTTAGTTTATTTTCATATTTTATTCCATTTAATTAACAGAAATTTCACTGCGGAATTCCTTGTCATTTCACAAAAAAAGTTGGAAATTTGAAACAAAACAAAAATAGATAAATAATCAGTGCTGTGTTACTAATGAGCGCGTTTTCTATATAAATTTAGCATTATGCGCGATTTGTGAAATGGGAAAATTGTTGAAATAAGAACTTTATATAAAAAGCGACAGCTCAAAGATTTTGCTTCAGAGCATAACGATATAAAAAAAAACTTAAAATTGAATTGTGCAAATAGAAAAGAAAAAATGTTTGCAATTTTCATACTGTAGGCCTTAAGTTGTGCATATTTAAACCGATAACTAAATAAATGATTAACTAATTACAAAAATCACAAAATTAATTAGCAAACACAAAAAAAAAAAGGAAATTCGAAGAGAATAACATAAATAAAAATAAATTGTCAACTGTTAAACTGATTTTAAATATTGTATAAGAGAATTTTACTAAAAATAAATGCAAACGAAAATCAAATAAAATATAATTGCATTTTTGTATCTAATATGAATAGAACTTAGTATAAATAAAGCTCAACACCAGCAGTGCCATTGGGCGTTTCTTCGTTTTTTGGGCATCTGCCAGTCGACAGTGACGTCACGGCCCAAAAGGCGATTATCGTTATCTTGAATCATGGCCCTGGCCATGGCCTCATCGCACTCGAAGCTGATGTAGGCACAGCCCATCAGCTCGCCATTGCTTCGCTTTGAAATATGCACCGATTGAATTTTACCGTGCAATCTCTCATCCTCTGTGGGAGGCGATCGTTGCGGCATGCCACGCCAGTGTTGCCACAGTCGCTGCAAGGAACATCTTCTGTTTGAACTTTCTTGAGATACAAGTGCGGATGAGGATACGGGAGCGGTAGCGGAAGCGGGATCACATTTGGGCTCTGCGTAAGTACAGAATCAGAACGAATATCTAGAGAATTGAAAAGAAGCTACAATCGGAAACGTTCTGAATTCCACTTTCACATTAAATTCTCAGAAACGTTTTCGAAAAGTATATGTTCCGTTTCGAACTCGAATTTTACAGAAATATTTCATAAAATTGGAATTCAAAACAGATCTGTAACCACCACAAAAAAATTATAGACGTAATTCTCAAGTTTTGTTTTTTTGTTGTTTGTAATTCCGTTTATACATTTATTTCACCAAATATTTGAATTTTTCATAATCTTTTTTTTCTTTTTGAAACTGATATAGTTTAATTGGTTTAATCCTTTTTTTTGGTTGATTTTTGTTTTGCATTTCTTGAAGAACTCTGTCTATATATGTATGTATGTGTATATATATATAAGTATGTATGACAATGTATGCCTATGCTGAAAACATACATACTTTACACATACTTTATACTGTATATATGTATGTATATCATAAATGTAAGTATGTAGGTAAATATGTATATCGATGGTCACCATTTCGCATTTAAAGTGTATGAGTGTGTGTGTGTGTGTGTGAGCTAGCTAATGCATACATAAATTTAGCTTTTTGTTTATCTTTTCTTTATTTAAATTTTAGATTAATAATATTTGCTTTACTATTTAAATTCATGAACTCTTCAACGATTTAAACAAATACGCGTATATGAGCATTAGTTCCGAACTGCACTTTCGCCCCAATTTCACACAAATAATAAAAGCATACTTTAGGGATTATCTCTAGATTATGTATAAATCGAAAAGAAAGCTTTTTCAATCTCGGAATCTCGGTAAAAAGTATGCCATAAATTAAGTTGTGAAATTAATGCGTAAGTAAAACTCGGAACAGACCTGTCTATGTGTGTGTGTGTGTGTTTAGTATTAGTAGGCCCTATAAGAAGTGTGCATCTCATACATACATACATTATGGAACACAAAAATCGCTTTTGCCTCTATTTAACATTTTGCTAATGTAATTTTGCAGTTCTTACTGCATATATAATTGTATATGTATATGTATATAGCTTTTATTTAATTTTTTTCATATTTATCAATTCATAATTAACCCAACATTAGCTACATAAATATATGTATATGTATGTATATAGTAAGTTTTTAGATTCTCGCTTTGGTTTTGCTAAAGTAACACAGAACTGTTCTCAATTCCATTTAAGTATCATGAACATGAACATGATGCGAAATTGGAACTGAAAACAGATCTGATAAAATAGAGCTATAGACGCATATAATATGTGTGTATATAGTTGTTGTTTGCAATAACAAGTTACGAGTAAGATTCATCGTGTTAAGTACTGGTTATCATTTTGTTGAAAGGCAATCGAGAGTGGGTTTCATATGTATGTATATCATTAGGAGTACATTTTAAGATAGACTACAAATGTAACTAGCATTGAACTGACGCACAGCATAACAGAACATAACATGAGTATATGTATGTGTGTATGTATGTAGTATATTTATATATATGTATGTATATATAGCTAAATTGCAATTGGAATAATCGTATAGCATAAGTGATATTTGATCTACACCAATTTTTATACAATATCCTTTTTTTTATACAACACTCTGATAGACAGATTTGCAAACAATTTCAACATTTATATATAGTAATAATTTAGAATGATACAAACTAATACAATTATGGCAGTTAATATAAGCGCTTAAAGTAGTAGACAGTAATTAAAAAAAAAAAAACTATTAATTAAACGTAATCGTAGTTAAGCAACTGAAGGTGCTTTTCAGACCTGTTCCGAATTCCCTCATCGAATCAATTCCCGCTAAATTATCTAATGCATACTTTTAGGATCGTCGAAAACCTAAATACCAAAGCTAAGAATCCCGATTGCTTCTCGCTTTAGTATGTGAAATTGTTTCGAAAGGGGAATTCGGAAAAGGTCTGTTCTATTATCATTACCAATACTGACTGTTGTTCTATGTGTAAGCTTCGGTTAATATCGAACTCTATCCCATACAGATTAAAGATTAGTGAATGGTCATCATGCTTAGTATTTAGTTAACAATTAATATCGCGATAAATATATATATTCATATATACAAATACATACGCATATTATTGGAAAACACGGAAAACCATCATTATATAAATATTTTTATGTATATTTTTAGGTATTTAGTATATGTATTATTCATTTAGGTATTTGGGGAAAAAACACTTTAAATATATGTATGTATGTATATGTATGTATGTCATTAGGTTTTGTATTGGCTTGAAATACACATCTAATAAAACGGAAATGTAATTGTCCTTTGATATAATTATGTATCTCTCATTTACTATGCATAATATCTAATGTATATACTTTTAAATATGTATGTAACTTGAATTCGATTTCCTTTGAATTTTAAATGGTAATTTGATTGATTACTTTTATTACTTAATTAGAGCTTCATCAAATGTATGATGGAAATGTGTATGATGTGAAAACCGAAAGATTCATGGAAATTTAAAGACTTTAGATAAAGTCTGAATAGTAAATCCAAAGAAATAGCTTTGATGACATTGATATGAAAACTATAAACTTTAAAAAATATTTCCAAACATGTACGAAAACTCAACAATTATTTTTGGGACCAGAATAAATATAAGGCGCTTGCTGCCAGTTAATAATAATCTTTTTGGAATTCTCAAACTCAAGCAAGCGCAATAAAAACTTAAACAAATCTGTCGCTAAACTTGGACTACAATTAGATAATTCAGTGTAGTGCGGTTGAACTTTTAATATATATAGATTCGACTCTTATCATGTCGTATGTATTTGTTGCTTTTCTTGTTGCTGTTGTTGTTGATGTGGTTGTTGTCGCTTAGAGACCAAAACCGATGGCTCGTTATACGTTTCCTGTGCGCAGCATGTTGAGAGTTGGAAGTTCAGATTAAAATAGCATTTAATTAGTTTTGTTTATGTACAGAATAATCATGTATATGTATATTTTGTATAAATAATAGTAGAGTAGACGATAAAAATACACAAAATAAATACAAAACCAATGGACTACAAAATACGTAGATGTTCGAACATATGTATGCAATTAAATACAAATCAATATCAATAATAGCTAAAGATTGGCTAACGAGGATACAATGTGTGGAAGGGCCTCTTAACTTAAAATTAAATAATTGCTAAACAACTAAATAATAACAATTAACAATAGATACAAAATTTGAGAGTAGATATTGCAACAATTTACAACTAAACATCGTAAGAGGACATTTTCAAAAACTTGGCGAGAACAAATTGGCATTACTTATTCGATATAAAGGCAAAAAAAATATAAATAAACAAACGAAATACAAATATTAATTGGAATGTGTGTGGACCGTGAGAGAGCGTTTTAGGAAACTACTTATAAAGCATCGTCATGGTTGTTTTGAGAGGGGGGTGGGAGGGGAGGCGTGTGTTGTGCCACGTTGTCGTGAGATTCACTTTGATGTAGTGCCGTTCTGTTTCGCTGTCTTACCGGACGTCACAAACGGTCCCACATAGTTGCTGGGAAACAGTCCGGAGAGACCATTCAGTTCGCCGCGCCACCATTCCGGCTCATCGCGACCCAGGACGCTAATGATGTCGTCCTTATCGAACGATAGCTCGTCATCGTTTTGTGCTTTGTACGGATATAGAGCAATCACCTTATCTGCAATTCAATTGATATGATAAGTGATTTTCTAATTGTTAAGTATTTGCGGCAACAAACCCAAAATCTGTTCGGTCATCTCAATGCGGCTGCCGGAGACGGGCGTGTTGCGCCCACTGTTGCGTCCACCCTGCAACACCTTGACATAGGTGGCTGGGAACCAGCCAATCTGGCGACGTCTTCCCTTGGCCTGCAGCTCGCCCTCCCACCAACCGGAATCGGTCTTCTTGCGTATCATTATCAACTGGCCGCGTGTCAGCGACAACTGCTCTGTGCTGGTGGCTTCATATGGAGCAATAACTTGTGCTATTTCCGAACGCTTGGCGCGCATGCCCTGCGAAGTAATGATGGGATAGAGTCTTGATTAGTTAACATCGATTGAACACAGAGAGTGTAAGCTCTATTATAATCAGGGGTGTCAGCGAAGAATCTCTTTCAACGGAGTATTAAATAAAAACCAGTTATCGGTGTCATAGAAACGCATTCTGGGTTGAAATGAAAACCCTTAGTAACATTTCAATAATTTCAATTAATTTCCTAAGCAATCTGCATTCTAGCAATGCATTAAATATAGTCTATTCTTCACTGCTTATAGCTTCAAAGTTGTTCATTGAAATAGAATAAAATATCGGAAACATGAAATCACTAGTTTTTCTATGACATCGAGATTCAGAAACCAAACCAAGTCAACCAAATTTCACTAAAGTTTGCTGTGACACCCCTGAATATACAAGTCAACTATTTACGGGTGTCATGGAAGAAGTGCGTGACATGGGCCGACTGTAGCTCTCGGCCGGTTCGTTCGGTGACTTGGACTGCGTATTTATCTGCAATACTTCAGTGTCCACATCGTCGTGTGTATGGGACTCCTCCAGCTCAACGGGCTGTGACTGGGGCTGTGGCTGTGACTGTGCTTGCGATTGAGATAGCGGCTGTATTTGCGGCTGTATCTCTGGTTCAGCAGCAAAGGCAGTTGTGCCATTGAGTGGCACCTCCTGGTCAGCGTTCAGCATGATGTGATATGGTATTTGGGTTGAAGGTTGTGGTTTAGCACATGAAAAGCATTGGATTAGTAGATGAGCACATGATGGTTAACCACGACTTGCAATTGTTGACTATTCTCACCTGCTCTGCTGCCTCAAGCGGATCGGAAACCTCAGCAGAAATGACAGTAGTTGCTGCCGTTCCCACATCCGCCTTCTGCACATAGTTGGATGGGAACATGCCAGTGCGATTGCCAATGGTGCCTGTCCACCATTCGCCCTCCTTTTTGATGACCATGACCATTTCGCCAGCACCGAAGCTCAAGTCACCTTCTTCGGCTGATTCATAAGGATATGCGGCTATATAGTACTCGACATCGCCTGCTGCTGTCGCGGCCGTGGCTAGCTCCGACTCCGCCGGCAAGGCGTCGGTGTCATTGTAGCTTTCTGTCACGGCTGCTGGTTCAACAGCAATTGCCGAAGCCGTTGGCTCATCCTCAATCTTCTCGACGTAAGATTCGGGGAACCAACCAGTATGGCCATTGATCTCGCCCGCTAACCAACCGGGCTCTGCATTCTGTTCCAATGGCACCAGAATTAAATCGCCCGGCACAAATGTAATCTCCTCCGAATTGCGCGCATTGAACTCATAGACAGCACGATATTTCACAAATCCCTCCGGAGCTGGTCCACTGAGATCAACGGCCGGTGCCGTCACAGCAGCAGCTGTGTCATTACTAAGTCCATAACCGCTGCCATAGGCATCCACAGCCGCTGGTTCGCTGGCCGCAGTGGCGCCCCAAGCGCTGCCAGTGTCCCAGGTGGAAGTGGAGCTAATTGTCGACGTTTCATTTTTGCGATTATATTTCAATTCCAGCACCGAAGTGCGCTCAATATCGTACTCCTTGTAGAGATCTTCGCATTTGGTGATTAGCGCCGAGAGTTCGGCCTTTAATTCCTGCATTGTAACATCGTTTGAGTTGAGATCCTCCTTCTTGGATTCAATCTCTTTTTCAATATTTTCCACCTTGTCCTTGATTTGCTTAATCAGCAGCTGCAGTGTCAAATAAATGAGTTTAAAAATTAAATTAATTGAAACACGAAGTCCTGGTCATAAACAATATATAATCTTATCTATGCTCTCTGCTCACCTGCTTGTGGGCAAAAGCTGCATTTAGTTGCTCCTGCTGAGCGGTGTCTCCAGACATTGCGCCACCGCTGACTTTGCTCTTGGAATCCCATTTGGCTCGCTCCTGTGTCAGCTGGAGCAGCTTGGCATTTTGCTCCTTGATGCGCGATTTTAGCTGTGCCATTTCACTCATCGAAGTGTCGCGCTGTGTGCGCATTCCATCGATAACAGACTTGACATTGGTAACTCCAGCTCGAGTGTCGCAAATCTTTTGCGAAAGATCCTTAATCTGGAAATGATATATGTCAATTTTAGTTGCAGATTTGGCCGTTGACTTTGGCCAAGTGTCTTGCCTTTTCGTTAAGCGTACTAAGCTCCACATTGAGCTGGGTATTGTGAGCCTTTTGCTTGAGGACGCGCTCCTGTTCCCGCTGCTTCTGTGCGTTCATGTCGGCAATGCGTGCCTGTTCCCATTCCTGTTGACGCTGCTTCTCCAACTCCCTGTTGAACAAAAACAGATTTAATAATTTTTTTTTTAGAGATTGAGATTGAGATTTGATTACTCACTTTCTAGCTGCCTCCTTGGCTTCCAGCTCACGCTTGCGTTGCTCCTCCTTCTCCATTTCGATTTCACGCTGTCGTTGCAGCTGACGCTCCAATTCCTCCTGCTGCTTGCGCTCGGCTTCCAGGCGTGCCTTCTCCCGCTTGTCCGCCTCCTCGCGTTCCTTGCGCTCACGTTCTTCTCGCTCCCTGCGCTGTTGATCCTCAATTAGCTTCCGCCTGCGATCCAGCTCTGCTTTGCCCTTCTCGTAGTTCTCCTTGCGCTTATCTTCGAAAGAAGCTTTAAATGCCATGGTTATTGATATCTAGAGATTCATTAAATGACCAAATAACACTTACTTTGTGGCAAGCCCGCTGCTGGATCAGCGTCGGACATTCCTCCACCTTGTGATGACACCGATGTATGCCGTGAGGCAGGCTGTGAGCCTGGACGTGAGCCAACTCCTGACACGGAGCCCGGACGCGATTTGATCTTGCGCAAACTGGGCGGCACCCAATCCGAGGGTAAAGTGACGGGTATCTTCTCGCCGGCCATGGCCTTCTCGCACAGAAACATGGCCAGAATGAACTCATCACAACTTAGCCGGCCATCACCATCCACATCAGCGAGTGTCCAGATCTGCGCCAATGTTACCTGTGGCAATTTACTCTGTACGAGAACCCCGCGTGCCTGGGCGCCCGTCAAGTAACCGGAACGTGTCCGATCATTGGCATTGAATACCTGCGTGTATTTACGTTTCTGTGCCGCCTGCACTGCCCACTCCGCTTGTCTGTGGAGGGAACTGGGTGAGCAGATAGTCAATAATAAAATATTATATGTGCAACTTACGGCGACTCAATAGATGGAGCACGCTCGGAGATGGACATATGCCGACTAGGTGGATTGCTTTGCGGTGGCGAGACAATTGCTGCGGGCACAGCAACAGGAGCAACAGCAACCGGCGCCACTACAGCTGGAGGAGCTATGACAGGAGCGGGCACGACAGCCGGCAAAGCGACCGGCAGAGCAGCCGGCAGAGCAGCAATGCTCTTAAGCGGATCAATTGGACTCATTGAGCTGGTGGAACCACGTGGCGTCATTGTTGGCGTTGGACCGCCGATAGCAGCATCCGTCAAAGAGCTGAGCAACGTAGGCGGCAGAGTCTTGGGAACTTCCATGCCACGCAGCTTTAGATTGATAAGCTTGCATGCTATGCTGAACTCATTGATGTTCATTTTTCCATCGGAATCCGTGTCAGCCAAAGCCCTGCAAAGCACAGACAAGTGTTAGAGATGTGCGTGAGTCGTGATAGTTTAAGATGTGAAAAGACCAGAAGTTAAATATAATATTTACAAGAAAAAATCAAAAAGCCATTACAAAAATATCAATCTCAAACAATAATAAAACACAACAACAAAATAGGCTATAATAAAAACATAGTGACTATGTTGATCTTCTTTTAATAGTTTCGTGATGTCCCGCTCGTTCGTGACGTAGCTTCCATCACGTGCTCATCTCTAAGTCATATCAAAGGAACCAAACAAAACAATGTCAGGCAGTATTTCAATTTCATATACATATTTTCTTATCGGTTAGCGTTGACGCCTTTAATATTTACGCAAATTATAAACAAATATATGACTCATTACTTACCATATTTGGCCTAAGATCAATGGAGGCAACTGCGACTGCAAAAAGAATCCTTTCGCCTGGGCTCCAGTTACAAAGCCGCCCTGCGGTTGCAGTGCTTTGAACTGCTCCTGATACTTGAGCTTTTCACGTTGGGTTACCGCCCACGCATCAACCGCTGGATTCATTTTGTTGCCTTCTATTCCGAGCCTTTTAGTGTGTTTGTCTACTTTAGGTCTTCGCTTAGAGTGCGAGTGCAGGTTAAGTTACCTTTTTTTATATTTTTCTTTCACTTTATACGTATGTATGTCTTCTATTCTATCCTCATTTGCCTTTACTGGCGCTGGCGAAAAGCGTGTGTATTTCTCGTAACCGACTCTGACTCCCCCACAACAAACTTGCCCACAGTTGTGTGTGTGTGTGATTTGTTCTTCTTCAATGCGCTCTCTTCGGCCGCTGAGTATACATCAAATACATGTCATGCTCCTCCACTGCACACACACACACTCGCTCACGCTGGCTTACGCTCTTTTACTATTGAGTATCCGTTTTACTCCCACCACCCCACAATTTTTCACAATGGATTTTTATGGTTTACCTAAACTGCAATTGCGAATTGTTAGAAACATATAACTGTGCATTAGATTAGACAATAAGAAAGAACTACAGGTGAAAAGCCCGCACCTCAGCTCATAATAAATACTTCGACTCTTTCAGATTTTTCGCCGTATATTTAGTGGGCGTTTTAGTTACTCAAAAATTTCACTTTACTATTGTGTTTCTATTGATTTGTTTTTTTTTCCATACTTCTATCTCGCTCGCTCGCTTTGCCTTTGCCTAAAGAAGTTGCCTAACTGTAAAAAAAAGTCATGTGGCAGCCTTGGCTTGCCAAATAAAAAAAAGAAGGTGGCAACCATCAGGTTCCACGGATAACTCAAATCCTATTTAACTCAAATTAAAAAACCGTGTGTTAATAATGGAACTTGCTTTATTTTGAAGCTAGAATTTTGAAAATTACACTCGATTTTTTTTTTTTAATTTCTTTCTAAACTTCACCACGTGAAGGGTGTCGTGCACAAAACTAATTTTAAAAAGAACTACATTATTTTAGAAAATTTTGAATTTTGTTGGTTTTTTTTTTAATTTTTAAGTACAAATTTTAAAATAATTTTTTGAAAGTAATTAATTTCCTTAGAGAAATGACCTGGGACCAATTTGTATCGATTCTGAACGGCAGTTCACTAAATTGAACAAACCATCTCTAGTTGATTACGTCGTTCGTTCAAAGAACGAACTACTCAAACTGAACGAACATGAAAAGGTATATCGATACATTTGATCTTCAAAAAGTGTTGCCATAACAAGAAAATGTAATTGTGTATTTTTAAAATGGTATTTTTCGTCAGTATTTTGGTCAAATTAAGATTCGGTCACACCGCTAGAGGTGGAGAAACATCGATGTGTGTGTCTATCGATGTTTTCAAAAAAAGCATCGAAGAAAACATCGATGTTTCTTAAGACACTCTCAGCGTCCCAAGCAGATGTTTGAACACATACAAATTTTTTGAAAACGGTTTTTAAAGCTATGTCATCAGGACTCATCTGTAAAAATGATTGTTATTTAAGCTTAGTACTCAAGCTAGATAAATTTTACGCGGCGTAAAGTGCTCAATATTTTGCTGTCGACCCAGTGTTGCCAATGCAACACGGAAAAATAACAAAAAGTTGAGTGGTAACTCTATGCGTTAACAGCGGTTTTTTTTAAATATGAACATGCATAACTAATTTGGATAAAAAGAGGAGAGAATATGCAATGAAACTGTAAATTTAAGTTAACAGAGGAGAAATATGATATGGCACACAAGCACAGCGCGTATTGGGTGCACCCATCGCTTTTGAACTTCTTACGTGGTTTCTCCCTCTATATTAATGAAAATATACAAAATTATCTAATTTACGTCTATAAAAACAATTTAAGCTTTCGTTCTTGCTTATAATCTACCAATATTGTCTTCATTATTGCACAAATTCAAATACTCTTCATCGTTTTCACTTGTGTGCCAGACATTTATCTCCTATATACCTCGCTGGGTATATAGAGCTAAATGTCTGGCACACAAGTGAAAACGATGAAGAGTATTTGAATATGGTCAATAACGACGACAATATTGGTAGATTATAACCAAGAATGAACTCTTAAATTGTTTTTATAGACATAAATTAAATAATTTTGTATTTTTTCATTAATATAGAGGAAGGACCACCGTAAAAAGTTCAAAAGCGAAAAGTTGCTGTGCTTGCGTTCAATCGCATATTTCTCCGCTATTAACATTAATATACATTTTGCATTGCCTATTCTCTCCTCTTTTTATCAAAATCAGTTCGGCATGTTCTTATTTAAAATAAACCGCTGTTGACGCATAGAGTTACCACTCAACTTTTTGTTATTTTTCCGTGTTGCATTGGCAACACTGGGTCAACAGCAAAATATTGAGCACTTTACGCCGCGTAAAATTTATCTAGCTTGAGTACTAAGCTTTAACATATACAGTTGAACTTCCATAACTCGAACTTCAATAACTCGAGTTTCTCTCTAACTCGAGCTAAATGACTGACTCTATTAGTCGAATATCTCCAAAACTCGAACCTTTTCTTTGGATAATGGTAATTCGAGTAAGGTAAGTTCGACCATATTTTTAAATTCTTACCTCACAATATTTTAGAGGGTTGAAATTATCAGCATTGTTAATTTTTTGTTGTGTAAAAAACATTCGATAGTGGCTTGTCAAACATCGATGGTTCCGATGCTTTGCAAACATCGATGTTTCACTCGATGTTTGTCCACCTCTACACACCGCCATCAGCACGCTCTTTCCTCAACGAGCACGTGTTGCGACTGGTAATATTCGCTAAGCAAAGAATAAAGAATATGTAACAAAATGTCGGAAACTTCAGAAGACGACCAAGCACAATTGCAAACGAGTGAAGAAGAGCTGAGTGGTGAGGAAGGACAAGAGAACACAGATGCTGAAGAGGAAGATGGAGCTGAAAATGCAGATGAACAAACTGATGACTCGGAAGATGCTGACGGTGAAGAAAAACCCACAAGTGACGAAAAAGCGCTGACATGGAAAGATCTTGTAAATAACTGAACAAACCCCAAGCAGTCTGTAGCGTCTAATTATATTAATTTGTGTAGGGTCTAAACGACACACTGTGCAAGGCTTGCGAAGAGCTCAAGTGGAAAGCGCCTTCAAAAATTCAAAAGGAAGCGATCCCTGTTGCTTTGCAGGGCAAGGACGTCATTGGCCTGGCCGAAACCGGTTCTGGCAAGACGGGCGCCTTTGCTTTGCCCATCCTGCACTCGCTGCTCGAGAATCCACAGCGTTATTTCGCGCTTGTGCTGACGCCGACACGTGAATTGGCTTTCCAAATAGGCGAACAGTTTGAGGCCCTAGGTGAGTTTGTAATTATATTTATCTAGTTAATATATATGTATGTGATTTGCCCAACACAATGATGTTAAACCATTTTTGATTTTATGTTTATAAACGAAAATATGAAATTATTATTTCTTTATTCGTCACTACCTCTGAGTATTAGTATGATAAATAGAAGTGCAAACAATTTTCGCATCATTTTATTCAACAAGTTCCCATTTGTTTCCTTTCCCGAAAGGCAGCGGCATTGGCATCAAATGTTGTGTTGTGGTCGGCGGCATGGACATGGTTGCACAGGGACTGCAGTTGGCAAAGAAACCGCATATTATCATTGCCACGCCCGGTCGTCTAGTGGATCATCTGGAGAACTTGAAGGGCTTTAACTTAAAGGCCATTAAATACTTGGTCATGGACGAAGCCGATCGCATTCTGAACATGGACTTTGAGGTTGAACTGGACAAGATCTTAAAGGTTCTGCCGCGTGAGCGTCGAACATTTTTGTTCAGCGCCACGATGACCAAGAAGGTGAAGAAACTTCAGCGTGCCTCGCTGAAAGATCCCGTCAAGGTGGAAGTGTCAAACAAATACCAAACAGTTGATCAGCTGCAGCAATACTATCTCTTCATACCCGTGAAGTACAAGGATGTGTATCTTGTGCACATACTAAACGAAATGGCCGGCAACAGCTTCATGATCTTCTGCAGTACCTGCAACAATACCGTAAAGACAGCTCTGATGCTCCGTGCCCTCGGACTGGCCGCTATACCATTGCATGGTCAGATGTCCCAGAACAAGCGCTTGGCGGCTCTCAACAAATTCAAGGCGAAAAATCGTTCCATACTGATATCAACAGATGTGGCCTCGCGCGGTCTCGACATTCCACACGTGGATGTGGTGGTCAACTTTGACATACCCACGCACAGCAAGGACTACATTCATCGTGTTGGCCGAACGGCTCGGGCTGGTCGATCTGGCCAGGCCATCACAATGGTTAGCCAGTATGACATTGAGTTGTATCAACGCATCGAGCATCTGTTGGGCAAACAATTGCCACTTTACAAGTGCGAAGAGGACGAAGTGATGGCTCTGCAGGAGCGCGTCGCCGAAGCACAACGCACTGCAAAACTCGAGCTCAAAGATCTGGAGGAGAGCAAGGGCTACAAGGGGGGCAAGGGAAATAAGCGGGCAGCTGCTGGCGATCACGATGATTCTGAGCAATTTACGGGTGCCCGCAAGCGAATGAAACCCATGGGTGGCAAGGGCAACAACAATAAGGGGGGTGCTGGGGCAAAAAAGAATTGGAGCCGCGGCAAGAAGAGAAATTAGACAATAAGTATTTAAAAACGTAAATAAATGTAAAGCTACAAAATGTATTTATTTGTGTTTGAAAATCTTTAAATTGGGTAAAACTTCAATTCTTAAATGGGTACAAACGTATAAAAAAAAAAGATGAGTGCTGTTCAACAGCAATTAATAATATTATCTTATTATAAAATGCGTCCATTGTCAGTTTCTAAATTTTGTAAAATTATTATTTTTACCTGATTTCTGCTCAAACTGGGCGCATTATCGTAGTGATATTTGACTCTTCAATCTGTCCGTAAGGCATCGTCGCTAATCTGTGAGTTCATTGCATACTGCTAGACAATTGTCTCGGTAATTGTTGGATGTGTTGTTGTTGTTGTTGCAGCTGATGCTGATGCAATTGTTGCTGGTTTTGGTGCAGCTGATGTTGCTGTATGTGTTTTTGCTGTTTCTGCATAAGTTGTTGGTGTATTGGTTGTTGCTGCATAAGATGTTGGTGTATTGGTTGCTGATGTACTGGTTGTTGCTGCATCGACTGTTGTTGCATTTGTTGTTGATGTATTGATTGTAGCTGCATTAGTTGTTGGTGTATTGGTTGCTGGTGTATTGGGTGTTGCTGCATGTGCATGTTGTGTTGGTGCATTGGTTGTTGTTGAGTGTGCTGTTGGTTCAAATGTTGTTGCTGTGTGTGTTGCTGTTGCTGTAGCTGATGCTGCTGCAACGATTGTTGTTGCATGTGTTGTTGGTGCACCTGATATTGCTGCATGTGTTGTTGCTGCATCAGTTGTTGCTGCAAAGGTTGTTGTTGCATGTGTTGTTGCTGTATCAGTTGTAGCTGCAGTTGAACTTCAACCAGCTGTCGCTGAATTTCATGCGGCTCCATCTCTTTTTGCTGCTGTTGTTGAGGAACTTTTTGAAGAATAGTAAATATCGATGTTAAGGTGTCTCTGTTCCTCCCGAAGGGAATAAATAGAATCACCTCATATAATTTATCAATGAGTTGTGGCTGATTCTTAGCGAAAGCATCCTTGGCAATCGACACTATAAACTCGATAGGAGTTTGAAACTCTTTGTGAGAGAAAAGCTCCTCAAGCTGTGAGGTATAATTATACCAATCGGCACCGGCCAGGATTCTTAGCAATTGTATTGCCAAATCCGGATACATAACGGCGTTACTCGGCTTCCACAAATATTTCATAAAGTGACTTGATGCTACTTCTGGCGTCATGTTATACTGAAGCATTACATAAAAGATCTCTGTGGTGAATGGTACACTGTAATCCAAATAGAGATCACAATGATCGACCATTCCGACGAGTTTTGTTTGCATTGAGCGACTGCCAAAGCCCTCAGCAAATAATAAGAAACAGAATTTGAACAGGAACTTATGTCGCACGACAAAATGATAAGCGACGACCAACTGAGAATCGTTCATCAGTTCAAGACGACGCTTGATATCGCCAATATGGGCAAGTTGGTGATTGCAATTGGTTTTAAAACATTTACCAGAAATATTGTGCCAGCATTTGATGCCAAAGATTTCAGACATCCCGTTGTCATTGTCATTGGCGCTCGAAATGATTGGCAGCGATGGTGTTGGCTCCACTGGCAGGCGATAAGGCGGTGCGAAAATAGGCACTCTAGCAGATGTAGTTGGCATTGCTTCATTGCAATTGCTTCTAGCCATCTGCTGTTCGTGTGAATGATGATTTCGCGGAACTGTTTGAGCTGTTGGTTTCGCCTGAATTTGTCCATTCAACTTCTGATATCCATTCAATGGACGCTGCTCTAGCTGAATTGATTCCTTTTGCTGTTTCTGGTATCCATTCAATTGACGCTGCTTTTGCGGATTTTTTTCCCTCGTCACCTGCTGCTCGTTAATCTGATTTGTTGGAATTTCCTTTGTTTCAGCTTTTTTGGGTATGCGAAAGCTACGCAGTTCTTCAAGATTGTTTTTAGCTCCAGCGATTTCAGCATTCAGTTGTCGATTAGGCTCTTCATTTTCTGATTTCTTTGTTTTGTCAGAGACATCAACATTCAATTGTTGATTCGGTTTTACCTTTTCTATTTTTTCAGCTTTCTCTGATTTGTCTTGTATATTTTGAACATCTTTTGTATATGATTCTGGTTCATAGGTTTTCTGTGTGTCAGATGGCAATATATCCTCCCCATCCCAGGATGTGGTCACTGACAAAGCATCATCATCGAAGTCATAGTTAAGCACATTTTGTATAATCGTTTCCAATTCCAAAGGCGTTCTAAGCATACCTGTTGCCTCAGTTGTCAAGTCGGGAATATTATCGAAAAAGTTTGAAGTATCTGCAACATCATGATCGATTGGACTAGGCGTTTTTAACATCTCTTTTGTCGCTGATGTCTCTGTTGTCTCTGCATTGTCTGTTGTCTCGCTTAGAATATTATTAAACGAATTTGAAGTATCTGCATTTTCAATATTAATTTTACTTGGCGTTTTAACCATCTCTATTGATCCAGTTGGCAAGTTGGGAATATTATTGAACAAATTCGAAGCATCTGCCATTTCATGATCAAGTTTATTCTCTGTTGTCTCTTCTGTGTCTGTTGTTAGAATATTATTGTACGAACTTGTAGCATTTGCAATATCATGATTCATATTACTTGGTGTTTGAAGCATCTCTACTGATTCAGTTGTCAAGTTGGGAATATCTTCAAGCAAATTTGAGCAATCTGCTGTCTCATGATCAATTTCAGTCGTCGTCTTGATCACATCTATTGTCTCTGTTGTCAAGTTGGGAATATTATCGAAGAAGCTTGATGTGTCTGCCATTTCATGATCAATTTCACTCGGCGTTTTGGCACTATAGCATTGCAAGTAACGTTCAATCTCATCTTTGGCCATCACATCACCATCAGAGTTCCCTTTGCCATCAATTATCAAATCGGCATTATCTTCAACCAACAATTGGTTTATATCCTGATAGCCATCGATTTGTAGATCTATTAATAAAGATTCATCCATTGGAATTGGCGGTAAATTGTCCTCAACAACAATCTCAGAGATATCACTCGAAATGCTATTACGATCGCTTCGACTGGATACTTGATTTTTAACAATCAGATTTTCAGCAATTTCTGTTGATTGCAATGGTTCTTCTGATGCGGACGTTGGGGCTTCATATGTCAAATTGATTGGAGTCGGAGGCATGTGCGCATTTCGTATCCCATTTATCTGTGGTAACAAAAGAAATCGATTAGGTGGCAATAACTCTATTGATGCGTGTACTACAATTACTGGTTTTAATTTTGATTGCCGCTTTGAACGCGTTCGTGTGTTCAATTTGGCACTCTTTGATTTATCATTTAGATCTTGATTTAATGCTTGCTTTTCTATAGTCCCTTTCTTGACATTTCGTTGTTGCTTCTGGTCCTGAATTCTCAAATCATTTGCTTTTATCGGCTTTTCTGATTTTAACACTTTTGAATCCGTTGGATCTTTTAATTTCCGCCCTGTTCTCTCTTGTTGTTGACCTTTGATTGGATTAGATTGCTCTATTAATCGCTCTTCTTTAATTGAATCTTTTTTAACATTTTTCTGCAAAGTACAAAAAAAAAAGAAAAATTATTAAATTATCAATTGACGGTTCTAACTTATCAATGTACCTTGATCTTCTGCTTCTCAATTTGTGCTTGCAGAATGTCCAGCTCTTCTTTTTTTTCGGTTTTCGCCATCTCCGGTTGACATTCAGGTTGTTCAATCTTCTCGAACTGCCCGCGAGTTCGTCTACATTTTGTCGGAATTTCCGTGGTCAGTGCTGAACTTTTTGATGGTTTCTGTTCGCTTAAATTCTTCTCGGATTCGTTTGATAGTTTGTTGCCAAATATATTGCTAGTCGCCTTCGGTTCATTTTGCAATTTTAATCGTTTTTTTAGTACCGACAGTGGCTGCGAATCTTCACCAATGTCGCTCGAATTATTGGAATCGTCCGTCAGCTTCACATCTGGAGAATTCTTTGTCGTGTTCCTAGTCGACTGCTTCGGTTTCGCCAATTCTTCAATTTCCATTTTAACCAATTGGTCAATCTACACAAATATCGTAAATGTAAACACTGTTGCAATGATCCCAATTTCATTTTACTCACATTTTCAATGTAGGGTGGTTTAGGCGATTGCATGCATCTGCAAAAAAACTCGAAGCTTTCTTGCCATTCTTCATTTGAATATTTATCTTGACCCGTGTGTCGCACAATTGTCGCCCACATCCGAAGAATGTCACGCTGTCGCATCTTTCTGTATTAATTATTAATTATAGCTCGCACGTTGTTTGATCCAATTTCATAAACCGATTTTAGCATTCCCGCTTTTTGACACAAGTGCCGTTATGTTAAAGCCTCCACACATTCATCGATTCAGATCAAGTGAACGAGTCAATAAAGGGAACTAAAAAGGAACGACGAGCTGCCAGATAGTCGTTCTCCCTCCATTTTCGCGGTCGGAGTGTCCCTTTTTTTGTTGTTGTGTTGCTGATCATATTGACATGCAAATATCAATACTTGGTTTTAAGTTGATCGAAAATAGATTCTTGAACTATGAATTTTAAAAAAATGTCGACAGAAATTGGTCCCATGTCATTTCTCTAATTAAATCAATTATTTTTAAAAAATTAATTAAAAATTTGCATATACAAATTCAAAAAAACCAAGAAAATTCCAAATTTTCAAATAATGAATTTTTAAATTGTTTTGGTGCACGACACCCTTCGGGTGGTGAAGTTTAGTAAGAAATTATGCAAAAAATCTTAAAAATTCGAAATTCTAGCTTCATCAAAATTAAGCAAGTTCCAAATTTAACTTAATTTTAAATCTGGAATCCGCGGGACCTGATGGTTGTCAAGGCTGCCACATGATTTTTTTTACCTTCAGGCAACTCCTTAGGCAAAAGCAAAGCGAGCGAGCGAGAAGTAAGTATTTTCAATACACTTGTCCGCCAATTGGAAACTGTTTTTATTATGACATGCTATACCCTTCGGATAAATTGTTTAGGTATGCAAACCAGATGCATGGACGTCAAGTTAGTGACGAAAGAATATTTTATCAATGTTATCATTTCAAAATTAGATAGTTATAATTTACTTCGAGTATCTCGCTCAATCTGCATCAATAAAACCACATATGTATCTCCAAACTACATTGACTCACGATTGTTGTTTTTCATGCGTTCGTACATAGTATTGTACATGGATACGTATCGACGTATTTTTATTGGCCCAAAAGTACATTACAATTAATCTAATTAAAAATTTCTACAATATAAAACAATATTAAAGGTCAGAATTTTACTAATCTTAAATATTTGCACAACGCACTCGGCCACGTACAATCGCGAGCTGTTAGCTTATGGTCGCCTAGCAATGTACGTCAAAAAGTTCGCAGATGCCTTCGTCATTTTTTAGCACGAAATTAAAGTCTTCTTGGGGTGGATTAAGCTGCACAAGTGGCGGGTTTTCTATTCGAATACAATGAAACATTGTTAGACCAAAAGCTCGTGTGTGTTGAATTATAATGTAATTTACCTAAATTTGGATCATCAGGATAAAATCGTCTGAGTGAGTGGCCAGCCATATAATTTTGAAATATTATTTTTGCAGTCAGTTCGTTTTCGAGCGCCTTCATCTCATCCTTCAGTTCGGGATTACAAGAGTACGTATGCTCGTCTTTTATGACGTTGCCAGTTCCTATCACACCACCTGCATCGCTGGAGTGTGACGGGGAAGACGATGGCGATGGTGTCATGTCCAAATGCCGTTCATCAAACGGTCCATCTGCATCATGTGGATTTGTTGTACCTTTGCCTTGATTGGTAACCAAACGAATATCTATTGTGCTGCCATTATCTAGTGAAAATCGCAGCTCATTCTTCAATGTAAAATGTTAAATATTAGTAATCGAATTTAACTAAATGCGGGCTGCTTACATCATTACGCTGAATTTCCACTTCTTCGTCATAATTTGGTATAGTAAATACGGAATCGTCGCCATATATGTTAAGTAAGTCATCGCGTGTTAAATATGCGTACGATTGATTAGTTGGGTCCTGCATTATATAGTGCAAGTTCCGTTGCGCGTATTCCAATTGCTTATCCAAGTCGTCCTCTACTGATTTCAGACTATCCGTTCGCTCACGAGCAACATCGTAATCCTTGCGATCCTTTGCATTTGTAAAGCCGCCTCCGCTATTTAGAATACGTAGTTATTATTAATTATTAATATATACTGCATCGTCGTTTGATGCAGAGTGAGGCGTAAGTACAGTACGCCCATTTATACAGTATTTGCATATATTAAGGAAATATAAGATATTTCTTGTTGATTAATGCTTACCGCCAACGAACCAGTGAACAGTGTCTGCCCTTATCAATCAGGCCAATGCCCTCAAGGACATTGGTGATATCGTAAATACGTCGCTTCTGCACGTTCAGGATTTTTGTTGCCTGAAACAAAAATTTGAAAAGGTTTAGCTATCGCACGAGGCTCATGTGTATATGGGTCTACATCTTGTACCTCTTTCAGATCTATTGAGCCACCATTCTGCTTCATCAGTTCGACGAATTTCTGGGTCAATAGCACCAGCGAACCCACACAGCGCTGTTGACTAGGCTGTGATTGGGATTGCGCTGGTTGTTGTGCTTGCTGCTGAGTTTGGATTTGCGACTTTTGTTGTTCCTGCGACAGTTCTATGCGGAACGTGCCATATGCTTTCGAATCCATCTCCTCATTAACACTAGCGGAGTCATCAACTTCAGGGCTGCTGGCAGTGATCCGCTGCTTCGGGACTATGGCTGTGGATTTACGCTTGTACATGGCGCGCACTTTAATGAAAGCCTTTGTTTGATACTTGGTGACTAACTTGTTAGCGCGATGGATTTGCTGTATGTTTAAACAATGAAAATATTAGCTAATTTTGATGATAAATCTCAATTAAATACAAATGTTGGCGCTTGAGCACAATTCCGCCATTTATGTCACTTTTTTCATTCTCCCAGCACTGCGCACCAAAGTTGCATTCTAAAAATTAATCGACCAACCACCACAGATTATCGAACAATCAAGGTTGGCGCAAAATAATTTTTTACAAGTTTAAGTAGCTGAAAATAACTGACGTTATGAAATTCTTATTTAATTTAATAAAAACATTTGTTTCTAAGCCAATTTTCGTATTTTTGTCCATTGTTTTCTTCTTACAGCTTGATGACCCGCATCACATCTAAAAAATTTATCGACAATCCACCACCATTTATCGAACACTAAATTTTAATGTTTTTCAATTCTTAGCTTTGCATGGATTAAAAACTAAATACTATGATTTTCTATAAGAAACATAAATAAAGAACTTGAGTAATAGCCTAAGATAGTCTACTTCTTCTTTCTTCGAAGCTTAACCACATTTTCATTTTGAGCCATGTGTGTGTGAAGCGCGCGCTCCCCAGGTGCTTTAATTGCGTGTCACGCTGTACATTAACATTATTGGCCTTATTTATCAATCCTTTTTATAATTCAATGCATAAAACTATTTAGCTTCACTATTTAACTCTACCAATCACTGACTAGAATATATTTACCGGTAAACAAACGTGTTCACAAATAAGGAATCACCTATGCTTTTCTTTTTGAAGGATCAGTATGTCCGCCCGCGTCGGATGCCTAACCGTTTTCCAACACCGTTGATCTGTAGTATAAAGCTGGTATTATTTCTTACTCACATTACAACATGTGACTTAAAATATGTACATAAGTGTAACATTTTCAGCGCCGTGGTGCATAAATATCGCAACTGCTGTAAACGAATTCCTAAAATGCATTATTATATGAATTTTACTTTTTTGATTACAAATCCTTGTAATTTAAATTCTTTTTTGATTTTTCATTGTAGGCTTTGACTTGTCGATAGTTAAAACTATCTATGAGCGATCTCAGTGTACACTGGTTTGTGGGAAGAAGATTTTAAAGATTCGGTCACACTCTAGTGTTGGGTAAACATTGCTCATTTAGGTGAACATGTTCACTTGTTCTTTTTATTTAGAAGAGTCAACTCACTCAGATTGCTCACTTGCTCAGTTGCTCACTTGTTCAGTTGCTCACCTGCTCACTTGCTCAGTTGCTCACATGCTCAGTTGTTCAGTTGTTGAGTTGCTCAGTTGCTCACTCATATTGCTATTCACTAAGCCCCTCACTCAACTAATCAAAAATATCATGTTTCATTTCAATTTAAATCTGATTGTTGCCCTGTGATCAAGAATTCGCTACACTTTCTGATTAGCGACATTCTGAAATTTTAAAATGTGTATTGTGCTTTGGCGATAATCCAAGATTTGTGTATTTTCAAAGAAAGAATCTACACACAATGCCCTAGAAGGAACAACAGAGCAATAATGAGAAAAACAGAACAACTGAATAAGACTGAACAAGTATCAAAAATGAGCAAAACAGAGCAACTGAACAACTGAGCAAAAAAGAGCAAGTGAGCAATAAAGAGAAATTTGGAAGGAACATGTTCACTTGCTCATTTCAGGGAGCAACTCTTTTTTGTTCACTCACTCATGAGCAACCCAACACTATCACACTCATTATTTCTTAGTTTGTTTTGCTCCAGCATTCTACTTTGAAAAAACGTGTAGTGAAAAGAAACAATTCGCTTGCTATAAAAATGCCTTCCAAAATAAAACCTAGACTTTCGCGCGGTGTCTTGGATATGAAATTCATGCAGCGCACTAAAGTCAAAGTGGCCAAAGAAGCGGACGATGAACAGAGTCGCGCATTGTACTCCAATGAGCTAAACGAAAAAATGTTGAACAGCAACTCAAATTTTATTGTTGAGCCCAGTTATTCCATTTGCGAAGGGCTGATCGATGGACGTCTTAGTTTTCGAGGCATGAATCCAGAGCTGGAACGGTTGATGGAGCTGGAGCAAGCGGAAAAGGAGGGCACGACGAGACCCGAACAGCCCAAGGATGTCACCGACCAAGAAATGGTAGAAACTTATTACGCCAATCAGGCACCGGCCGCTAGTAAAACGATGAGCAAGAAATTCAGTACGAAAAACGAATTCCACAAGCGCAAATCGAACGAAAACGCAAAGTGGCAAAAGAAAGCGCATTTTAAAAAGCCGCGCCAGGACGACTAACGACCAGGATGTATAACATAACGTTCTTTATAACATATACAAATTAATGACTTAGCTTGTAAATAAATTTATTCAGGTACATTCAGCTTGCACCTGCTTAATCGCCTGCAAAGCATAGCACATTTGTGTCGAGTTTATCCAACGCCAGGTGTTTCGCCAGAAGTCATAGGTGCTGCCATTTATCAGTACAGTCTGGCAGTTCACTGTGAAGATTAATTATAAATTTAGTCCTTGAACTGTATTAGCATGTTATTATCTTACTTGTGTCTAATATGCGCTGCACGTCCAGAGGAGCAATCATTTTATCCCAGTGATGAGTGCCTTTGGGTGCTAAATTCAGCACATATTCGCCGAGTACAACGCCGCCGAGCCACATGGGCAACGTTTTGTTCATTGTCGTTATAAAAATTGAGCCGCCAGGCGTGAGCGTTCGAACGCAGGCCTCCAGCAGTGCCACCTTATCGTCGACATGCTCCAGAACTTCAGAAACTATAACTGCATCATAAAGCTCGCCATTTGTTTTGGCATGCTGATCGATTGGTTCCACTTTGTATTGTACTTTAGAGCAGAGTTCGGGACTACAATCAGTTAAATGAGATCGAGCCGTATTGATTAGGACTTCTCCTAGGTCAATGCCGGTTACTTGAGCGCCAAGGCGTCCCAGTTGCTCAGCCAACAAACCAGCGCCACAACCAACCTCCAATAAGCGTTGGCCATCCAAGACTTTTGTTGTGTTTATGTAATTCGCCTTGACGGTGCCGCGCGCAACAAGTCCATCGCGTATTAGAGGAACTCTAGACATGTAATTTTTGGTAAGCAAATTGGCAAGATATATGTATGTATCGGTTGCTAACCTGATTTCGTTTAAGGCATGCAGCGCTGCCATTGGTCCACTTTTGTTCCACCAATCGGCAGCCAAGTTCTCATGATGTTTCACTTCTCGAGCTGTTTCTGCATTCTGTTGTTGTTGCGACCTTCCGGCTGCACTAGAGCCAGCATCTAAGCTGATGTTTCTCGGTATAATGCCAAGCAGGGATCTGTTGTGGGAAACGAGAATAATATTTACCAGCATCTGGTTGTAGAGCACTAAGCTTACCTCTTGCAATTTAATAACGCGCAATTTCGTAACATTTTTTCCTACAGAATTTAAAAATTGCTCTGTTATTTTGTTTTTTGTTGGCCTAAAAGTTGCCAAACATTGCCGATAACTAAAACCAGGGCTGGCGTTTATCTGTGGAACTGCCATTCACATATTTGGTGCACTAAAAGTGTGACCAAAGTGCACAACATTAACTCATTAGCGCCTTTTGGCGCTCTATGCTCGCTTTTGCGTTTTAAATATGGTTTAAAAATTTTGTTTAACAACTTAAAAAAAATATCAAGAAGCCTTAGGATGATCAGTCACACTAACATTAATATGAATTCTGCTCAAAATATTTATTTTTTAGACTAGTTCGTAGAACATTCGGGACATCATTTTTAGAATTTTAAATTTTCTGTAAAATATCGTTATCATGTCTAAAGGTAGGGGACCTTTGTCTGCATTGTATAATGCCGTAATCAATTCGGTGGATGTGATGGTGCCCCAAGTAGCGCGACCATTTTGGGAAGCTCCTGCAGGACCAAAAACCGTATTCTTCTGGGCACCGTTCGGCAAATGGGTGCGTATGATAATAGACATATAAACAGATTGAACCAAAATGATTAATAATTCTATTTCTGGCGTTAAGACTCTTGTATTGGCCGGCTTAGGTGATCTGCTGAATCGACCTCCTCAACTCGTATCTGTAAATCAATCGAGTGTATTGGCACTAACTGGATTGATTTGGTCCAGATATTCCGTTGTCATTACGCCCAAAAACTACAGTCTGCTTGCAGTCAATTTTGTAGTATTCCTAACACAAGGCTGGTTGGTCGTCAAAGCCTTAAAATGGCGCAGAGATAATGCCAAAAATGCAGTGTTCAATCATCCATACTTTCCCAGACCAAGACGTGGTGACAAGTAGATCTATTATAATGGTAAGGTATGTATTATTGTATGAATTTTAAATTTTTGATGCGAAATGAGCTTTTGCATAGTTGCTGTCGGGTCTATTTCTAAATCTGAAACGTTTCCCAACACTACTTTGTTATACGCAATAGATTGTGGTAAATGCTTTTTTTTTTTTGGTGTGCCGCTTTTCAGCTTTACAAAGTTTTTATTCATTTATTTATTTTTATGCATTTTGCAATTCATCGCTTCAAACTCTATACATATATAATATATTTATTATATTCATAATTTTAGATGTTATCACGCCCACTTTTGGTGTTGTTTGTGGGCGCAGGGCTTTGGGCATGTGACTTAAATAGTTGAGACTTAAATATGAACTAAAATCAAATATTATATTTTGGATGCATACATAAGTGTATATATACAAAATGTTATCAGCTTGGTTTAGTTGCCTTCGCTCGGTTGCTGTCGCTATTGCTGTAGGCCAAGGATGTTGCGCACAAGCCTCGTTCTGATTGGTCGTCCTCTGCTTTTGTTTATTTTGTTTTTGGCAGGGGTTGCCCAATGAGCTGCCTGCAAAGGAGGCATCGTTCGTGCAATTGCCTTCCGGCCGACTCGTCCGAGCCAAGCTGAAACGAGCACTGCACTGCAGTTGGCAAACCGACGCTGCAAGTCTCGGCACACACACATACGTGACAGGCACACACACACGAATAGTTTTTTTTTTGGTTGCTGGGCCAACAGGCGTATGCGTGATTTATTATCAACGTTCTTCTCATGCGCGTGTGAGCGCAGCCATCAAGTCTGGGTAATTGTGTGAATGTGTGAGTGTGTGCGCGTGTGTGTGTGTGTTCTACTTGCTGTCTACATTGTACGTTTGCCAAGTGCACTGCGCTGCCTTCAGCCAACTTGGACTTTCATCCGCTGCGCTGTCATTGGTTGGTCAGATCCAGGACAAGCTGCAGCGGCCGTGGCCGCCAATTGGCCAACGAGGCTCCTTTAACGCATCGCTGCAAAGATAGAAAAAGAGGGAGAGAGCGTATGAGTACCGAGGGAACGAGAGCAAGAGAGAGTGGAGTTAGGGATGTTTACTATTTGTATCTTGTGTAACATTTAGTGGAAAAACAACTGTTTATGGGTACTATTAAAAGTTTTTATACATCGAATCAATTTTAGTACATAATTAACATACAACAAAGATATTAATTATTATGAAATGAAATGACATTTTTAAAGACTCCATAGTAAGTTAATAAAACTGAATAGAGTGGAATATGTAAAGAGGACAAGATTTAAGGAATTCAAAAAAATTATATAAAGGAAAATCTATTTTGATACATATAGAAATAATGCAATTTTCACATATATCTAAGATAAATTTGAATTGTTCTTTTCTGAATAGTTTAACTGCTAATAAATATTTTCAGGGCAATTCCTAAGCCATTTTGAAATCACTGCGGATGGCTGTCCGCGCTAGTGACGAAAGCAGCACGAAGGGTGCAAAGTTAATATATTCCAGAAATTAAAATTCCAAATTTACAATTTTAACAACAAATATATATCGAAGTGAATAGTTTAGGGAAAACAAAAAGTACACATAACATAAGGATTCCAATACATTAAAAAATGCTAAAAATTTGGCAACATTTTGTCGGGCGGTAGACTCATCTTCTCTAGGGAACTTGGCTGCAGCTAATACGAGTACGTCATGGCTTTTGGACTCCCCAGCCAATAGGCTGGCAGCAAACGAAGGAGTGTGTAGGCGCAAGAGGAGGGGAGGCAAGGCAGGGAAGGGGTTGGGGGGATTTTGCAGGCCATCACGCAATGATGGGAAGTGTGCGCTTGCCAAGATGGTAGGTTGCCAAAATCTTTCAGAGATTTTCTTCTCACGTTCGCTTCCAAAAGAAACGTTTTCTCAATGGCAATGAACTTTTTCGCTCTCAAGTTCTGTTGTTGCGTAATGCGCGCTGAGGAATCTTGGCAGCCGTCCTGGGAATTCCCCTCAAAATCTCACACACATGCATACATACGCATGCTACACACACACACACACACACAGATACTGTAATTAAAGCGCCACCTGCCGCGCTGGCACGTAAACAACATTTTCGACTGCATAATTTATGATCATGGAGTTTTGCCAATAAGTTTCTGGACGAGCAGACAAACAGTCTGCGATGACGATCTTGTGCCTACACACAACAAACACACTTAATGACTTCATCTTGGCCACTGTTGGTTAACTGAGGTCAGGGCTGCTGACGGCATTGGCCCCGGGAACTGGGCTATTGAACAGCTGCCAATGTATATCCATCCACCATTCCAGAGATCCCAGCTATGTGTGATTTATGAACATCTTCGGAAGGGACCCACATTTGCCACTAATTGCCAATTGAACAGCTGGCTCATCCTTATTTATGACCATGGTGAGGATGTTTAATGGGTTTATATAATACGATTACAGAACTCGTAGGTAAATCGAATCTCAAAGGCTGCTGTCTGTTCATTGCTCATCGGCGACAGCAAATGGCTTGGCTAAAAATAATAACAGCATGTCAAATGTGACAGGCGAAGTTCTCAGTGGGGTCTCAGCTGGGGTCTCGGTGGGGGAGAGGGGACAGATGACAGGCGTTATGCAAGACACGACTCGGGGTAAGAGTATGAAAATAAATGTGTGAACATAAAGTTGCATGTACTTAAGAAAACGTTGCCATCATTTCTTTATAGTTGTTTCTTCATATAATTTTTATATGATTCTGGCAGAAAAGCGAATAATCTGATTCCTGATTTTTTTTTTACTTAATGTAAATAGTCCTTAAAATTACTAAAAATACTGAAATCAAATACATTTATCTTAAATATATTTTTTTAAGTTTAAATGAACTCCCTTTATTTTAAAATTATGTTATTCTATTCCATTAAATAATTTAATATTAGCTTTATTTATATTATAAAATATTATTTTCCAAGTTTATTTAAGTGTTTAACCTCTAAGAATCTTTTGGCTGCTTTCTACGGAATACTCTAGATATATGTGTTTTCGAAAGCTATTAAATTAGTCTCAAGAAAATGCGATCATAAATGATTCAACCATTTATAATGCTTTATCCAACATTTATTATTATTAAAAGCAAAAAAGAGGCAATTTTAATTAATGAATAATGCTAGTATATATCTTTTATAAATATATTCATGTGTATTCACGTATAGTATCATCTGCGATACTATATAGAACGTTTCACGGACAACGCAAAATGTACTAAAGTCTTTGACGTTTTAAACAATTTTCGACTTTGTATATTTTTCTTATATTTTCTTTTTATTCATTTTTTTTTTCGTCGCGGGGCAAAATGGCTCTTATTTATTTTGTTCGGGCAGCTGAAAGCAGCTTTTTGGCTTTTGTGTTTTCCCAATTTTCATTTTGGGTTAATTTTTCGATCTCTCGATTTTTCGTTCGTTTGTAGATTTTTCATTTACCTTGCTATTTTCGGACACACTTGACGCGACCGAAGAAGATCGACAAGCGAAAATGGCGCAGAACTGTCGCCAGAAGGCCCTTATGTACCGCCAAATACATATGTATATATTCAATATATCTAATATATATAAATAGTATTTGGTCTGCTCCTGATCTTATGTACCATACTGTCCGACCGAGGCGAGGCGATGACGCGCAATTGACGCGACCAAAGACGCGTTGAAAACGCGCGACGCGACTCGACGATCGTCGCATCTATTTTTGTGTATAGCAAACACAGATACAGATACAAAATACAAGCAGATACAGAGATGCAGATACAGATTGCATAGTTAGCTTCAGTCTCTTTGTATATTTCGCCTAATCTATTTCAGTTCTTCATCATTTTGTTAGTTGTTTGTTTTTTGAAAATGTATTTTGTCTTTAGGAACTGCATGTGGTTGTCTATAGGGCGGCGGCACAAATTGTATTTAGTGCTAGTTTTTCTAGCTTTAATTAGAATCCATCTTGTTTTGCACGTTGTCTCGCATGTACCTTGAAGATAACAGAAACTGTCTCAATTCGCTATTCGTTACAACGAGAGTTGCTCAATTAATTCGAATAAAACGGTGCCACAATGAATTTTATCTTTATCATTAGAAACCAAAATATAAATGTTTTTAAAATAATTATATAAATTAAGCAAGTAATGCCAACTATGTTGTCTATTTAGTTGCCAATAAATTTTTTATATTATATGCTGTTATCAGTATCTTTAAGCTAATAGTCTGATAAATTTTGTGTACTAATTAAAGACTATTATTAGTACTATTTATCTAAATACGTTAAACAAATAACATTCTTAGCTGATAGCATTATGAGATGATATTTTATAAAAATTATTTTTTCTGATAAAAAGTTGCACTTCTTTTTAAGAATTCAAATCTAGTTATTTTTGTAATATTGTTGGACTAATTAACATTTTATTATTATTTTAATTTTTTTTGAAAATATCACAGCCAACTTAAAAAAATATTTACCCTTTCTGAAAGCAAGTAAATGCAATTAAAAAAATAAATCATTTGCTTTGCAGCTATTTAATTTGGAAATTTTTGTGCAATTTTTTTCTACACATTTTGTAAAAAATGCAAAAGAAAACACTGTGAAATTGACGTGAATTGGAACATCACAAAGCGACTCCAGTTGAGTTTTCGAGTAACAACTTTCACCGACGACGACGCGTCAACAACTGAACCAACGAATGTCAATCAAAATAACAAATAAACAAATGCGAATAACAACAAGAATAACAAAAACAACAATGACGACAAATTTGAGGAAATTGGCAAACAAAACTTGAATATTAACTGCTGCCAAAATGGCTGGCAACATTGGCAAAAGCCAACGAAAAAAAAAAAACATAGAATATTGGCCAATAAATTTTACAATTCGTTGACGATGGCCAACAATTCTGTTGGTCAAGGTCGAGCCAATCAGCACGTCATTACATTAATATAAATATATCTATGAGTATATATCTGATATGAGTATTCATATATTTGTATATAGAGCAAATACTTGCAATCATAATCATGATAATTGGAGACCTGTTGCCAAAGCGAAGTGCTTATAGCCAAATAAACAAACAGGCTGAACCAACTGATGACGTTCTCAAAAGTGGGCAACTCGTCAAAAAGCCAAGTTGTGTGTTGTTTGTGTGTGTGTGTGAGTGTGTGTGAGTGCGTCAGCAATTAAAATCATAATGAGAGTGCCAAGTGGCGCCTAATGCCCATGAGTGGCCAGCAGCCAACTTGCCACGAGTCTCTCGCATTCCACGCACACACACACACACACATACAATCACAGGATGCGTCGCTGCTGCCAAGTTGGCAGCCAGTCGCAGTCATCGACGCAGCTGCGTCTATGTTTATGTTTTGTTGTTGCTGCTGCTGCTGCTGCTGCCGTCTTCCAGTTGTTGGCAATGTGTGCCAAATGCGAGCAGGAAGCACGAAATGTCTTGGAGCTGTACCAAGAAAAATTGCTGCAGCAGACTTGTAGGCGCTACAAACTGCAGACTTGCCGCAGACAACTGCGACACCAGGGCGTATACGCAACGTCGAGGCTCAGCAGAAATTAAGTATACGCCACGACAGCAGCAACAAATATCCACAGCTCATGCATAACAAATAAATAACCAAGCATCATTAGAAAATCAACAAAAAAAGAGAAGCAGCCAAAAAAAAAAATTGTGTTCGCCTTTCGGTTTGGTCAGCGTGGAAAACATCAAAGGATCGCCGCGTCGCACTAATAAGTTTTTCCAAGAAAATGAAAAATCGTTTGTGCATTTTTATAAGTGCAAAAATATGCAAATCAAGTAAATCATTATGAGTCGACTGGACAACGGCAGCGAGGCCTTAAAACGGCACAGACAAAGTTTTCCTATTTTTTTATATTTTCTATCTTCTTTTGAAGGGCCGCATAAAAATTGGCGGCAGCAGCTTCAGTTGCAGCAACCAGAGGAAAGGAGCAAAAAGGGGTGAGAGGGGGGAAACAAATAATAATTTTTGGCGATTTATTTGTTTGTTTGCTTTATTCGCCATGTCTACGCCATGAAAATTATGGCGACTGACTTTTGCACCCAAAATATAATTTAAACTGACAATGGAAATAGCTGTAGAGCTGTGGAAGATGGGGAGATTGAAGTTGATGAGGAGGGGCAATGACAATTGAATACTACTCAATGAAAATGTTCAACTTTAAACAAATTTTAATTAGATCAAATGCCCAAATTGATATTGACAGCTTTATTATCGGTATTGAATTATTATTAGATTGAACTCTAACTAACATCACTTCCTTCTTCTTCTAAACAGTTGTATTAGTTAAATTGTTTTTTAAGAAAGCGGTCAAATCAATAGAAAAAGGAATTATTTAAAACATTAATCTTGCATATCGAAATGAAGACAGTTTCGGTTAGGATTAAAAAGCATATCGGAGATGGAAGAAAAGCTTTTGAAGCATCTTTAAATATACTTAAAATCAACAAAAGAAGGCTCATATTAAACCCCTTGCTAGACATTTCAGATTAATCTTGCATCTTAAAGTAATTTGAGCTTTAACAGTTTTGTAAGCGCTCATTAAGCTCAAAGCTGTTGACGCTTAAGTTCAAAGCTCAACGTATTACTTTCAACCAGGAACCGTAATTATTATAATTTTTAAAATATAAATTATTAAATAAAAGGTATTCTTTTATTTTTATCAAAAAAAATTTAAAAAAAACTTTAATTTTTCAATCTAAATAAAAAAATTATAAAATAAAAATTAAATTTAAATTTTTATTTAAAAAATCATAGTATGGTTCCTATTTTCAATTTTTAAGTAAAAATTATTTTTTCATTTTTAAAATAAAAATGAAAATAAAAATTATTTTTCAATTATTTTTTAAAATAAAAATTGAAAACATAACTTTTATGCTGTGTTTTTCAAAACTCTTATTTGCGATCCCTCCATTCGACTAAAGTCACTTTTCCTCTGTTTTAGTCAGTTTAATTTATTCATTGCTATTGAAACATCCTCGTCAGCTTGCAGCTTGATACTGTGCCATGTTATTTAGTTGTTTGATTGTCCATCAATCGCTCGATCTATCGTTTACTTGCCACTATTTGTCACTTTGCATTTTGGGGCGATTCAATTAGATTTAATTGCTCTTCTCTCGTGTCGCGTTTCGCGCGATGCTTGCCTTCGATTTATTTAAAAAAATGCGCCGAGGGCCATCAATAAAATCAATGCGGGCCATAAATCTTTGGGCCGTTCATTGAAACGTGCCCAAATGCAAACGGGCAATCGCTTGGCTTCAATGATAAGGACTGGCAAAAGGCAACGGCAACGGCAAAGGAAAAGGAAGTGCGAACTTTTGCCCAGAGCTGCTGACCAAGAGAACAGAACCTTTGTTTGTTTGTCGCGGGAAAGAGTTGGACGAACATATGCAGGCAGTCAAGAGGAAAGGACACAATGCGCTAGCTGCTTGGCTTAGTTGCCAATTTCCGACACCGAGGCGAAGGAGGCGGGGACAATGGCAAGAATTATTTGCCAGGATGTCCGAAACATTGTTGGTGTCAACGAATTCCTTTTCAGCAAATGCCAACTGCAAAAAATGTTCAACTATCGCCAGTAAAAACGAACGGAAAAAATATATATAAAATTAATGCCCCAACATTAAGAAGGGCGAGAAGTCGTAGTCCCCTCCCCCTTCCTTCTTGCATCTTTGCTTTGCTTCTTTTTTTTTTTGCATTTTGCATACCGCGAGTACAATTAAATTTCGTGTTAGTTTTTGGGGAAAACTTATCGTCCTTTTGCCGTGACTGCTTCTTTGAGCCAATTAACTGAGTGCGCATTCTGTTGTCCGCCAGTTGTTAATTGCTTTAATGGCTCGGAAATTGTGCAGTACAAATAAGTCAGCTGTAGTCGACGAACAAATACCTTGTAAACAGCTAATAACATTTTATTCAGCAATTTAATCAAGCTATTTTTGAAAAGTCAGAATTGATGCATGAAAAGTATTTGCTTAAAATCGAATCTATTTTATTTTAAAATGGTTAAATTTCAGTTTCGGCAATTTTAAGTTTTAGACATTGTTGGATTCAATGAGGTTTCATATCAAAATGGAAAAATCCATAAAAAATGAATCGATGTGACTTTTTCGAAAATTCTTTATATTAATTTTCTTATTTTATTTTAAAATGGTTACATTTCAGCTTCGGCAATTTTAAGTTCTAGACATAGTTCCATCCAATGAAATTTAAAAAAAATTAAAAATTGAAAAAAATGAAAATGACTATTTCAAAAATAAGTTATTTTTAATTTTCAAGTTTTAACACCTAATCAATTCCTCTTATATTTAGCTGAACTTAATTCTTTAAATAAACTACGATGAACAAATTCGATTTTCCGTAATAAACGATTTGTTTAAAACGATTCATAGTCCAGAAAATTATCGAGCTAAATTGAAAAACGCTTTCGCGAACATAGAGTTGTCGATTTTTTGATGTATTTTTACATCACTAATTAATTATCATGTATAAGCGTCTACCCTTATGAGATCCCTAATTTCTGCAGGGTATTCAAATAATTTTAAAACTTGTTCTGTATGATTGTTAATGAACGTGAGTCGCCGTTGCGCTCATAAATTAAGGCACTAAAGCCCAAAAACAAGCGCATGTTGAAATGATATTTCAGAATCCGAATTAATTGGTCAGCGCTTGATTTACTCGCTCGCTTTTAGATGTTTCCTTTGTCGAACATCAACCATAAAACGATTATAATTACATTTCGCTTTTGGTGGTTTGTATTTAGTTTTCACGTTACACATTTGCCTGTTTTCGATTGCAAGCCACATGGGAGATGAGATGTCTGGCAAAGTGTGGCAAGTGTGCATTGAACCACAAACAGATCGGATAAGTGAAATTGGGAGCTGGAAGCTGGGAATTGCGAGACCCTCATAAAATAGATAGAGTCGGTGGCCTTGAGATGGGAATATTAGTGGTTGGGGTTGCTTTAACATCAGCTCGTACTAACAGGCTTTTGGTCATAAGTCTTGGCTGTAACTGGGAGTGTAACTGTAAGTGTAACGCCCTCACGCATTTAACCATGTTGTCATTTTGGGCTGCATTTTGATTATTTATGTGGCGCCAGGCTGTTGGCTTTTGGCTCGAACTAAACGGAATTTTGGTAAGGGCTTGACTTCGAAGAGTGCTCATTTATTGGTCGATTATCTTGCGGTAACAGCTGCCTGCTGAAGGTACACCAAATGGTAATTCTGGGCATATACTTGAAATAATAAAAGTCTGCATAGAATGTTGTAGCTTCTGGGTATTTGGAATTGTTTAATCTGAATAGATTGAAATCTGAATACAAAACAAATATATTCTTATATAAATACATATAGGGTATTCAGAAACTCTAATATTTGTGTTATGTGACAACAAACACACAGAAAAAAGTATATCACACCAAACATGCCCTGGGGTATGTATACAAAATTCGTCGTATTTAGACAAAATTTCAAAAGGAGAAAGGTTGCCAGACTGTTAAAAGTATCTAACGAAATAAGGTCACACTGAGGTTGGTATTGATATTGGTTGTAAAACATAGTAACTTTTGTTGGTCCGGTGGCTCTACGGTTAGAGTCGCCGACCTGTCAAAATTAGAATTTTTAGTTAAATAACTAGGGTTCAAATCACACAAGTGATATTTTTAGTGATTGTCCCTTAGGACAGATTTTAAATTTAAATAAAGAGATGCAAATTTTTTAAATTATTAAATTGATTTTTTACAGTGGCAAAAGCATTAAAAAAACAAGAGTAAGAGAGGGTGAAACCAAATGCATGAGCTAAAACGAAATAAAAGGAATGCTTGCTTTATACAAAACAGCTGTTCATTGAAATTTAACTCAATGATATCATAAATACGACAACAGAGACTTAAAAAGGTCACTCACTAGCTACAGTGTTATCACTTTGCCACATAACACAAATATCATAGTTTCTGAATACCCTAATAGAATGCTTAAAGTGAATACAATTTATCGAAAGTTCGCTGAATTAGTATAAAGAAATTTATATTAGTATTCGTTCTGTGAATAAAAGTTATTAAACTTTTTCTAGAGGAGACCAAAGAGGGAATTTTTGAATCATTCAAATATGTTAATTTAGAATTTATTTATTTATTAAAAATATAAACTGTTTGTAGAATAAACCTCCAGAAATTTGTATACTTAGTTTACAGTAAAAATTGCAGATGCCGTTTTATTTGAAAATTAACAGGGAGGATGCAAAGAGTAATTGAAGTTAAAGTGAGCTATGAGGTTCTAAACCAATGAAAAAATCATTGCAAATTTGTAGGATATTAATTTATTTGAAAATGAAAACAATTTTAGTAATTTTCTTTTATTTTACAACTAATAAATTGTAATACTATTTGGTTTAATTGGATATTTCTATTTCCCATTTCCCTTTTCCCCGCACTTACCCATTGTCCACTCTAGTAACCACTCAGGTTATCATCCTGTCTGTTGCTTTTCCGCGCACCATTTTCCGCCCGCGTTTTTCACGAGCTGCCATCAGATTCAATAAGTTTCAGAATCTTTTCCCAGCGACACACAAAACTCGCGCTGATCCACATTTTTTTGTTCTTTCTGTCTTAGCCATAAAAATTGTCTACGAGTGCTTTCAGTTACCAAGCTAAACAAATTGCTCTTAATAACTTGAAATACTTGACTAGCAAGTATTTGAATTATTATAATATACAATAGATTGCACTAGTGTTTATAAGTTTAATATTTTGTAATTGTTTGCGATTATATAATTTGTCATTGAAGTATTTTAACGCTAAGTTTGCTACATTTTTTTTGTGTATTTTTTTTTCAAGTTGCTTTTAATTATTTTTGTGGTTATAACGTTAAGCACTAAACACTACTTGAATTAAGTTTGAAAGTTTGATTAAGTTTGTTGCGTATTTTATTTTATTATATTAATTATTAGAAATTATTTGTGAGTTGTTATACGCGGCGTATGCGCGATGTTTGCTCGCTGACTGATGCGCATCCTTTGAGGTTTCGCACGCGTGTGCTTTGGGCCAATTTGCTGCGCTGACATGGCTGACAAATCATTAGTGGCCAGTTTGAAACAATGGTTATGGCCGCAGTTTGTTGTTGTTGTTGTTGTCGCTTGTTGCTGTTGTTGTTGTTGTTGTTGTCTGGGCGCTGCGCCAGTTGCTCCATTGGCGCACGTTGTTGTTCTTGCTGTGTTTTTTTGGCACAGTGCAAAAAGAGTTGAGTTGGCCAACAGAGTTGGCGGCGCACGTTGGTCAGTTCAAAAGATTATCACACGCACACACACACACACACACACATGTATAGTTAAATCAGCGCATTGTTTGTTGTTGTTGTTGCTGCGGCGCGACGCGTTTTTTTTATTTATTAATTGTTTTTGTTTGCTGTATAATCGAGACGAACGCATCCTGTTGTTGTTGTTGCTGCACCACTGTGTCAACTATGCCTGTGTGTGTGTGCGCGTGTGTGTGTGTGTGAGCTTTGAGCTGTCAATTGACGTTCATTTCGATGTTGGTGTGATCTTGGCCAGGGTCAAAGCTGTGTTTGACTTGGCTAATCAAACTGCGTTAGTGGCCAAAAAATCTTCCTTTTCCTTGACTGTCATCCTGCGCTGCCTTGGCAAAGGATGAAGTCGCTGTCGCTGCTGCGTCGTCATCATCTTGGACCTTCACCACATCACCACCTTTTGGCCAGTAATTGCTGTTGTTGCTGTTGTTCTTGTTGGCTAACTGACTGGCTGGCTGGCTGGCTCGCTGGCTTTGGACTGGCTGCTGGCTACTTTTCTTGGCTGGCTACGCGTCGCTCAAAAGTCAAAGCCAAAGCCAATTCCCGTGCCCTGTGGCCAACTGGGCAACCGGCACACACACACACACACCACTCTATACACACACTCTACACACGTTGCCCATTTGCCGGTGACTGTGCCAGCTGCCCAGCTGCCAGTTGCCAATTGCCAGTTGCCAGCCTTTTGTTGGCTCACAACACCGACGCTACCAGTTTCTTGGCCAACTGACTGACGACTGCTCAGCAGTCAGCCAACAGCAAAAGCAGAAGCCCTCAGTGCCGGCAGACGCTGCCAGCGTCGTCGTCGTCGCCGTCGTCGTCGTCGTCGCAGTTGTCGTTGCTGCTTTTTGTGTCGTCATCGTTGCCGCCTCCTTCTGACCTCCGTCTCATTCCGCTCTTCGGCCATGCGACGCCTTTGTCGCGTGCAATTCCAACTGGCTGCGCTCCAAGCTGATCCCCCTTCCACCACCCGTTTCAGCCATCCTCCCGCTCTTCCTTCTTCCCCTCCTGCAGCGTTGCAACACTCGGCTGTCTTCGTTCTCGGCCACATCGTGCTCTGACTGCATGCTCGGCCATTAAACAGCTCTCACGCTGCGCTCTGCTCTCTTCGCTCTCTGTTTTCCTCATTTTCCTCTTTTCACGCAATTTTCACAATTTCAGTTTTTCGACTTTTTCGTTTTTCCCATGTGCTCGACAACTTTTTACCCGCGCAAAATGTTTAGCCTGGCATGGAAAATTCATGAGAACATGTGCCGTGGTCGCTGCGGCCGGGTTGAGAATGAGAGGAGGGAGAGGGTGGTGTGTTGATTTCGAGTTACGGAATATTGTTTGGAAAACATTGCAATAGATCAAAAACAGCTACGCTCGATACGATCTTATCCAATGCATTGAATTTGAATAAATAATTTCGAAAATATTGGAAGAAAAATTTCCCAGAAGTCCAAAATGGTTTTTACAAAGCTTATTTTGAAACGATTTTCTTAAAAAACATATTTTTGTTTTCAAATCTAAAGACAAATAAGGATTGATAAAAGTGCAATAAAACTTAAATTTTGCTAATAGTGAAAAAATCAGATAAATTTTGTATTTAGTCTATAATTTGACACTTTTCTCATGCCTGCCCAATATTTAATAATAAGTAAATTATATCAGAATCGGAGACCTATAAATATAAAACTTATTGACAACATCAGAGAGAAACATTTGAGTTGCGATCGTTCAAAGGTAATAGCTCTTTCATTCCAACAAGATAAAAAGGTATAATTTAAGCAGATAAAGTATGTTATTGAATTATCCAGAATACCTTAAGAATTGTTGAATAAATATTGGCAGAGAAAGATTCTCCATTTTAATTTAAAAATTAGAATATAAAGAAGTTCCGTTCGAATAATCTCAGATTTTCCTTAAACCATTCGAGCTATCTAAAGCATCAATCTGAGTACACAGAAGTGAATTAGTTTGGTTACCTTTCCAAGATCGGGTATTAAGATATGAATATGCATTTGGCAAGCAATTGAATCACTTGACTCACTCAACCACAACTCAAAGTTGTCTTCGCCTCTGACAATTATGAATGCACTCGAATATGCAACGCGGAAAGTCCGCACAGATATATAAATAGATAGCTTAAGTTTATATAGCATATGGGTGTGTGTGTATGTGTGTGTGTGTGTTATGGTTGTTTGCCTTTCGACAAAAGCATAAACGCAGTCATAAAATTAGAATTTAAATGAGGCAGTAAAAAAAGTGGCAAGACAAAAAGTTAAGCAAGGAGTCAGCGTGGCTTAATGAAATGCAAATGGTCAACAGGTTCGCTTGGGATGTCGATGCCAATCAGTGTAAGTGTAGAACACTTGACTCTTCATGCTCCATTTTCCCCCCTCCCTTACCACCCTTTCTGCATACTTTGTGTGAGTTATGAAATCGAGTGGCGCCAGTGTAAAAACTTAATGCAATTGCATAAAATGTGCACTGTAAAAATGCGCAATGCACTAATAAATTTCTAATAAATGCATGTTAAATAAAAGCCACAATGTTGTAGAACAGAGTAAGAAGAGTGGAAGGGGGTTCTACTGACTGTGTTAATTGAGCCTCGATTATGTGGCTATTAATGGGACTTACGGCCAGTTAGTTAGCGTAGGACAAAAACTGTGACAACAATGGGAACAACACACACTCACACACACATACACCTACACACACACACACGTTGACCGCAGCCCGCAGCAGCACGTGCTGTCAGTAGACAAACAAGCAAAGCATCCCTTCCACCCCTTTCTCTACACTTGCAGCCCCCCTTTTAGCTGTACTACTGCTCACTACGCCCCTTTATTTTTTGCTAGCCTGTATTACAGACTGCTGTTGCTGTCGCCGTGCTTCCGCAGCAGCTAAACGTTTATTTATAGCCCAAACAGCGCCAAAGGACCAAATATTCACAATGCCCCCCTCGCCACTCTGCCATCCTGTATTGCCACTCTCTTCCCATACGGCACTTCAACTAGACAAAGGCCAGGCCAAAGATAAACATACGATTCGAAATTGGGGCTTGAGTGAGAGCTACAACGACTGTTGCCAACTCTTCGTACTCCCCTCTTCTCAGCCCTCTCAATTGGGCAGCAACTGGCGACCATCAACGTGGCTTTTTTCCCTTGGTAAGCCTGCACACATCTTGATTTTTGGCCAAACACAACATTACTCGAGCACTTGTCTTGGCTATAACTGTATTTGGCCATGTTAGTCACGTGGCTTTCACTTGGCTTACCAAATTGCTGGACAGCTGAGGACGGTGGTGGGAACAAGACACCACTCTGCACTCATTGGTGCCGCATTTAAAATAAACAATATAAATTCAATCATTTTCTGAATACTTTTAGTTCTTGAGCTCAAAATAGGATCAGAAAAATAATTTTACTATAAATAGCAATAAATGGCAAGTTTCACAAATTAAGAAAAATTATTGTCCTAAATTTACATGCAATTAATTTTCGAAATAAAAATCCTTTTGGAAATCGCTAAGATTTTTGAGCAAGTTATGGAAGTTGGAAGTGTTAAATGCCTTTTATTTTTCTTTCAAGATAAACCTTATGCAGAACCATTGATAAAACATCAAGAATGTTTTCATAATTATATTCTATTTACTTGAAATAATTTCGAACATACAGTTGAACTTCCATATCTCGAACTTCTATAACTCGAACTTCTCTCTAACTCGAGCTAAATGAGTGGAAGTAAGATTAATTAACATAAGAAATAGCAGGGACCGAACTGTTATGAGGAATATAAATAAAAACTCCTTTTAATAATAGCTTAAAGACTTAAAATAACAAATTTTAAAAGTATAAAAATTACAAATAATTATTAAAATTGATTTTTATTATACTTATGAATTAAAAATAATGATTAAATTTGATTTTTTTATAAATTAGTCCTTAATAATTAGTCCTTATTCAAAACTTTTTTGTATAAAAATTGTTAAAGTCTTTTGTTTTTGATTAAAAAAATTAAAGTCTCGAAAGACTTTTATTTGTGTGGAAAAAATTCCCTTAATTCCGCAATTTCGTTTAAAGTTTTAAACTTAAATTTAGAATTTTATCAAAGTAACTTCCCCGACTAGCTTTAGCCGAATATGTGTGTTGGCCTTATCGCTAGCCACCTTTTTGTTAACTGTTTTAAAAGCGGAAATCTTGGCATTTTTGTTGGCAGCCTTAAATTGGTTCGCTTTCTAATCGCCTTCCTGGAAATTAGCTTGCCATTCATTTTCAGTTTTTTGTCAAGTGCGAGGGCGAGTTGATAATTTCCACAGGCGTGCACACACCTCTACATAGTCAGGACTACACACACACAACCAAAGAAATACACACACACACATTATCGAAAAGTTTTCAGGTCATTAAGTTTGTCGACAGCTTCTGGCAGGAACCAGGCGAGAGGACAAAGGGACTAACAAACTGTTGAAAGGAAGGTGTAAATTAAGCTCAACTCCGGAAAACGCCAATAGAAAAACAATTGAAAATTCAAGTGCCATCTCGTTGTTTGAGGCAATTAAAGTATTTCAGTTGGATATTAGAGAAAAAGATGTCCAACAATTTGAGTCTGTATGGTACAGGGTGTAGCAATTTAATGCACATATGCTAAGATTTATGTGTTTTGCTGGATTCGCTTGGCCAGAGTGCAAAACAAAGAGACATTTTATTTTGTGCAACATTTTTGTGCCTTGGCCTGGAGCTGGAAACTGGCAGACGGGCAGTGAGGATGTGTCTGCCAGCCAGCCATAAAGAAATACTCGTACTCCACTCACAATACCCTTTATACAAGAGTTTGACCCAAAGGGGTAGCATAAAATATAAGTGTATTTTGGGAAAAATATTAAAGAGAAAGCATTAATTATGTGAATCTCTATTCTAGTTTTAAATCAATTAAATAAAGTCAGGAATATCCTGCGCCAAAAAGTATGCTATACACATTTTGTTGAGCTTAAGAAAATATCAATAATCAGCGAAAGATAAATGCAAATTTCTTTAAAGCGAACCTTTGCAGGATATCTCGAATTCGCGCATGCCAAGTGAATTCAGCTTGTTACTTGTATAAATGCTGTCATGCTGTGTGCTCTGGCATTTGAATGCTTGAAATTGTTTTTGTCGCGTTTTGGCGTCCTGCGAAGAAGGATACGAAATACTGTTTGAATATTTCCCCCCTCCCCCTGACTTGCCCGCGCCTGTCAGAAAGGGCAACCGTTTAATTTTTTTTCTTATTTTCGTTTCATTTCTTGTTTTCCTATTCTTTCTTTTTTTTTTTGGCTCGCTGGCATCGCGATAGCGCCAGTGCAAACCTTAGGAGGTAACGTCTGCAGCTCAAATATCGGCCAATGCGTCAAGGAATGCCGCCTTCTGATACCAGAAAGAGCCATAGATGCACGCAGCTCGCATATTAATTTCATTTGGACTCTGGTCTGGTCTGGTCTGGCGGTTCTGTCGACTGCTGGATCGGTCACAAGACAAGACACGACAAGTCTTTGCAGGCATCTGCATGCACAGTGCGTGGCTTATGGCGAAAAACTAAACAGCAAGCAGTTTTATTTTTCTTCTTTTTTACTGCATTCAGTATGCAATGCAAATACGCTAACAAATGTCTGTTGTTGTTGTTGTTGATTGATCAGCAAACTGCGAAATCAGGGCAAACTATTGTGGCGTATGCAAATTGTGAAAGTTTAACTGTTGATGAATTCGCCGAGTTGTTGCCAATGCTTTGATTTGTCATTCAACTAACTAAAGTAGTAAAATAGTCGCACATAAAACACTTGATTTATGTAAATCCTGTTCGCAATTGTTGCGACTGGTAAAAGTGGAAAAATATACATATATGCATGGGTTAATTGCATACGAACATCAAGTAACTGTACTGTTATGCACAAGAATATCAGTCACCTATTTTAAAATATTTAAACATAATATTATTTTATTTAATTTTTGAATGATCGTCATTTTTAACAATAAGTTCTTGGAACTAATTCATTTTGTTTTGGAGCTGCCACCCAGCAAAGAAAAAGTTATTTATGGTGTTGCCACTACGTTAATTAATTATAAATACCCTCTAGTACAGCTGGCGCAGTGATTGTCTTTTAGTCGACCCAGTATTGCTTCTTTTTCGGCGATGCGTCGTGTCGAACATGATTGAAGCCGAACGCTTAACTGAGAGAGAGATAGGCGTACGCTCTAATGTTTTTTATGAGTGTGTGTGCTCTGCTTTCGTTATTTTCCTTTGCCTTTGTCAAATTTTCGGCTAACATTTTAGGCACGAGTTTGACATTTCATTGAGTTGGATTTGCACAATAATGTGTAAAATGATTTGTGTTGATAAGTGGATTTTAATTTATTGTAAATATAAATATTGTAAAGCAAAGGTAAGTGTTGTTATTAATATTAATATATCCAACCGATATTGCTCTTATTTCTTTATATTATTTCAGACTGCATTCCGCATTCCGCTAGTGGCAATGTGGAGGAGCTGCTCCTCGGCCTTGTGGCTCAGATAAAATATTACCTAAAATATATTATATTCATATATTGTAATTAATTTAAAATAAATAAACATTACAAATATATACTATGAAATTTATGTTATGTGAAATATTTATATAATGCATGGGTTTGGCATTGCCATCAAGAGAGAAGCATCTCTCCATGCATGGCATAGGGTCGAACTAGCATCGATAATATCTCTCCCTGCATACCTTTGCGGCGACCTAGCGTCGATAATATCTCTCCCTGCATACCTTTGCGGCGACCTAGCGTCGATAATATCTCTCCCTGCATACCAAAGTGGCGAACGAGCGTCACTTATGTTCCCTCCCTGCATACCATTGGGTCGAACGAGCGGCGATAATATCGCTCTATTGACGGCATTGCGTCAAACGAGCGTCGATTATGTTCCCTCCCTGCATACCATTGCGGCGACCTAGCGTGTATGAGAAATCATTGACGTTTTTAGCGGACATCGCCTTGCAAAAAACGTCAATCGAACACATTGTGAGGGAATCAAGCGAGCGTCGACGACAGTCACAAAAGCGACGACGAAACGTTGATACAGAATCGGTCTGCTGTACTAGAGGGTAGACACAAACTGCACACGCAAAAGCGCCACATTTGCCGTCGGACATATTTGCAACAGGTGTAGACGCCACATATACATACATACATGTGTACACACATGCATTACCTACGGGAAACGTGCAGCCGGCAAACAGAATGACTGGGCTATAAATACAACCAGCAAGAGTTGTTGGAGTCAGTGCAGCCAGGAGTTAAATACATAGATGACAACTCTCTCACAAAGTCACACACTCATGATGCACCCATACACGCACACACTCACAGATTTATCCAGTTGCACTTTGAACACACGCGTTCTGCAAAGAGTCAATGTTCTTCAATAGCTCCATTAGCAGTGCCCAAGCCGCAACATTGCGACACAAAACACTTGAACAGCAGCAACAACAACAACAACAACAACAACCACAAGAAAAAGAACAGCAGCAGCAACAAACCAAACCAAACCGAACCATAACCAGCATCAAGCACTTTTTTGTTTGAGTTATTTTACGAGTTTTATTGGCTTTTATTGGCAACGAGATTTGAATTTTTCAAAACGACACTCGCTGCTCGATGGCAGAGACAGATGCTGATGCCATTTCCTCCCTTTGCTTCTCCTTTTCCTCCTTCTCCTCCTCCTCCTACTGCTGTCGTCCTAATCGTTCTGTCCTGTCCTGTCGCGTAGTTAGTCATTTTTTATGACTTTTGCTTCCATTGCAGTATCGCAGTTGTTGTTGCCTGCAGGTCTAACAGGTGTCGTTCTGACCAGCAAACGTATGTGTTCCTCCTTCTGGCCACATAACTTACCGCTGATTGCAGTTTTATGGTCAAACTTTGGACTGAGCATTTATAGACAGCGATAACGGACAAACTGCTAATTAACTTTACCATAAAACGTTTAAGCGTTTTAAGCCTGGCTAACAATCAAGTTGACAAAACCAAAAAAAATGAGGATCATCCCACGGCTGCCATTCAAAGTGTGCCGCATAATGGCAGCCGCAGACAGACAACTTGCTAATTTTCATGCGCCATTTAAGGGGCGAAATTTCGCCAGGATAAGCCGCCCACTTTTCAGCTTTTACAAGTTGTTGTACCCCGTAGTCAAGGAAGTGACAGAATGGGTATATTTCAGATCATTAGTGACATATTTGATCTTTTACACAAATATTTTTTCAGCATGTAAACTAAAAAAAAGAAATTGTTTTTAATTATTTCCCATTATTTTGTGAGAAAAATCTTTTGAAGATTTAAACTTCATTAGATTACAATCTTTTCACTGGTTCTTTTTTTTTTATCTTCAAGTAAATTTATGAAATTCTTTAAGATAGAATCCACAAATAAGTTATGTTAGTGGGTATCTCCCAGTCGAACACTCTTAAATAAAACTCTCTTGTTTACCCCTGTTTGTGTCTGTCGCATCACGAATTCACTTTACAACTCTTTTATTTTATTTGATTTTTTTTTCATTTTTTCCTGTTTTTTTTTTGGTGTTATGCGGCACGTTGTCAGCCTCCTTTGGACTACTTAAAATTCAGTGACTGACATAAACATCCTTAAGCAACCCAGTCAACAATGCCAAATGCGCTTTAACGATATGTCAGAGATTAGAGCGCTAAAAATGCCAAAAGCAATTAATTTACATGATTTTGGAGGAAGAGCATGCTGGAAAATGGGCAAAGAAGACTTTCTTGTTTCTGGCTGCGGTTCGACATGGAAATGTGTTCCAAAAATAATATTGTGGTGCATTTCGAATAAATTTATAAGATGGCATTTAATAAAGAAAATCCAAAATATAAAGGGGACTTTCCAAAATTAAAATAATAATTGTGACTAACATAATTTTAGTTCTTATTTTATTATTTTTAAGGGATTGGAACCTTACTTAACATTTTGGAAAGCGAATTAGTGGCGAAATTGATTCACAAACCCTCGAAATGAGTTCATTTTGCGCTTTTTGTTAGCAAATGCAATAATAACCACAATAAAATCTTATTGCATGGAAATGCTCATGCATGTATCGCATATACAATATATGTACATATATAAATATATCGTATAATAAAAGCAGCCAGCGGCAACAAAGCGAACAATAATTTCCTTCATATATAAAAATAAGAGCGCGACTAAGCCAAGTGAAGGGCAAGGGTGTAAAGTGGAGGGTGTGTGTGTGTGTGTGCGTGATGCTGTGTGGGTGATTTCAAGGCAGAAACGGATGTACAAATTGCAAAACATAATTCAAATTGTTTGACTTTTTTGACAATGACTGCGCCAGTGCCACTTTTAGTTCCCCTTCCGCTTTAAGCTGATCCCTGGCTAGAGTGCTTTTATCTAGACATATGTGTGTGCGTGTGTGTGTTCCAGTGTTTGTGTGTGTGTGTGAATTGAGGCTGGCGCCTTTTCTTCTTTTGCAGTATTTGGGTAACTGTTTGTTGAACTGCTGCAGCAGTTGCATTTAAACAGTTGAATTTACTGATTTAAAAGTTATTAACTTGGCTTTTGTACCACGTTGCGTATGAGTCACATTAATTAGCTGAAACTGCCAGAAAGTGCGCTTAAAAAGCAATTAAATGTGATTAGCATAAGTTGCTAAAACATTCTGTATACTTTTAGGCGCCGCTTCAAAAGCCATTGCATACTTTCGGGCTGCACCATCGAATGGATTTTTGGCTTTAGCGGTTTTTCGAGCTGACTTTTTTTTTTTTACTTTTTTCTGGCACTCACACACATCGAGCTGAACCATTTGACTTAATTAGTTGGCCGATGCCGACGCCGTCGACGCCCCCGCCCAGATGTGGGCTGGGGATGAGGTTGCCAAAAACTATGAATTTATTTGACACTTGAATAAATGCGGTTTTTGCGGCGACAACGAAAAATGTCAGCCCATATTTTTCGTATTCCCCCGTTACCGATTCCCGGCCATCGACAGGGTGTGTCGACAGGGCTCTATCCAGGCGGTAACCGTTGCTCATATTGATATATAACCCATGTCTTGTCGTCGTCCTTCCACCATGTTCAATTCACAGCGCCGCGTCGCTTATTTCCGTTTCCTTATTTTCTTAGGCCAAAGTGTGTGTGTGTGTGAGAGTGTGGGAGTGTGTGTGCTTAGCCTTTTTATAAAATACCATTTTGGCTGTCTAATTTATGAATGTTAGCGCTAAGTATGCACTCATGCCAGTAATTGTGAAATGTGTAAGTGCATTTGCCTGGCACAGACAACGAGCAACGGCACAAGACCAGAAAGAATCAAAGTCCATGATGTCATTTAGCCAAAAAGTCCATGATAAAGCGGAATATGTCAATGTTTTAAAAATATATTTTAATAAAAATCATCACTTTAGTTATTTTAATTTACTGTGTATTTAAACTAGACGCAACTTTTTATACTTTGGAGACTTTTCAGCAAGATAATTTTATAAATTCTAATTTTTTTGTAAAAATGTAAATTATAAATTTTAAACAACAATTCAAAAATTTACTTTACGTTGAATATTTGGTAACAGTCATAAAATTCGGGTGTAAATAGTTGTAAAATTCAATGTCAGCTCAGTATGCAACGTTTTTCAGTTAGTCACAACCGCAAAAACGCAGTTGAAAATAAATTTTTTAACATTAATTATAAACACTTTTATAATAGTATGTGTTCCTAATTCAACCACAGAATTCAAGGAGAAAATTTCACTTCGATCCAAAACCTACGGTCGCGAGTGTGTCGAAGCAACTCCCAATTCTGGATCAAGTGGGTGAGAAGTGTTGAATTTTATCGGAACTGGAATAGCAATAAAAAAGGATTTGGAGATCTGGAAAATGATTTCTTTTTAGGTTTGGACAAAATACATGTCCTCACGTCAGAGAGGAGTCACGAGTTGCTCGTAGTCCTCGAAGATTTTGAGGCAATTGAAAAGTTTGAGAGATATGACAGGTCTGCCTTCGGTGTTGAGGATGAGCAATATATTTTACATACTCTGTGAAAAGCGAGTGGAACTGCCGGAGATAAATTATCATTTCATCGTGGCATGAAATTTACCACATTTGATAATGATCATGATGTTTATAAAACAGTAAACTGCGCCTAAATTGTGCCGAAAGGTAAAATGGATTGCTAATTGTTTTTAAGGCTTCGCTTATAAGTTTGAATTCTTACAGCAACTTGGCAGGAAAACAGGGCGATTTCGTTTGGAATGGAATAAGCAGTAACTCACAGCCATAATGAAGATTCGACCAAAGCCGTGAATACTTGGTCTCTGCTGAATCGAAATTGTTTATTATAATATAGAGCATTTAAATAAAAAAATTTCTTTACGTGATAAAATTAAAAATTTTTGTTATCCAATTTATATATAAGTATCAAGAACAATATTAAGTTGTATACATAAATTATTCTAACAAAAAAAATTTGACTTTCGGTTTGTTTCTTAAATTGCCAAAATGTGAGATAAAAATCATTTCACCTGTAGCGATTTCTCGCTAAGCTAGCGGTTTCTCTATTAAAGTCGTGGAACAAAAATCTCTAGATTTATTGTAGGGAATAGGTCCACCACATTTTCAACGCTTTGATGCATATAAACAAAGAAACAAACTGACAATCTGACTTCATCTCATTTTGGGCCCACTTAAGATTTAAAATTTAATTATACTTTGAACGTATTTTTAAAAGAAATTAAATTTTGCTCCTCCCTCTTATACTCCCTTATCACACGAATTTGTTAGTAAAAAATATACCTTTCAATCGGTATATAACTAGATCTGATAGAAAATTTTCCATTCAAAAACCGAACCTACGACAACCGACCTTGTTAACTACAAATATCTAAATATCTATCAATATAAACCCAACTGGGACCACACCCACCAATCAAATTATAATTCAACAATTGGAAAACTAAGCAGGTAGCTGATCGGACATTCAAAAACAAAACACTCAATACGGTACTGTCATTTTTGGGTGCAAACAGAAAATGGAAATGGAAATAATCGTAGAAATGGTCGTAAATGATTTTAATTGACAAACTGAAACGACGAGTCGAACACCTCGCAATTGTTTTTTGACTTTGTAATTGGACCATTAATATTCCGTGCAAAAGAAAAAAGCAATCGGTATTTAATTGAGTTCAAAGCGAAGAGCTTCAATTTTGCCGAGTTCCGAGTGCACGGCACAGTCAATTGCCGTGCGCCGAACGAAACAGAACAAGGTTCCTATCAATTGAACCTCGGTACTAAGTTTAATCAAATACAAAAAATGTTGAGCTCGTTATCAACATTTGTTAGCTTTATCGGCTTGTATGCTATCGTCAGCTTTCTATACGAGCACCTGAGAACACCATTTAGATTGCTAAAGGTGCGTCTGATTAATGATCCAAAGCAACGCTTGAGTTTGAAGGAACGTTTTGGCTCCTGGGCCGCAGTTACGGGCAGCAGCGATGGCATTGGCAAGGAATATGCCAAGGAGTTGGCCAGACAGGGCATCAATGTGGTACTAATAGCCAGAAACAAGCAGAAACTCGAGGCGGTTGCCAAGGAGATCGGTGTGTGAATTTACAAATCCATATCAAGTTCAAAAATTATCTTTTAAATCTAAACTTTTGACAGCTTCAGAGTCCAAAGTCAAGACGAAGATTGTCGTGGCGGACTTTACGCAGGGAGTAGAGGTCTATGAGCACATCGAGCGGGAACTGGCCGATTTGCCCATATCTATACTTGGTAAGAAGTCACATTTATACTGTACTTGTATCCATGCATTATTATCCCTCTATCTTTCCTGCAGTTAACAATGTGGGCATTGGTTTGCCCGGTATCCTTTACAAATGCACCAGGGAGCAGACCCAACACTTGATAGACACTAATGTTGTGGCCGTCTCGCAACTTTCACGCTACTTCTTCAACCGCCTGCGTCAGTCAAAGATCAAGGGAGCCATTGTCAATGTGAGTTCCGGCACGGAACTTCAGCCTATCCCATATGCCTGTCTCTATGCTGCCTCCAAGGCCTACAATCGCAGCATGACCCTCGCCCTAAAGTGTGAGGCTGCTCCATTTGGCATTCATGTCCAGCTTTTGTCACCTAATTTTGTGGTGACCAAAATTAACAATTACTCCAAGAGCATTATGAGTGGAGGACTGTTTATACCCTCGGCGGAGGCTTATGCCCGTAGTGCAGTTGCCCAGCTGAGGGATGGCGTGGACGAAACTCCTGGCTTCATCTGGCATCATGTCCAGAATGCGGCTTTTACCATCTTTCCCTGGAGATTACGTTTATTTGCTAGTCAATTATTTTTCAAACTTATCATTGATAAGAAATCTAAATAAAATCGTAGCATACTTGTTGGCTGCAAAGTTATTGGTTGTTGTCTACGCCACGGCGAATATCGGTCTCGGCTGGAGGTGTCTCGACTAAAGTGCTTTGAGCTTTGAAAGGCTTTTCAACCGTTTTCTTGGCAAAATCAATATTATTCCCAGAATATGCGAGTGGGCATGAATAATTTGAGAGTTCTTGTCAGTCTTTAATCGTTGACTGACTCGTTTAGTACAGGTAAGTCTGCAATTTATAGACTTAATGTTAGAAAGTGTAACAGATTTATTATTTAATTTTAAAATGTATTTAATTTTTTTTTGTGGGAGCTTCTTTATCTCTATTTCTATTTTTATTTTATTTATTGCTTATTGTTTAACCTCTAAGGGAACTCAGCAGCATACATATAGATTGCTCAAACAATCTCCAGATTCAGAATTATTTCCTTAGTTATTCCAATGACTGGCACAAATATATTTTTGCAGTTGATATTACAATGCATATTTACATTTTCAATAGCCAAGGTGCAACCAAAATGCTTTGAACTCATTTGTTTATTTAGCATTTGGCTGTCAAATGTCTGTATTGCTTAGAAAGTGATTAAATTAAGTACTTCTAATGGGCGAGTCGTAGTTACTTTCGAGAGCTCGACTGACTTATACACAACTTAATAATTTCCGCCTCAAATTTCCTTTCTGAAGCACAGAAAAATAACAATAAATTCTCACAGCATATTTTTAGATCAGGACAATTTGACAATCCACCTTTTTGCACTAGATCACTTTATTTTTTAAAATTTTCATACATCATCATTATTTTTTACTTAACTTTTTAAGGTATACGACTTACTTAACTTCCACTTTCGTTATTTGTGCTCCCATATGTTAATCATCCCGAAACACTTTGATTTAATAGTCAATTTGTCATAAGTTATTTCTCAAGTTCTCGTGTATAAAAACACTTTTGCTTAATTGTTTTCAATTAGTTGAAGGGCTTGTCACTCTCCTCAAGTAATTTTGCACTTATCAAGCAATGGAAAATTGTCAGCACTCTTGACAGTCGCACGCATTTCACTTGGACAGTCATTAAATGTCTAATAATTTTGCGTGCCAAGCGGCGGATTTGGTAATTTCTTTTGGTAATCTTCGCACCAAAAGCATTTATAACAATTCAAGCGGAGCAATAAAACACGAGGTTGATGTTTGTAAAGTAATGAAGCAAAAAAAATTATTTAAAAAAAAACAAATTTAACAAAAGCCAACAAAAAGATGTGCAGGTATTTGTATCTATATCCACAAGTGTATCTGTATCTGTATCTGTAGTTGTATCTGTACCTGCACTGTTGTTCATGTTCATGGCTTTAGGAGACGCAATTGCAGCTTGTAAAACCTGACAAAAAATAAACTTGTTGCTGTTGTTGTTGTCGTCGGAAGCCATCAGCCTGTTGCTTGTGGCTTTTTGGGCTCTGTGTAGCTCGACTTCAGTTTCAGTTTCAGTTTCGGCTTTTAGTCCGTGATTGAAGCTCAGAGCCGCCGCTTGTGCCTAAAGCTAAACAAGTGAAGCGTACATTGATTGTGTTATTTATACAGCAAGTACTCGCTACAAGTCAAATTCTCATTGATATTCCAGTGCTCCACTTCATACTGTGTACTTTGAATACATTTTCCATGCTGATAAGTTTCAGTTCCACTACATAAGCAATAAAAGCAATCAGCTGTTGCTTATCAATTTTATTCGAATACTCGTACTCGCAACTATAAGTATATAAAAAGACTCTTATCATAATGCAGCCGGTGCTGGAACTGAGCATTTATACATTGCTACGGATGGCGTTCATTTGGCAACTCGTTTCATTGTTCATTTACTTGGTGGGCACTTTGGCCATTGCCGCCTTTCTCTACGACAACTTTAAATCCGTGATCAGTATCATCAAAGCCTTGTTGGAACCGTATTTCCAGCCTCAATTGCCACAGACTTTGCTGGACAAATTCGGCAAATGGGCAGGTGAGTTAAGCTTTCTTTTCAAAAGAATATTTAAATATTAACATAACATAATATGATATAACTTTCAAAACATAATTATATAAAAGAAAAATTATAGAACAAAGGCCTAACAATTATTGTTTAATAATGTAGAAAGCCTAAATCATGAAAAACATCTTCTTATAATTATGAAATAATTGCAGAAATGCTATTAATAATAAATTATCATGCCAGAAACGATCTGTTCACATTAAGTATTCATATATCTGCATACTTTTTAAATTAGCTATGCAATCTTATGTAAATTGCACGCTAATTGCAAAGCCCCCAATTTTCATACATATTATTAAGAAAGATCGTGATCAGATGTAAAAGTTATTAGTTGTATTGTTTTTCATGTTTCCGTGTGGGAGTAGTAAATTATAAAAAAAAAGTAATTTTATAAATTGTACATAAATATAATAAAATTATAGAATGCAATTTAAAACTTATTATTAGCACTGGTCGTTATCTGATCAATTTTTTAATAAAATAAATATTTTCTATGCTTATATATGTACGTAAATCAAAGGAATCATATTAAAATATATTAACCAAAGACATTTATTAGAAAATTCTTAAAAGGGAATATCTGGATCAAATCAGCTTTTGATTCATCTTAGCTGAACCTTAACGATTCATAGATTACAAAATAAATAGATAATTGTTCTGCACTTGTTTATAATTTATTTTAAGAGCAATTAAAGTCATTTAACTCATTGAATTAAAAAGAAATTCAACCGGCTTTTTAGCTGACACTTTTGACTCACATTACAAATGGTGATAAATAAACAATAAATCAATAAAAATAATGTGAAATAAGAGCTGTTAAGTTATCGTGTTCATATTCTTACAATTTGTTGAAATATTCACAAGTAAATTTGACCTTGCCAGCAATGACATTTCAATTGAAAATTGAATTGAATCGAATTTGGCTCAAATAACGCAACAAACTTTGAAAATCTGTGCAAATTTCACGTAATTAGCGGGCAACAGACAACATGGCCCAGCTGACGTTTATATTTGTTGCTGCCAATGTTTCCGCTGCACAAATATTTGGCAACAAATGTGGCCAGCAACATCTGATGTACGTGTGTGTGTATTAACGGTGCCAGCAAGTGGCGCCTGTTGGCCAGTTGCGCAGCCGCAGTCGAAACTGTTGCATTGACTCATTGCAACAGCAGCAGCAACAGCAACAGCAACGACAGTGGCAACATAAACAAAACAAACAGCAAATAGCAAAAAAAAACAGAAAAAAGTCGGGTTTCTTTCAAATGCAACTTTTATTGGTGTTTTCATATTTGTATTTGCTTTGGGCTCGACAGTGGCTAAGTCAAACTGGCCGAAGAGGGCCAACTAGCAGTCAACTAACTAACATAAGCAAATAATTAGCAAGGGTGTGTTAAGTTAAGTTGTGCATAGATACAAAAATTTTTGAATTTCTAGCAAACAAATTGTAGTCTGTTCAGCTTGGGACAAGTTAACAATAACTCTTAATTTTAAGAAGATTCGTTCAACATAATTATTCTTGGCTTATACGCAACTTGTCTCGTTATTACAATCCTTTCTCTTTTTTTTAGTTATAACTGGTGCCACCGATGGCATTGGCAAGGAATATGCCAGGGAATTGGCACGTCAAGGTCTCAATCTTGTGCTCATATCGCGCACCAAGGAGAAGCTTATAGCCATCACCAATGAGATTGGTAAGTGTTCAGTTTGATAGCTGAAAAACATAGCTGACTTGTCACACGACTTTCACAGAGAGCCAGCACAAGGTGAAGACCAAATGGATAGCTGTGGATTTTGCCAAAGGACGTGAAGCTTACGAACAAATCGAGAAGGAATTATCAGGCATTGAAGTTGGTATATTGGGTAAGTAAGGAGACAAAAGCAGACTGGTTGATAACTGAAAACAGTAGAGAATATATTTGAAGAAAATATATCACCGAATTGGTGATAAACGATTGCGATAAACGAGAGAATTCTTGAACTTAATTGATTATTTTAAAATTCACACTAGAAATTAAGAATTGTTTTATTTAAAATATTAATGTAACCATTTCAATTCTTTTTTAAATATTTACTGGAATAATGTTTTGAATTTTGCCTAGATATGTCCTTAAGTTCGTTAACAGAAATCTCAACTAGACATTGAAGATTTGATATCAAAATAATTTGTCACATGCAAAGACTTAATTTTAAATAAATTTATGAATAACTATAAACTTAATACAGTTAGTTATGCCCCTCGAAAACTCGAGCGCCCTCCCACATTAGCTGTTAGCCGTATCTTTGATAATAGCCAACAGTAGCCGCCATGTATCACTGACAACAACAATTAAGTCATTTTTGAATCTTGTCAATGTCATTGAAATAGCTAAAAAAAAGGTACTCGTAATAGCGTGCAATTATAATGACTATATTCAGTAGGGCCATTTTGACGGACAGTGGGGTATTTTCGACTATTTTCAAGTACATACAAATAATTTATATGTGGCGACTTTTTAAAGTTTTATTTGCCAAACTCATAAACGCTTTGACGCGCATCAGCAACTTACATTTATAGTTTTTTGGCTGTTGTGTGTGTGGTCCGTTAGGGGTAACCTTGTTATTCAAGGCACTTTAAGCTGATAAGCATCTCTTGGCCTTAACTGGGTAAATCTTGCTCTTGCTTGCAGTCAACAATGTGGGCAGAATGTATGACTATCCGGAGACATTGGATGCGGTGCCGGAAGATACCATCTGGGATATTCTGACCATCAACATTGGCGCTGTAACCATGTTGACTCGCAAAATTGCGCCACAAATGAAATTGGCCCGAAAGGGTGCGATTGTCAACATCGGCTCTGGATCGGAACTGCAACCTATGCCGAATATGGCCGTATATTCAGCCACTAAGAAGTATGTTACATATTTCACTCAAGCTCTGGAACGGGAGCTGGCCGAGCATAATGTAACAGTGCAGCTGGTAATGCCCATGTTTGTGATAACCAAAATGAACGAGTATTCGGATTCGGTAATGCGAGGTGGCTTCCTGATTCCCAATGCACAGAGTTTTGCCCGCTCGGCGGTCTTTACACTGGGCAAAACCAACATGACGACTGGTTTCTGGACGCACGGACTTCAGGTGGGTTTAAAAAAAAATAGATTTGAATCTATAATAAATGCTTGCATAACGTCACTATATATCAATTTCTGTGGCATTTGCAGTACTTCTTCATGAAAATGGCACCACAGCATCTGCGCATGCTCATTGGACACCAGTTGGCGCGACGACTGCGACTCGAGGGTCTCAGCCAGAAGAAGGTGACATAGTCACAGTGATTTCCATTGCATTTACATCCTAAGAGTATTGTAAATATTGGCGCTTAGTTTTAATAATAACAAATTGTAAACAAAAACAAACCGGCTGACAAAATCAATTTGCAAAAAAAAAGACTGCACAACCGATTGCACAACTTTTCCGACTGATGCATTTATATGTTTGTGGATAAGGGGAAGGAGTTGGTTGTGGCATAAATATAGCCGTGAAACCGGTTGCCCGACGCCAGAAACCGTTGGCCGACCGACGGAAGAGCTGCCAGTCCCCAAAATGACGAAAACAACAAGAAAGTAAGATTTTGAGCATGCCGTACATTTAATACCCTTTTTATACGATCGTTCTTATGAAAAATACTTGAAATTGAACGTATATATCTTTTTTTATTTTAAATAATTAGTTAAAGAAAATAAATTTATTAAAAATTCACCAAATAAGTAGAATTTGTTGCTAAAATCTACAATTTTTATTGATTATTTCACATTTTGTCTGCGTTTCAAAAGTCGTGACATAGTTATAGTACCCTCAGAAAGAGTGTATAAAATAAAACCGCTTCATTGCAACGAGTTGGCATTCTTCAGGCTTTCGGTTATTTACTTCTTTTTTTTTTTGTAGCAAAATTTAAATTCGACTTGCATGCATGTGCACGCGAATAGACTCCAAGTGAGGGTCGCTCTTTATTGTGGTCACTACACGAACTGCCCACAATTATGCAAGTTGACATTACGATGCAACTTTGAAGCCCATGACAGTAAAATTACTTGCAGTTTTGCAAGTTGGTTTCCTTAAGCACATGGTTATTGATAGGGTTTAGTTAAAAATCACATTAACTACACTAATGATAACCTTAGCAGCTCTTGAAGGTTGTCTCGTATAATAAAACTTTAATAAAACTTTAAATGTTAAACGTTATGAGCAGCAATTGAAATGAGAGATAGCAACAACAATTAGGGAAGCACCCATAAACAAAACAACAACGCTTTGAATCAGAGCGCCCTTTAAGAAAGAAGAGCAAAGCAAAGTGAGCGCGAATGCGAGCGCCAGCGCGAGACTGCCACCGAGAGCGAACTCTGTCCGAAGCGAATTCACGAAGCGCCAAGAGAACAAGGCTCGCTTTACGATTTGCAAATACCTCAGTAAAAGAATTATATGTGACACATATTTTTGTTGAATTAGAAAAGCACAAGTGCATGTTATAAAATTTGTGGTATGCAGTTTTATTGCTTATAGTAATATAAAACTAAAATAAGAAAAAAGTTTCCGAAATCTTATTTCTATACAGAAAAAACTTAATGTGAATTTTTACTTCATTATAAATAATTATATGTGATTTTTCATATTTTGCGCAAGTTAATAGTATGATTAACTTAAATTTATTAAATTTGATATTATTTAGTAAAATTAATAATTAATAGACGTTACATTATTCATTGTAACTGAACTTTGACGAAATGGCATGAAATTAACTAATGATTTTAAGTGGGATGGGTCACTTTTTGCCCACTCTTGTTCTATTGCCAATTTTAGCTCTTTTTCTGTCTTAAACTGCCGGCAATTTTTAAACACTATAGCGGAAGGTTTATTTCACAGATCCTCAATCGGATTGGGATCCGGACCCATTGCTGTTCACTTTAAAACTGGTATAATTCTTCATTAAAATACTTAGAACTCAGATTTTCACAGGGTATTGGAGCAATATCCTGCTGAAAGGTCCAGCCATCGCCGAAAAACTAACCACCAAACTCCGCCAACTCGTCGTCCAATAACTCCTCTTCCATTTCGGCATTCCCTCTGGTGAATATAAAATACATTGGACTCTTTCTCATATAGCAAAACGTGGCCTACCGTTAACCGCCAACCACCTTGACCACGCTTGTAACAGATGTATCGATCCAGTCTTATATCTCGCCTATATTTCTCACAATGATCAGGACCGCCCAGATTAAACTTTTTTTCATCACTGAAACTAGTATTTTGCCGTTGCTTTTCCCAGAATTGGTATCTGTGTGCGAGCTCCATGCGCGCCCTAATTTGGCGAAGTAAAAGCTTAGGTTTAGGAACCAAAGAGTATATTTAGGATATGGATTTTCATAGATTATTTTAATAATTCTACTCCTTGTTACATTGACTCCCAATTGAGCTTTAATCTGTCCACTGCTCATTGAATCCACGGCTGCAAATCGGTGGATTTGTCGTTTGAATCGGATGTCAATATCGGTTGTCCTACCATTGCGTGGTGTTGCTCCATATCCACTTGGATTTTTAAGGAAATTAATTATTGTACTTTTATGACGATTGAGTCTCCTATCAATTTCAATGTTTTCGGAACCGATTTCAAGCATTCCAAGGATCAATCCTTGTTCATGCTCTAAAATGCTAGTTCAACGAGGCATTTTGCACACTCTAATACACAAAAAGTAAGATAATGCATTTTTTAACATATATGAATTTTAACTATTAAATATAAAACAAAATTCTTGCACTTCATCCTTTTAAAACCAACTATCGAGCAAAAGCAGTGAGCTAAATGTAAATGTCACATATAATTCTTTATAACCAAATGTCAAAGGCTCGCTAAAGTTTTGAGTTAACGGTAAACCGAAAATGCAGATAATGGGGACAACATAGTTGATTAGACATAACAAAATATCACTAAAACAAACTGCATTCTCACAAATAGAGTATCTTTACCTAAAACGCAAAGAGGAGCAAAAATAATTTGTCACATATAATTCTTTTACTGAGGTAAGTAATAATCAAAAATAAAACTGTTTTTTTTTTCTAAATTTTATGAGTTTATTTACCCTGTTATTAAAATTCGTTTTAATTGATCTGATTAAAATATAACTTATGCTGATTCATAAAAAACATTCGGATAACAAGTTTATTTATTGTGTTGTTGTTAAACGAGTTCGCCGCGCTTAACTTTAAATTCGCCTGTCTTCCCATCAAATAAAATCCCATTTGCTTTTTGTTTTTGTTTTTTATTCCTGCAGTGTGTTGTTATTGTTATGCATTTGTTGCTTGTGTTGTTGTTGTTGTTGGTCTTGTTGTTATTTACGAAAAATGCAATTATTAAATAAAGATCTTAGATATTATGTGTGCAAAGTGTGTTAAACAATGAAATAGACAATTTCTCTATGTGCGCATCGTGTTGTTGATGTTGTTGCAATGCACACTTATCTTACTGTACATTATGGTCTATAAATTGTAAATTAAAAATTGGATAAATTCCATTGCGAAACAAAAATTGCAAAATTAATATTTATGATTAAAACAGATGACGCCAAAGCCCCCAGGCCGTGGCCAGTGGATGTGACGAGTCCCTTCGTCCCGGCCCCCAAATGGACCGCAACATTGGTTAATTCAGGCATGACACTGCAATAGATATACAGATACAGATACATATATATTTATTAGACATGTGTAGGATTGGGAATCGCAAATTGCTGTAACTTACCGTCACACAAGTTCGCTCCGTTGCAGGCCGTTGATGTCAAGCCCTCGAATTGAGCAGCTGCTTTCCGCCTGCGGCTGTGACGTCATCTACAGGAAGCAGAAATCGATAAATAGTTTTAGTTAAATATACACATATTCTCGGTAAACGAGCACTAAGTTGGCCATAATCAGACCAGCTGTTGGCATAGTTAAATATTCTTAAATGATATTATTGCCCACAGCTATTGGAATCACCTTCGATTATTTCTATACTATATGTTTATTTGAAGATAATCCATTTGTTCAAACTAATGGAAATGCTCTACTTGAAATATTGGCAAACCGTAATGAAATTCACTTAGGAGGCATGTACGCAATTGTTTGTTTGTTTTTCATTATCTTTTCAAGTGGAAAAACACATAAACAATGGTCAAAAATATACAGGATCAGTGCTTTCATTTATTTTTAGCGAAAATGTTTTTCATTCAGGGATTAGAAATGTGGTTTTCAAACAAAAAAATCAGAGTACTCAAATTTTCTTTAGCTATTTTGTTTCTATTTCTATAATATGTGAAATTTTCATTATATTCTCGTACAAATGGTGATAAAAAATAAAATAACATATAAAGTCACGAAAAATTCGTTTGACAAATTTCACACGGTGCGAAAATGTTTCAAAAACGATTTCAAATGTACAAATATAACACATGCATATGTTTGTAGGAATATGTGGAAATTGTCTAGAATCGTACGGGGGGATGGATCTTTAGTGGGCCATGTCGAAATGTCGTCGTTAAAAAGTTGAAACTTTTGGAAAAAAAAATGATTTCTCTAATGTCGCAACTTGTGGCAGCGCTGCCAAAAAAAAAAATGAGTTGCGTACGGCAAAGAGGGCGGGGAAGAGAGGCAGACAAACATATATAGTATGTGGATTTTATATCTTTGAATATTTTGCATAGATTTTTCGCTAGCTAATTCAATTAATTAACGTCATAAAAATGCTCGTTATGCTTAGAAAATCAATTTAAATACATCTTTGAAAAAACACTTTTAGATGTTTGCGGCAAGTGGCAATAATTTAAATTCTGCATATATATCAATGCGTATAGGATAGGTAGATAATGTGATTGACTCACCTGACTTAGGGTACTAATAGAAATCCATTAAATGCTAGCGGCTTAAACGCGTAACGCTCTACAAATCCTAGGCATAAGTAAGTGTTGATTTTAAAATTGAATTGTCGTTGGAATTGAAATTGAAATTCAACATGTAAGTATATCTTTTGAAATAGGTATTCCAAAACATGATTTAGAAAGCGGCTTCGTAGAAGGCATAGAGCAGGAAGAGCAAGAATGCCAGGATTAGGAAGGTGGTAAACAAACTTCTGGCCTCATTCATGTTGTTGCTGTTGTTGTTGTTGTTCTTTGCTGGCATTATAGATAAAAGAAGAAATACAAATTAATTATTGATCCACTGATAAATTCTATCTACGGCTTAACACACACTTGGACTAGGGAGCTTTGAGGGATCGGCAAACCGTTCGTAGCAAATGACACGGAATAACTGAGAAACGCATCAAAATTTTCTTCTCCACAAACTGGCCTACAATTTAAATCGAGCATCGAAATCGGCCAGCAGCCAGCATTCAGCTGCTTGGAATTATAGTTCTATATATCTATATAAATACACACACACACACACCCAGTGATATACATTGGAATATCGAGAGAAATATAGTTGGTATTCGTGTCCAGTTGTTGCGCATATTTCGACGCGGCACACATCGTCTCTATATGCATATAGATATTACCAGAACATATGTATTTAGATATATAAATATATAGAGAATACTTGTAGGTATGTTTAGATTCCATGAATGCGTGTGGGCGGGGGGGCAAAAACGTCATGCCACAAAAAAGCACATAAAGAAAAAAACTTTTGACAGCCTTTCACAGCAACTTCTCCATGAGACGGCTGAGTTCTCAAAAGTTCTCTCTCACTCTCTCGTACCTGTTACGAATTCTTTTTAGCCATTGGCCCATTATTCATTCTTGGCAATGGCAAATTGGCTCGGACCTCGTGCAGTTATTGAAAAATGTTTTTAAAATTTATTTATTCGATTTTTCGGCGGTCCGTTCATTTTAAGGTGGGGGAAAGTCCATTCTGTAATGTTCTCCAGGCATCTGCGGTCTTAATAACATTTTTATTTATTTTCTTTGGCCGCTAAAGACCCATACATTTCGATTCGCTTGTGCCAATTGTTTGTTTTCCTTTTGAACCATGTCCAAAATATTTGAAACGATGCCGAGCAGCACGTAATACAAATTGTGCTCCACATTTATAGCGCATCAAATATTTATCAATTAAAATTCCGTTTAGTTCAAGGTACTCTAGAAAAAAAAATGCTCGACTTCGAGAACTAGGGTTGATGGATGAGCTATAGGCTGAGAAGGGGGCACAATAGATCCAAAGGGTCGCAGTGCAGGCATAATAATAAAAATTTAATAATATTTTTCGAAATTGTTTGTGTTCCGCAATAAACGCAAATTCAAAGTTTGTAAGCCAAATTTGAACATATCCATAGCTCTTGCTAAAAAAAGCATCTTTTAATATCTTTGACTACCTATTATAATTTTCGGGAACCGTAACAATTATAATTTTTATTAAAAAAATTAAAAAATAAGAGTTATTACTATTTTTCAATTTTTATATAAGAATTTAGCACTAACTATAATTTCCAATTTTTATTATAAAAATTGACACATAACTTTTATTATTAATTTTTATAAAGTTTACAAAAACTTTTAAATTTCTCAGATTCGCTGAGTGGAAATAATTTTGTATAACCTTTTAAGCTTCTAGCTCATTTTTATCCAAGGTGTAAGAACATTAAAATTTTAATTAATAATATATTACCTCCTCCATAACTCTACGCCCCCGTCCCTTAGGTGATCATTTACAATACAGCGTAGACGATCCAAAGCAAGAACAAAAGAAGGGCCAAAATGCCGAAGGTGGTCATCAAGTTCTTAGCCTCACTCATTTTGAATTACTAAAAATAAATGATAAAAATGATAAATAAATTATTAAGGTTTTTATTATTGGCTAGTTTTAAAATAGACCAGAATTTGCCTTAAGGTCAAGCAATAAAAACAAAAAAGAAATCAAATTAAATTTTTTTTCAGCTGGCGCGTGAGAATATTCATTTGAAATAAACAATAAAAAAGCAATCATAAATTTTCGAAGCACATATCATTTTGTTTTCAAATTATACAACATGTTTTTTTAAATAAAGCACACCGATGAAAATTATGAAAAACCATATGAAAATGTTTTTCATATCGAGAATCTCGGACAGGCTCCTCGATTCGTCGAATACTATATAAAATTGTTTGATGTTTTTTTGTTGTTTCGCTTGATCAGAGCAATCAAAATGTCTGTCTATATATGTTGGCACTGAGATTAAAACATATAGCATTAGTGGCAGAATAATTCCAGCTTTATAGATTGGAACAGTTCCAAATAATTTTCGATACAATTTATTGGACACGGCACTTTTGAATTCGATTGAGAATATTTTCACAAAATATCACACTAAGCATTGGATTAATCCCACACTTTTAACGACTGTCTTTTGCCTTTTTACCTGATCTTTTTTTTTCTGCGGACTGTGGCAAAATATTGTGCTATTTACTGGTGCAAGCCTTTGGCCCAACTAAAACCAATTCACGCACTTGGCCAATAGGTTGCGCAAAATATAGCGAAAAATTAGAAATACTTTGAAACGATGTGAAAGTATCTATAAGATACAAACACACACACACACACACACACAGATGCAGACACTCACCGAGAAGACGGCACTCAAGAGAAAATTTGACAAGTGAGGAAAATGTGTGACTATTCAGTCGGGTCTCCAAAATTCGTATGCGTTAAAATGAGATGCCACTAGCTAAAGAATCGCTTGGAACATGCTTAAAACTTGAAGAAATATCATCGAAAATAAATAAAATAAATTTACGCAGCCGGTTTTGACAGTTTGCGAGCAGCCGTTGAACAGAGAAATTTCACGACAACAATAACAATGCTTTCATTAAAAATAATTCATATACTAGATGATATAATATAATATATAGACCTGTTCGTATTCTCCATGTGTGTTCAATTTTTAAGAAATTTCCGAAATACCATTTCAAATTGTTCCGAATTTTGGGTGCAAAAGGTCTATCGCAAATCTTCTTTGATATGACGTCGTATTGAGAATTTTCCTTTGGAATTATTGGAATAATCTATAATATCTCTTAAATTGCGTTTAGAAGTGTCGCTGAAATTCTTGTGGTTAAGCTCATAATTCAAATGAAATAATAATGACAAATAAGCAATTCAGTCTATACACAATATATAGAAGATTAGTATATGTAGATATCGCCCACACTTTCATAAACAACTTGTGGCGTTTGTTTAGGGTTCATAGCACTTCCAAAAAATCGCTCGCCTGACAGTTGTCATTAACTCAATTTGAAAATGCACTGCGCAAATGTTCAAAATGAATCCTCGTGAAAAAAGAAATATACAAAACATTCCAAATCTGACGTGACTTTTCAAGCATTTTGAGTTCCATATGCACTCGAGATATTCCAAGCATAATGACTTAAACAATTATTGAAAATTGTTGAAATTCATTAGCATGTGCTGACGAAATTGTGTTGAAATATTATTGAAACTTTTCACCTTTCCACAAAGGCAATTCAATGAATAGCAGATGTACACTATTATCAAAATTCGATGTTTTAATATTTCAAAAAAAGTTATGACTAGACAATTTTTCAAATTTGTATCAATCAATTTTATAAGAAAATAAAAAAGTTTGTTTATTAGGGATGTGATAATTTAATATTTAAATAATTTCAGGGATTAAAACCCTAACCGAAACCGTAACCTTTAACCGAAAAAAACCGATTGAAATTTAACCGAAAAAAAAATTTCATTTGACCGAAACCTTAAAACCGTAACTCTGTAAGCCGAAATAATCGTTTAGTAACCGTTAGTAATCGTTTCATAAATAAAAAATAAAATTATTGTTCATTTTTAATTTTGATTTTTGATTTTAATTTTCTTATGTTTAATTCTGAATTTTTTTTTGATATTCATGATCGAATTTTCATAGCACTGAAGCGCAAATAAAATAAATTTAAAATAATAATTCGGTTCTAATCCCTGATTACTTTTAATTTTTTTCAGTTTAATTTCCTTTTAAAAACTTTTTCTAAGCATAAAAAGAAATTTTCAATAATAAACTTAGTCATACTATGGATTCAGTTCACATCTGTTGACCATGCACTTGGCAGGCGGATTCATGGCTGCATCCGCCTCGCAGTTGAATGCCGCTTGGAACTCGGGCAGATTCATGTAGCCACGATTCAGTTGCGCCGCAAAGATCTCGGTCTGGCGATTGCACAGCTGCTGGGCCACCGCATAGAAGAGCACACGATGCTCATCCAAACCGAAGAAGTTCAGAACAAACTGCTCGGCAAAGACGAAACGTTCGCCCTGCAGCCAGAATTTGTAGTCCCTTAGCGAGGCCTGAAACGAGCGATGAAAGTGGAAGACATTGGCCACCATCTCCGAGCTGAGGGGTCGATAGATGGGATCATCGGACTGCTGCGACTGCCGCTCCAGGCAATCCAAGGCGGTGTAGTAGCCGTCGGTGTCCTGCAGCAGACGCGACTGACGCCACAGCTGCAGTCCCTGGGTGGCATAGTAATGGAACATCGGGCGATGCAGCGACAGGATGACAAAGTGCAGGAAATGCCGCAGAAAGTAGGCAGGCGAGCGCACATCCTCCTCATCCACGTAGGGAGACTCGAAGCTGTGACGCAGTTGCGCTCGCCGAAGCTGGAGAAGATTGCCATAGAAACTGTCGGGCGCAAACTGAAGTTCCTTGAGCTGCAACTCGTGCTCTGTGAGATTGAGATACTGCTGGGCATGGGACTGCAACAGACGCGCCACTTGCAGCTCCTTGCGCTCCACTGCCTCCGGCATCAGATGCCCATACCAATCCCGACGACTCAGCGTGGAGCGGCGTCGCTGCTGGAAGCGTGTGGTGTGCAGTTGGTACAGCGCCAAGGCGACCTCGCGACTCAGCCGTGGCCCAAGGACGTGCCACTGCCAGTACTCCACGTGCAACAGCCGCTCGAACTCCTGGGCCAGCTGGAAGCAGTCCTCGTAGAGCAGCTGCTGCTGTGCCAGCCACAGCACGTAGTTGTAGACGATGCGCGGCTCCGTGTGGCGCAGCACCTGCCACGTGCGCGTGATGCCCGCCACGTCCAGTGGCAACTTGCGGGCCGTCGTCAGCTGCTGCTCCGTGAAGTTGAGCAGCGCAAAGAAGTGCTGGAAATAGTCCATGGTGTTGTCATCCAGCTGCAGCTGCTCCTGGCCGGACTGACTCCCACTCAAGCTGTTGGCCAGGGGCAACTCGCCCCGCATGCCGCGACAGAGCACCCGCATCTCGTGCGCCACAATGCGAGCCACCTGCGGATGTCGTCCGCGCACCACCTCGGACATGCTCTGCTGGAATCCCTGCAGACTGGGACAGGGCAGCTCCGGCACTTGGGCCACATAGATGGTCTCGGGGGCAAAGTAAATGTGCAGCAAGGTGGACACTCCATGTGCCGCCAGCTGTGCCGCCAGTTGGATCCAGTTGAGCTGCTCGTCCAGCCGCTGGCGCTGCCACTGATGACCCAAAAAGGGCCAGGACGAGAGCAAGTACTCCTCCAGAAATGGCAACTGCTGCAGCAATTGCTCCCAGAGTGTTCCTGGAGACCTCCTCCGTGCTTTGCACTCCCCGTAAAGCTGGGACAGCAGTTTGCCCGGCAACGTTTGAAAGTTGACATTTTGTGCCTGAAAGAACTCCATGCGATCCTGCTTGTTGTGCAAATATGGAGGCAGTGCATCATCGGCCTCAGCTGCTTGCATGAACCGCTCAAAGTTCCCACACGCATGAGCATAGAAATCCTCACATGGCTCCACAGTTGTATTTCTCAGCTCCACCATTTGCCGGAGACTCCGTTTGTAGATGTGGGTAAAGAACTGTCCCGCGTCGGAGCTATCATTGCTCTCCTCGGATCTGGCCAGTTGAATGACTATAAACAGCATTGGCAGCTGCCACTGCCAGCGTCTGTTTTCTCTCATCCGTTCGTTCGTTTGTTTTGCTCTGTTCTGTTCTGTTCTGTTCTGATCCGCGAAAACTGCGCTTAGCTCACAATTTCTGGGTCTAAGTTGTAGACAGCTTTTTTTGCAGATAAGCTTGCTGATAAGCTGCCCAGCTGGACGAGACTGTGACGTTCCATTATTGATAGCCGAGATGCTTCACTCGGCTGCCTTGACCTTAAATATTTTGCAAATTGTTGACGAAATGAACGGAAATGCTACTAAGAAATTATTACGCATACGCCCTGTGATCGAATATTAACTATACTATTTTCCTATAAAGATAATCATTAAAATTGCTGATTAATAATTAAAACGCCTCTCAGAAATTTAATAATATACAGACAAGTGATTCATTGCCTAGAGTCCAGAGAGTTTTCTCAAAAATTGTCCTTGGATTCCAAATAATATTCAACCGGAAATGCGCTTGTCCACAAATCTTCTATTATTTTCTAGCAAGAAACAGACTTAACAATAAAGTTGTTTAATATATGTATTTAAATCTTAAAATCCATATTTATATATCCAGTAGTCGGATAAAGTATTTTGACAAAACTAAAGTTTAATATACCCGTAATTCGAACTTACATTATGTTAAGTTTGACGTCAATCTAATTTTTCTTTTATATATATGTATATATATTTTATTTTTTTAAATTAACTTTTTATCTTTTCTATTAATTATAAATATTTAATTTAATTTTTATTTTAATTAACTATACTTTAATTTTTACTTAATTGGTCAACTGCTCTTAGTTGACATTAAATAAATAAATAAAGGTCTTTTAAATTCTGTTTGAATGATACAAAACTTTCCTTAGCCCATTAAGTACCCATTGAAAATTTCGAATTTTTGTAAAAGTCTACTGTTTTAACTTTTTTTTCGGTCTCAAACAAAAAATGTTTTGATGCAAAAAGTTTCTCTAAACAATTCTAATAGTGACGGCAAACTTAAATTTTCAAAAATCTCATCGCTAGTATTTTTTATGATTTTTTGAAAATTGCCACTTTCCATTTTCCTTTAAAAAACGCAGAGTCCAACGTTTCTTTGTATTTGTATTTTTTCTATTACCAACATTAGATGAAAAAAGTGGTTTCCTAATAATTTCGTTGCTTTTAATTTAAAATCTAATGCCCTTTTAATAACAATTTGATTTATCGATAACAAAGCATCACAATCAGAGAATTTTAGCGTACTATTTTGGTGATGAATTTTCAGTCAACATAATCACAAAATTTTAATTCATGATTCTGCAGTTCCCCAAAACAATCATACAAATTTCATCGATTTTCTGTTTTTGATTTGTTCTGGTGCACACGGCCATTGTAAATATTAATAAATTATTTTCGTTATGTATAAACAATTTTAAGTAATTTCAACACTTTTGATGAACTTTCAGCGCGTGTCAATTTGAAAACAGTTTATGAATTTGACAACGTTGTTCGGCTGAGTTATAAATAAGTTAATGGCTTTTGAGTAACAGAGAGAGCAAATTAGAGTAAGATTGAGAGTGAGAGGGAGGGAGACAGAGAGACAGAGAGATGGAGAGGAATTGAGATGTCTCTCGAATTTTAGTCCAATGTCTGTCTATTAATTCACATTTTGTTTGACATTCCATGGCGGTTCTGTTTGAGATTATTAGTGCCCCTGAAAATATAGACAGCAGCTATATACATAACAATATATACAACCTATATACGCCATATACATTTATAAACAACTGTTGTGGGCGTTGCAGCCACACGCAGCTTGTTGATAATAAATTGAAAAACTATAGAAATTAGCTGAACCAAAGAATCTATTTGAAAATATATCTGAAAATCAAAAACCCATCAATATATCACATTTACCTATAATATAGACCAAATTTGGGTAATCATCGAATATATTAATGACGCTTGATTAACATAGAACATATACCCTGTACTTTTAAAATTTGAATGATTCTATTCTAGTTATATCCGTGTTTTATATAATAAAAAATGTAATTATAATACTTTAATTATTTTGAAATGTGATTAATATCTTACAAAATAAATATAAAACAAAAACAAAATATTTATTGAAGTTTTTACAATTACTATTTAGTAATCGTCAGCAATTTAATTTAAAAGCTAAAATGATGTTGGGAATATTTAAAAAAATGTACTAAAATATATTTATATTATTGAAACTATAATACCCCCTGCAGAGAGCAAACAAATAATGAAAATGTGAATAACTCACATGAATAACAAAAATTTCTACACTCAACAATTATGAGTGCTCCAATTAGCTGTGAGTACTCGCAAACCTGCTGTCTGATCATGATGATTATAATGATAATGATAATGATAATGGAAGAAACGCGGTAAATAAAAACAAATCCAAATCTGTAAGAGTTGATTCGGGGAGCTCTTTTATTGGCCTGGGTCGGGAATGAAAAACAAATAATAATAATACTACATGGCATGTGGATTTTGATGCATAAAGCCGTAGGTCCATAAGTTAAGGGATTTTGCCCTATAAAAAACTTAAAGACGAGCGCATTCGCATTTTTGATACGTGCCTCCGATGACAGAGTTTTAATTCAACTTGAAATTGATACAACAAACACGTACGCAACAACAATCGGTGTGTGTTTGTATGAGTGTGTGTGTAAATTGTAGTGTTAATAAACTCAAACTCTCAGCACTGGTCTGTCTCTTTGGTCAGTTAGCTAATCCTCCTTCGATACACTTGAAATTCTCAGCGTTTTCACTTTTCAGTCTCAACTCTCACTTTATTAACTGTGACCAGCTCACACACACACACACACACACATGCATTCGAAGGTACTCATTACAATTTTGGCCAAATTGTTGAACGGCTCGAGTGCCGGCTTTCAGTTTCTCCAACATTTCCAGACAATGCGCAACTTGAGTCGCTTTGAATTAAGAAAATAAACACATGACAAACTGATTGAAATTGCACTCCGAAATGGATTCCAAGCTGATATTTGCCTATATAACACTGCTCTTGGGTGAGTAACTGACCAAGCTGTATAGTCCATTTGGAACTCATCCAATTCCTAAATCTCCTCAGCTGCTAGTTGTCGATGTGACTCACTTTTTGACATGACGACAACACCAACAATTTCTCCAGTTCCAACTGCAACTTCTCAGTCGCCGTCGAATCGGGATATCACCATTGGGCCTTGTAAATGGGCCATAGGTCGCAGTTGTCCCGATCCGGATATCAAATATTACATATATACACGCCACAATTTAATGGATCGACAGAGTCTACAGATCGATGAAACGATGGACAAATCGAACCTCACCAATTCCTACTTCAATCCACGACATCCCACCAAGATTCTTATTCATGGCTACAACTCGGATATGTTTTTGAATCCTCTGCAAAGAATGAGAGACGGTGAGTCAAATTGAAATTATTCAAAAAGATAAGGAAATTTGTATATTTTCAATTCTAAAATCATGTTCTAAGTTGTTATTGTGCTGAAAGATTTGCTTGCTCAGCAAGCAAATCATAAAAAGTGTTTGATATAGGGAAAACCAGAGATGATTTAATTCCATCTGTTTTTGAAAATATGCTTGCCTTAACAGACAAACTTTCAGAAACAAATTACTTAAAATCAAGGTATCAAACCGAAACGAGTATCGATTTCAGAAACCGTAAGGTTTCTAGTATGTTCGCATTTAAAACATGTTTTTAAAAAATGTTTAAGGTTTGGAAATTTGGAAGCAAATACTCAATAATTTAAAAAATTACGATCTAACTATTGATATCAAAATATAAATGAAATTAAGGCAGAAGCAAAAATTAAATTTAGTTTTGAAAACGATGATCACACCTTAATGTTATGCAAGTTAATTGGTGCGTAATCCCCATGGTCACTTAAACATTTTACCAGATAGGTTCCTTGTGTATTCTGGAATCCTAAGAATTAATTATCCAAATGATAACAGACGGGGCTTTAGATAAAACGTTATATTTGTTTATTCAAGGTTAAATACAAATTTAATGCAATCGAATCGCCGGCTGGTCAAGTGCTGCCCTTTGTCGGCCGACTTGGTTTCCCACGAAGATGACGTTGGCGCTGACGTCGGCGTCGACGTCGGTATTGCAAGCATTGCAACCGAACCGAAATTAACCGTTGCACATGAATCGGTTTCTTAACGGTTATTTTGGTTGTAATAATTTCGGTTCCAGGGTTTCGGTATAATTAAATAGTTTAGTTTCGGTTACTGTCTCAGTTACGGCTACCAATTTCAATCGGTTACCGGTTACGGTTATGGTTGCGGTTTTAATCCCTGCTTTATGTTCAGTAAAAATACAGTATAAATACAAATCGGAGCCGCTTAAAAACTACTGAAAAATCAGTTGAAAAACGAAATTGCATAAATTAAAGAAACTCTCTCATTCAGCGGCACTAAACAAATTTTGAAAACTTATTGGATTTAAGATTTCGTATCCGATTAAGGAATGGAGATTCATTAAAATGATATTGTCATAAGTAGAACAAATCTTGAATATTTTCATATATTTATAGAAATTCCGCCTCTATAATAACTTTGTCAACTTAATCCAAAAACTGCTTTGTCCACACTCTGACACAGAATACTTGGCCAAGGATGATTACAACATCTTCTACGTGGACTGGAGTGTACTCTCCCCGGGTCCCTGCTACATAAGTGCCGTGCACAACGTGCGCCAGGCCGGAGCCTGTGCCGCTCAGTTGGTGGAGCGTCTGGTAGAGACCGGGAATACGGATATACACATCATTGGCTTCTCGCTGGGTGCCCAGGTGCCCAACTACATAGCACGCAGCCTGAAGTCGTTTAAGCTACCGCGAGTCACGGGTCTGGACCCGGCAATGCCACTCTTCATTACGGCCGGAGTCAATGATAAGCTGGATCCGAGTGATGCGGACTTTGTGGACGTGATCCATACAAACGCCCTGGTTCAGGGGAAGTTGGAGCGCTGTGGACACGCGGATTTCTATATGAACGGAGGCATCTCCCAGCCAGGCTGCACGGGATGGATGAGTGGGTAGAGATTCCTCTTTGTGAAAATAAAAAGAACTTCAAGTGAATCTCATTCCCTTGCAGATTCATTTGCCTGCAGTCACCAGCGTGCCACTGCGTATTTTCTGGAGTCCATACGCTCACCCAAGGGATTCTGGGGATGGGCCTGCAGTGGTTACATCTCCTACCTGCTGGGCATGTGTCCGGCGACCAATTATCTACTGGAAGCGGGCGACAATACACGTCCCAGCACGCGAGGCATGTTCCTCATAGACACCAATGACACCTCGCCCTATGCCCTGGGCAAGTGGACGGATTTGCCCACGCTCGGAGTGAAGCATCCTCGTACACCACCGCATCCACTCAGAATCCCAACACAGAGCGTTGATCCTCTAATGCAGCACATTGATCAGTTTGGCAAGTTGTCCGGTAATTTCAACAATCTTCCAAGCGATCCAAGTCATGCTGAGGATCCTTATGAGCATTGGACCAGCTACAGTCCGCCGCATCATAAGGATAGCGAGAGCTTTAACTCTGTGGAGGAACAGGATTCCTCCTCCGAGTTTGAGGACATTGAGGATCGTCAATTGAATGCTCCTCTCAACTGGTGGGACTATCGACGTAATCTCACCCATGGTTATATAGACAACAGCGTCTTCAGCATGCCAAAGGTACATTAGCCCCTTAATCTACTAATGCTACTCCTCCTTGCCCCATCCCATGTATATACTACATATCAATAAGTTCAGTTTGGGAAGAAAAATCTGAATTCAGAAAGTAACTTAACTTATTTAGAAATCTTTAAAAATATTCAAAGCTCTGAAAATGCACAAGTCTTTTAGCAAACGACTTTTTAACTTTTACATTCACTTTCGTCACCAGCAAGAATTGTTTTCTCTCTACGATTATCCATAAAAAATTGAGTTCTGTCTTTAACAAGTAAATTTTTTAGAAATAACACTTATCAAAAAATTATTTTAAATACCTTAGAAATCACATAAGCTCCTTCCAACACCAGTGAAAACTGTCATTGTTAACTGTTCTTCTACAAAACTTGGGCAATTATTTTAAAATTCCACAGACCAGAATCTTATAGCTATAGAAAACAAGTCAATAGACATTTCTTATTAATGGATTGATTGTAATTTTTTCTTTTAAACAAATCGCAATACAATAGCAGTTCGTATATTATATATATAATTGTAAATTGTAATAAATTGCCATATAATTAAAAGTGGACTTATTATAGCATGGGCGTGGGAAAAATGGCCAAACTCCGAAGCTAGAGAGCACAAACACAATATGTGGCTCACTACAAATTACAAATACAAATACAGATACAGATACAATTCGATGGGAGCCATCCTCTAGGCGCACTGCCTTTAAGTGGGACTTGACTGTTGTTGTTGCTGTTACTGTTGTTGGTATTGCTTTTGGCTGTGGCGTTTCCTAAGGGCTTCCTGAATCGCCATTAACGTACGTGTTGTTTTGCAAGTTGTTGTGGTTTTGAGCTTATGTTTAAAATGCTAAGTCGTATCCTAATCGCCACTGATGTTTGTGTTGTTGTTGTTGTGGTTACTCCTTCTACATCGTAGTGGGCTCTACACTTTCTTCTTGACTACACGTTTGGCACGTGTCACAGGTGTCGATGGGACTGTTGCCTTTGCTGGGGATTTTGTTGCTTTAGCGGTTTCCGTGTTTGCGTCGGTCGATGAACTATCTTCAGATGGCGTTGCCGTCTCCTCGGTCTTTTCAACGGACTTCATTGGCTCCGCTGCGGTCTCCTGCTCTTCTGATGGCTCCGATTTAATATCCACATCCATTTCACGGGTCTCTGTCTCACTGGTAGCGGACATGGGCGATGGTGGGGCTCGCACAGCATCTGGATCGTCATCTTCCTGATCGTGTGCTGTGTTAGTTGTGCTTTTGCTATCCTCTTCTTCTTCGGGCTCCTGAATGGCAAGGTGATACAGCTTCATTTCCTCATCTGAAATGGGAACCGGAGCATTCGAAAGCGGATCCCGTCCATTCAAAGACTTGGGGAATGCAATCACATCGCGTATGGAGCGCGCACGACACAATATTGCAATAAGTCGATCCAGGCCCAAAGCAATGCCACCATGTGGCGGGCAACCAGACTCTAGGGCGCTCAGCAAATGCGACAGATGATCGTGGGGTATCTTCAGTACTTGCTCCAATATGAATTGCTGCATATCACGATCGTGTATACGCATTGAGCCACCGCCCACCTCCTGGCCGTTGAGCACCAGATCGTAGGCTTCCGATCGTATGGTTTCCAAATTTTCACAGCTGGTGGCAAACTTATCCAAATCATCGACTAGCGGCGCTGTGAACGGATGATGCACGCTCTCCAGCTGCTTGGTGACTTTGTTGCGCTCAAACAGCGGAAAGTCGATTACCCAGAGAAAGCGAAAGTCGTAGGACTTCTTTGCCTTGACATTCTCGACGAGAAACTCGTGATAATCAACACGAATGCGTCCAAGCAGGTTGCGCTGTGAACCAAATAAAAGTTAATTGATATCAAAGGTGTAGTAATATTATGGTTGCTTACCGTCTCCTCTTTGGGCCCGATGCACAGGAAAAGTAAATCGTTCTCCTCCAGATCGAATTTCTCAATAACTTCATTGGCCACATCTGTGCCCAGCACCTTGGTGAGTCGCTCCTGCACATCCTTGGCGAAATTGAACTTTCGCACAAATAGCGTGCCCGAGAATACCTTGCTCAGACTTTCGTAATGCTTTCGGGCGGCTCCGTTCCAGAAAGCCTCGCTGGCACGCACCACAATCGCATAAGCACCAAAGTCCTCGTATTTGCCTTTGAAATTCTCGCTCTTCTCAATGATGTCCGAGACGTTGTTCAGCAGGAATCCAAAACGAGTGTCCGGCTTATCGGTGCCATACTTTTCCATTGCCTCCTCGTAGGTGATGCGACGGAAGGGAGTCTGTAGCTTGGACAAATGTTTTGGCCATGAATAGCGCAGTGTCTCCTCAATGAGTTGCATTATGTCATCCCGGCTGGTGAACGATAACTCAACATCCAATTGGGTAAACTCCGGCTGGCGATCGGGACGTGTGGCTTCATCACGATAGCAACGTGCCACTTGGAAGTACCGATCAATGCTGCCCGACATCAGCATCTGTTTAAACTGTTGTGGACTCTGCACCAGGGAATAGAAATGTCCCGCCTTGCGAGTGGGCACAACAAACTCCTGTGCACCTCCGGGCGTACGGCGAAACAATGTGGGTGTCTCCACCTCGACAAAGCCCAAATAGTTAATCAAATACTCGCGCATGCGCATTATGACACTCGAACGTAATCGCAAATTGTGCTGCATATCATTGAAACGCAGGTCTAAGTAACGATGGGTTAATCTCAACCTTTCGCCAGCCTTATTGTATTTGCGTATCTCGAACGGCAAATTCTTTTTGGCCGGATTCAGTATATCCACCTTATCGGCCTCGATCTCAACGTGTCCAGTTGTCATCTTTGGGTTTATTGTTGCTGCTGGTCGCGGTATGACGGTGCCCTCGACACGCACAATAGATTCAATGGGCACTCCTGTTTCGGCGTACTCTTCCAGACCCTTTGTCTTGGGCAATATCAGCACCTGAGTCTGTCCATACGCATCGCGCAATATAAAGAATTTATTCATGCGCTGGAATTCCAACCAACCACAAATGACGACCTTCTCGTTGATCTCATTGGATGTCAGTTCGCCACAGTTGTGTGTACGATCAGCAAACTTATTGGTATCCGCCACCTTGATACGCTGCTCTGAATTCGCCGGAGCTGTGCTTTTTGCAGCCACTTCGCTATTGTCCGCACTGCCATCGCCGTTATTGCCGCCGATAGCGCTTCTGCTGGAGGCACCATCAGCCGCCTCCTCGGCCTCGAGATCATCAATGGACATCTTCTGCAGTTTCTCCTTCACTTTGATGGGTCCGTCGTATGCGTCATCTGGATTCAGAACCTTTACACTGGTCACACTAACTTCCACCTCGCCAGTGTCGTATTTCTACAGAGTATAAATAGAAATTAGAGCCTTTCAAATGCTCAACTTGTGATTCAGCTTACTAAATTAATGTTTGCCTTGGGCCTGCCCAGAACCTTGCCAACAATCTGCATCACTGTTTGCTCCGGGGTGGAAAGGAAAGTATCCATCAGCTGTTTTAAATACAAATATATCAAATTAGAAAGAAGAATTCAGAAAATTAAAATAAATCCCGTTTCCAGGAATTCCAATGGAAAAACTGTTTATCAAAGATTTTCACTTTCATCCAGATAATCTGATTTTTATTATTATTTCTTAATCGGAGTCTTATACTCACAGCTATAGCTATTTTATACTCACAGATTGATCTTCGATCATCAGCTGTGTCTGACCGTAACCATCCTTAAGCTGCAAGAACTTGTTGTTCTTGGTGGATGGTATCCAACCCACCAATGTGACTGTTTTACCAACATCATCACGTCGCAAATCGTTGCAAGTGAGATCGCGATTCTCAAAGTATTTCAAGATATTCTCGTTTTCTGCAAGCAAAACATGAAAATGAAATTGGAAACTTTCGAATATATATTTGTTACTTACTAGCAATCTTGTATTCGGTGCTGGTGATGCCCAGACTGCTCTGCTGCTGGACCATGGTGCTGTACGTGCGCTTATCGCCCGCACGTTTTGTGCCGCTCGCTGGGAAATGTATGCTGAGAATGTCCTGAACTTCCACCTCAATTTCACCGGTGGGCATTGTTTGGTTGCATGAATTTTGCGGTCTCCGCATCACCTGGCCGACAATGGTCAATGTTGTGTTCTCGGGCATGTTGTTCATGCGTCGAGCGACACGGGGATGCTTGTCCTCCAGCACAACCAGCTGGCAGGCACCGCCATTACGATCCCGTAGCTCGGCAAAACGATTTACGCGCTTTTTAATCAATCGACCCGACAGTTCCACGAACAGACCGCAGTGATGATTACGCAGTTCTCCGCAGCTCTGACGCATCGGCTGGGGCGGTTGTGAGTTCATGCTAAAATTACTGGCCATGGCGCTCATTAGATGCATCAGATCGTTGCCCGAAATGTTGGGACCCACTGTAGAAAATGAATATGGATTAATTATAATATATTACTTATTTATTTAAACTGATTGCTGATGCAATTTGATTACTTACTGTTGAAAGGATTCGGACCTGGTCCGAAATTATCATTATAGCCTCCTCCTCCGCCGCCACCACGATAGTTATCAAAGTCGTTGTAACCGCCGCCATAACCTCCACCTCCACCACCGCCTCCGCCGCCATAACGTCCACCACCCCCTCCGCCGCCACGGTACCGACCACTCATGATCTGTGTTGAAAATAATTGAAAATTGTTGCTTAGCTAGCGACAGGAAATAAAATACCAAACAAACACGCACTTACGTGACTACAAACTGCCGCTGCCGCTGCTGCTGCTGGGACGGTCGCTGTCGCTGCCTCTGCGGGGTCACTGCTGCTTCTGTTAAGTTCTGGCTGCGGTTGCGTTGATTTTATTCCACTCACAACCACCGCTTGTTTGCCGAGTTGTTGTAGTCGCTGCTGCTGACTACGCCAAACGTTTCTGGAAATTAATAACATTTTAATTTAAAGCGACTGCGCTTTTCAATCACAGGGTTTGCGCCTCTTGCAGGCCGATTAAATTTTTTCACATAGCACGAGCACTACTCATACACATACTAACGCAGCCCGTGCGTGTGATTGCATTTGTGTGTGTACGTGTGAATGTGTCGGTGCCGGGCGTCGCGAAAACGCCGACGAATTATTGACCAACAATTTGCAATTGGAAAGTTCTTATACCTTAATAATATGAAGGTTTTCTTTGACCCAATTTTGCTAAAAACTTAACGCGCGTCACAAGTTAAGCAAGCGCACAGATATTCGTAATAAGACTCAAACTGCTGAACTTTTGATGAAAAAAAACTTGAAAATGTTTTGGCTTACAAGCCACCACTACAGGCAGAGTTGTATCAATCATACAAATTAACAACCCTGATTATTTTCATCGCAAAACTGTTATTAACAGTATCAGTTCGTTTATTTCCACCAAAACATTGTCATTTCTGCTGGCTTGTAAAACATTTAAGTTCCTATTTTACAAATGCAGTTCTATGTGAAAAAGTTTTGAAAAATGTTTAATAAGAATCTTGTCTCGAATTTGAATTTAGCAGCTGTTTACCGGCTATAAATTATACTTACACCCTAACTATCGACGAATAACAAATCATCGATAGTGCCTCACGATAGAGATGTGTGACTACTGAACTGAGACGCGCCAAATTCGATATCAAAAAATTGCCGGGATAAAAGAAAAGAAAAAACCAAGTCAATATCCATTCTCTTTATTTACATGACTCTTAAAATCATTAACAAATGCATTAAATAACAATCGTTTTATGTTACTCAGTACTGCAGCATGTTCAAAACTACAAAACTGATTTGTATGTGGCATTTAAGTTTCCCCAACTTGCAATTGGCTTATAAATAAAAAAAGTACAGACCAAGTTATGTTCCCAAGAGTCTAACTATTTTGAAAATCAGTGCCATTGAGCGCAGTCTGGAAATGTGTAATGACATAGTCGTGGTAATACGCCATGATACACAGCGGTTGGCCCAAAATAATAGATGCCCAAACAATGATATTTCCCATGCGTGGACCCAATCGACGCTCGATATACTTGGATACGGCTGAAAGTGGAATCTGACCCATCATGCCGAGGAACGCCCAAATTTTGTATGTTTGCAAGGGAACAGAGACCTAAATACACAAGAAATGCATACAAATTAATTATGTATTCGAGTTCGACAAAAGTACAAGAAGCAACTCACCAAATATTCATGGAAGAAGGCGCTGAAAAGGAAGACGATTGTCGATGCTTGACGCGAGGAATATCCCATCTGCACAACGGGAATATAGAGATGACGCACACACCACCTGTGCACAGGCATATTCCAAGTTCGCCAAAAGGTGTCGATATTGTTGGCATTCCACCAATCACAGTAGAAATTGCGATCTGCAAAGTTCAAGACCTCGCCAACGGCATTTAGAAATGAATGGAACATCAGATAGAAGAAGCACAGCCAGGCCAAGTGATTGGGAAGCTATAGAAATAAAATATGTATCTATGAAAAAAAACAGTTTTTAAGAACAGAAAAACCTTGACTAACCGCTAGTTTAAGTAAACGTTCTGTGGCCAAACCAATATCCATGTTTGAGAACGGCACCAAAGAGTTTCGCACCGATGGAATTATCCACTGTTGGAACAGGGCCATTACCACATTCACACCAACAAGCACCTCCAGCAGACGTTTAAGCAAAAAATGTTTGCGGACGCGCGAAGTGCGAGGAAAATTAAGTTCGTAGCAAAGAGTGGGAGCGCATAAGAAGTACATAATATCTTTGTAGCTTAAATTTTCTGGATATTGGACCAGTTTTGTAATATCTTCATCCTCCTCACCGTCCTTTAAGTTCCTTTTTTCTAAATGAATATAAACGAAATGTAATTAAATGTAAACTTATTGCATAATCAAAAAACTCACTGAGTTCGGCTAATGTGATACTGGGTCTTCGTTCACGGGGCTGTCTTTGGTAGTAAGTCTGGCGACACCACATATTGGTCTGCACGTAGCTCCAAAGCTTCAAAAATAATACGGAATAAAAGAAGCACACCGTTGTTGCACCCACTGTAAACCATGATAAGCATTAAAAATCAAATACCTTCGTTTCTCAGTGTATACTCACTTATGCTAAAGGCAGAGCCTTTCAGATGAATAATGACGACAGGCAGACAAACCGACACAACAATGTTTATTACTTGAATAGACATACCAAGACCCTCGGAAATAATTTCCTGCAAAAAACAATTTAAAAAGGCGTTATATCGATTATTTAAGTATCGTTAATTATCGAGTAAACGCTCACGATGTATCCATCGCCAAAAATATCGATAGAAACTTGGTCCCATGTCATTTCTCGAAAAAAATTAATTATTTTCAAAAATGAATTAAATTGATTATTATTGAACATTTTTCTCATAATACAGTTGATCTTCCATAGCTCGAGTTTCACTCTAACTCGAGCTAAATAAGTGGCAGTTAAATAAATAAACTTAAGAAAAAGAATTTTTGAACAAATTACTGACCAACTGCGAAATGAACGATTTAGTTCATGATTGACTAAATAAGTTCATTCGTTCATCTTAATGACCCGTTCATTTGAACTTTTTCAGAACGAAACGACACAACTCTACTAAATAGCACATTCGTCATTTCATCGTTTCGCACGACGCTGGTGTATTTTCCTTTGTGTGCGCAATTTCGTTATATGTTGTAAAATATTGTTTAACAAGCAGAATCAAAATCGCAATAGCCAACGTGATATAATTATTTAATTAAATAGAAATAACAAACAACATGGAAGTCACCGATGCCAACTTGCAATTGCTTGCCGGTTATTTGCAACAGACGCTCAGCGCTGATCCCAATGTCCGCAGGCCCTGTGAGTATGAGAGAGCATGCGTACATGTGTGTGTGTGTGAGAGAAAGAAAGAGAGAGTGAAAGGAAGAACGAGCGATGTTTAATATGTTTGTGCACGCGCGGGAAAAAGGCGGCGATGCGTTTGCATTAGCGGTGCATAAAATGAACTCAAGATCCATTAGGGGATTACCTTTTGAACTACAATCTATGCAAATCTGACCATGTGATTATTAATTTGTTTATATATGCTTACAGCGGAAAAGTTGCTGGAGTCAACGGAACGGCAACAGAATTATCCGGTGCTGTTGCTCAATCTTATAGACAAGGCCAGCATGGACATGACCATAAGGGTGGCGGGCGCCATTGCATTCAAGAATTATGTTAAACGCAACTGGGCCGCCCACGAGGATAGCGATGAGCCGGATCGCATACACGAAAGTGATCGCAATACAATCAAAACTTTGATTGTCACACTGATGTTGCACTCACCGACGGCGTTGCAGAAGCAACTGAGCGATGCGGTGAGCATCATTGGCAAACATGATTTTCCCAAGAAATGGCCGCAATTGATTGACGAAATGGTTGAGAAATTTGCCTCTGGCGATTTCAATGTTATCAATGGAATATTGCAAACGGCGCATTCGCTATTTAAACGTTATCGCTATGAATTTAAATCGCAATCGTTGTGGGAAGAAATTAAATTTGTGCTGGATCGCATGGCAAAGCCATTGACGGATCTGTTGCAGGCCACAATGCAGCTGCGAACTATGCACGAGGGCAATCCGGAGGCCTTAAAGGTCATTTATAGTTCATTGGTCCTGGTCAACAAGGTGTTCTTCTCGCTCAACTCGCAGGATCTGCCCGAGTTCTTTGAAGACAACATGAACACATGGATGGGCGCCTTCCTGCAGCAACTGGCTGTTGATGTGGCCAGTCTGCGTACCGATGATGATGAGGACGCTGGTGTGTTGGAGCATTTGCGCTCCCAGGTGTGTGAGAACATTTGTCTGTATGCCCGGAAATACGATGAGGAGTTCAAGCCTTACATGGAGCAGTTCGTTACTGCTGTCTGGGAGCTGCTGGTGAAAACCAGTCTGCACACAAAATACGATGCGGTAAGTGAATCGTTTAGCTACATTTTTCTTGCCTTATTAATCTTGTATAACGTTCCTTAGCTCGTTTCGAATGCGTTGCAATTTCTTTCTGTGGTTGCTGAGCGCAAACATTATCACGGCATCTTTGAGAATCCGGAGATATTGGCCCGCATTTGCGAGAAGGTTGTCATACCCAATCTAGACATCAGACCCTCGGACGAGGAGCTCTTCGAGGATAGTCCAGATGAGTATATACGCCGTGACATTGAGGGCTCCGACATTGATACCCGTCGAAGAGCCGCCTGTGATTTGGTCAAAACACTTTCCGTGAACTTTGAACAAAAGATCTTTGGCATTTTCGGTCAATATATGGAAATCTTGCTGGCCAAATACAAAGAGAATCCAGCTGCCAATTGGCGTGCCAAGGATACGGCCATTTATTTGGTCACCTCGTGGGCATCACGTGGAGGCACACAAAAGCATGGCGTAACCCAGAGCTCGGAGCTGGTGCCATTGCCACAATTTTGTGTCGAGCACATAGTGCCCGAATTAGAAAGACCCAATGGTAAATACAAGTTGCACTACAAGATGTACCAATCATTAATATAATTTTTTTTCGCAGTTAATGAACTTCCAGTTCTAAAAGCAGCTGCCATCAAATACGTCATGGTCTTCCGGAGTTTGTTGGGACCACAGACGTTGGCGGGCTGTTTGCCACAACTTATACGTCATCTGCCCGCCGAGAGCATTGTGGTGCACAGCTATGCGGCCTGCTCACTGGAGAAGATATTGACCATGCGGGATGCAAGCAATGCGCTTTTGTTTGGACCACAGGTACTTGCACCACATTCGAATCAATTGGTCAGCGGACTGTTTGCTACGCTCGCTCTCTCTGGATCCGCTGAGAACGAATATGTCATGAAGGGTAAGTTGAAGGTGACCCAAAAGAGACTTTAATAACTATTATATCATTATTTAGCCATCATGCGCAGTTTCCATGTGTTGCAAGCAGGCGCCATGCCTTTCATGGCCGTTGCATTGCCACGTCTCACCGAGATTCTCACATTCGTGGCCAAGAATCCATCGCGACCTCTTTTCAATCACTATCTCTTTGAGACTCTGTCGCTGTCTATCAAGTAAGCTACTGAAGATTACATTTTGAAATCTATTTAACTCGATTTCTTTTCCAGAATCGTCTGCCAAGCAGATGCATCAGCGGTCAGCTCATTTGAGGAGGCATTGTTCCCAGTTTTCCAGGGTATCCTGCAGCAGGACATAACTGAGTTTATGCCCTACGTATTCCAAATGTTGTCGGTGTTGTTGGAAGTGCGAGAGGCAAGCGGTCCGATACCGGAACCCTATTGGGCGCTGTTCCCCTGCCTGCTGGCTCCACCTCTGTGGGATCGCAGGGGCAATGTGTCGCCATTGATTCGCCTTCTGTCGACCTTCATTAAACAAGGCTCTGCACAGATACAGGCGCTTGGCAAGTTGGTAAGACATGGGGAGATATTCATACTAAAGATTTCAATTAACAAATTGTTAATTTTTAGAATGGCATCCTTGGCATATTCCAAAAGATGATTGCATCCAAGGCAAATGATCACGAGGGATTCTATCTGCTGCAGAATTTGTTATTCTATTATGACGCCGCTGAGTTGCAGGCGAGCATGCGTCAAATCTTTGGGTTGCTCTTCCAGCGTCTGTCGCTATCGAAAACAGCCAAATATCTGAACGGAATCATCGTCTTCTTCTGTTTCTACGTGGTCAAAATAGGCGCCAGTCCGTTGGTGCAGCTAATTGATGAGATACAACCGGGCATGTTTGGCATGCTGCTGGAGCGTGTCTTCATTACGGATATGGGCAAGGTCATGAAGGATTTGGAACGTAAAATGGTTGCAGTCGGTGTCAGCAAAATGCTTACCGAATGCCCAGAACTGGTGTCGGGCCAATATGCAGCCTTCTGGCCACGTTTGCTTCATGCACTCATCGATCTGTTTGAACGACCTCCTGAGAAGTTGCCCTATTTGGATGGAGATGGTGCTGGCGGCGATGCCAATGCTGCTGTTGACGCTGAACCTGGTTATCAGGCCGCCTTTTCTCAGCTGTCTTTTGCCCAACCAAAACAAGTGGATCACTTGGCCGAAGTGGCAGATGCTCGACAGTTTTTGGCCAACTCTTTGTCCAACTTCTCGCAAACACGACCAGGCGAATTGTCCAATTTGTTGGCTCCTCTGGCAGCGGAAAGCAAGCAAATGCTACAGAAATATTGCGATCAAGCGGGCGTACGGATCGCCTAAATCATGGATTTATCTAGATATCATACCTCGCACACACAAACACAACACACTCACCCACACACCCATACACACACGAATTATTATATGTCATACCAGATTTGTTTATAAGTGTAATGATTGTAATCATGTAATCAATATAAATGTTATGTTACGGGATTAACTCGAAATATCTGATATTCCTGATTCTATTGCTAAAGAGAAACTGTCTTATTGAAATACCATTCCCAAAGGCATTAATTTAGAGGATTTACTCAAGAATTGAACGGATCCGGCCTGCCATGCATCTGCTGTCTGAAAAAGTTTTACTTTTTCGACTTAAAACGGCTAAATTTAAAATTTCTCAACCAAATTTCAATAGCAGCGGAGTTAAAACACCTCTGAGCAATGATGCGAAGGCTGATCAGAGCATTCGGGAGCAAGATCTTTCAACTAGGCAGATCAAATTCGCAGAGTGAGTTAAGACTATATTTCCAACTAGCTCGAGAATGTAAGTGTGGGGTTTACTTACCAGGGCGAGACCCTTTTCGACGGCCAGACAAAGCGATATATGAACCATAGAGTCTATAAAGGGAAATCTTGGGTTAGTAAAAGAATCGCATCTAACGGTAGTTTAACTTACAGATGATTAGGAGTAGAGCATTGTGACCTTCGCCCTCATTGCGACCGCTTAGAAAGAAATACCAGTCAATGGGATTGACGCGAATGCCATATCTGAAAGTTATGACATAATATTAGAAGAAATAAAGTAAAACTAGTGGGCGGTGCTACAGTCGAGCATACTCGAGTGTCGGAGACCCCGTATATCGAAAATGAAAATAATGCCGCGTTAAGTTTTCGACTTATTGTTTGTATTACGTCTGTATGATCTAGTAAACCGATTAGAACCAAATTCGCTCAAAATGTAAAAGCCTAGAATATTCCTAATCTGTGAGTTCGGTTGAGATGCATATAACCAAAAAGTTTAATACTGAATCGTTATTTTCGATCAACCATCTTTATGATACAGTGATCCGATTTCAACAAAATTTGGTGAGGATGATTTCGATATCTCAAGCAATAAAAAGTGTTTCATACTAAGATTGGATTTTCGACTGATCGTTTCTATGGTAGCTATATGATATAGTGGTCCGATCCAAAATCTAAAACAAACTCGATCTGCGTGCAATATAAACGAACCTACATACCAAGTTTGGAGTCTCTAGCTCTTATAGTCTCTGAGATCTAGGCGATTACACAGACGGACAGACGGACATGGCTATATTGACTCGGGTGTTGATGCTGATCAAGAATATATATACTTTGTGCCTGTTACGCACATTTTTTTTGTGACAAAGTTAATAAGCCCCTGTACTTTTTTTAAGTACGGGGTCTAAAAATATCAGCTAATGGGTTAATTTTCAAAAAACATTAAGCATACTACAACAATTAATTTCACTCACTTTAGTAAATTCTCTAGACCCAAACGAAGGCCTCCAATGCAGAGCAGCAGGAATCCCCAGTTAACCAGACCTGTAAAGTTTGTAAATCCCGAGCTCCAGGAGAACAGTGAATCGCGGGGACGATGAATGCTAGAAATGTTATGAACTCAATAGAGTTATCTTATAATATGTTGAATATTAGTGGCTCTTACGATCTGTCGGGTTGTGCCTTGCGCTGTTTGGCCTCCTTGTTGGATATTTCCTCGGCACGGGTGACACTTTGGGTGCGTCGATAGCGCAGTTTCTTATCAGTGGTCCCATTGCCATTCTCATCCTTGTCGAGCACCTTGCGATACTGCCTTAAGTCTATGGGATTGCCGTGCTGATCGAAGAGGTTCTGCGTGGACTTGCGATTCCGTAGACTGCTCAAATTGTGTTCCGTGGCGGAGGCCGAGCGTCTCAGACGCTTCATTAGACCACCGGCAACTCCATTCTTCTGCGATGGTTGTTGGACTGGGTTGGCGGCCTGCTCCTTGGGATCTTTGGTTGTTGTCATGGCTGGCTGGTTTGGTTTCTGGTCGGCTATTCGTTAAGGAAACGTCGATTAGATTCCAACTCAAGTGGCACCGACTTTTCAAATACCATTGTCAAATCTTATCGCAAACATTTCTTTTTTTTCCTTCATTAATTTTACTTTTGGCAGTAAAAAATGCAATATATTCTTGATAAGAAAAAACATTTCTGATTCGCTTTGAAATAAAAAGTCTCAAGGGGAGAACTCTTTGTCAACGTGTTGCTTAACTAATCCCGACAGATCGAATCGATCATATCAAAACTAGTCTAAAATTAACTCTTTACTTGTTTTACTTGAAAATAAAGAAACACGCAACTAAGTAATAATTATAAACGTCGTTATGATGATTGAAACCACAGTTGTTTCACAATAATTTGCGGTCAAAGTTCATTTGAGTGCGCGAGAGAGTCGATCGGTAAACTGATATTTGCATGGTGCGACTCAAGCTCACACATACATGGAAACTATCATCTGATCACAGATACAGATACAGGTAGCTTGAACTGTGATAAGCAGTTGCTAAAGTTGCGATTGTTACGCGATCGGAAAAGATTAGGCACTGTGCATAGTTTGACACTCAAGGTGATCACAATTTGAATTTGAATTACAAATGAGCGATATTCATTGGCTAATAGAGCAATCAGCTCTTAACTTTTACTCAGCTGCAAATCATGCCCAATGACATGTGCTTAAATGAGAATAGAACTTTTGAAAAAAGACTTTTTTTTTTAAATTGACATATATATTGAAAATAATTTAAAATTAATCATTCGGAACAAAATAATAACTGTCTGCCGAACTCTAAGCTGCAATTTTAAAGCTTATTAACAATGCTCTAAACTTTTTTTCCAATGTTATTTAATAATTATGCACAACTTTAAATTGAATGATGCTATCCAGATTGTTTCCAAAACTTTATTTAATGCACATTCTCACTGATTGTTTGTTCCTCCATTTGTAAAACAAACTTGACCGGCAAGCACTTTATTTTTATTCATACATTCAATTAATTGACTGGTCTTGACACTCTTCACAATATACTAAATATACTGCTCTTAGAATCCAAAATATATAATATATACTACGTCACTTGTTTATAGTGTATGGCGACTACTCACAACAAGCTTTAATTAAGAATTTGTTTAAACAATTACTGAGTGTTTTTCTGGATTAAAAATAGTTTTAGATTAACATTGAATCACAGTGCGTTGTGGGTTATCGCGATTAATGGACGCTTAAGTAACAGATCTCTAAGCCCAAAGAAATATACAGTTAGTCAAGTAATTGTTTTCACAAATTGTTGACTTTAATGAAAAAAAAGGGGAAAAAAGAAGGAATATAATAGAAAAGTTTCTTTTTTGCTGCAAATAATATATGAAAGAGATTTGTCCAAAAAATTACCGAAAAACTGTGTATGTTATTCAATTTTACGATTCGTAAACAGTGATAAGGATTGTTAATAAATATTTTAGCTAATCGAGCACTGTAAAAATACTTTACTTATTTTCCGATAAAACTAAAAGTGTTCCCAAAACTTAGTATGTATGCCAAGCGTTAAAAGTCGTGCATTGAACTGTATTTTTTTTTATTCATATGTATGTACGTACATATATATACAGTGAGAATTCATGACTTCTTTCATGCGTGAAAAGTGCATGCGTAATAAGTCGAGTCATCGTGACGTGACTTTATTAACTCTGCACACATTGAGGAGATTAACAATTCTGCTGAGTGATTACACGACGTATCTTTGTATCTGCTGCAACTGTATCTAAATGTGTGTGCATGCATGTAGGCGAAGCAGGAAGAAGAAAGCACACTTGAGGTGCTTGCTGTGGTTTTTTTTTACAACTTTTCGTTTACTCACAAGGGCATTGACATTCTGATATCATATACATATCTGTGGTCTTAAATGAAAAAAGGGCACTGAAAGTGCAGCTACAAGTAATTGTTGATTAATGGCCCTTTTCCATATGTTTTTCTACATTTTAATTTAGTTTAAGTATTAATCTCTATAATATTGTGAACATATCTGTCAAATTAGCAGACAACGTAAAATTTATTAAATGGTCAAAAACTCAATGGCATTTATTTACATTCAAAGAATCTACATTATTTTATTTTTTTTTAACTAAGTAAAAAATTGGAAAAATAAATTAATTATTTTTTTTAGTGGAAACGACTTGTAAAATAACTGATTTAATTGTGATTTTCGTGTACTTTTGAGTTTGTACAGGCAATTAATGGATGCTTGGTCAGCTAATTACGCCGGCAAACCGGTTGAATCGTTTAGTGAGAACTGCGCCGAGTTGAGGGTAAAGTAGGTCAGTAATGCAATGTCAAAGATGAGGCAACGATAGTCAATTTTTTATATAAGTTCCAACTAGAAATGCATATTGCGTAGGTAATCTCCAACCAGACATGTCTGTGGGTGCTCAAGTATTGATATGCCTACTGATTACATTGTAAACGGATGCTAAATGGTCACACTTAATGACAAAATAAAATATAAACGCTCAACCGGCTTATCAGTTAATGTTTGCTGTCTAGCATCGCGGTGTTATCAAAAACGTCTGACATTTGCCTGATAAACTCTCGCTGTCTGCATTTCATTCTTTTCTAATTCGAATTTCGTTTTTCCGATTGGCATTAGTAAAGCCTATAAAGAAATTTCTTCGGCTCGCTCTCTCTCTCTCTCGCTCGCTCTCTGTATTTTTTTTCTGCCTATTCTCTGTTTGGGTTTTTGCACAGTCGTCTGCTGAACCAGTTTTTGCTTTAACAGTTTGCTTTGGCTTTGTTGTTGTTTGAGGAGACGCCAATGCCCAAAATTGTTAAACGTATTTCAAATATTTTTTTTTACGATTCACTAGCAGACAAATCAAGGTTATTCCAACAGACACTCACACACATGCACACTGTGCGTTTGTATGATCAGAACTTTCCACATTTAGTCACTCTTTCAAAGTCCAAAAAATGTGCGGGTGAATTGCATACAAATGTAGTTTTGGGCTTATTTTTTTATTACTTTATTATCTTTAAACAGTGGCTGAGTCATAAAACAAGGGCAAAAGCTACACGTGTTTTATACTTTTGTTTGTTGTTGCCTTTTAGCCTGTTCGCAAATGTGCTTGAATAAATAAAAGAAAAAGGGAGAGGGAGCGAATACTGCAACATTTTTACACTTTAGCGATTTCAGCATGCGCTTTTGCTCTGACTTTTGACTCTCACGCTCTCTGTATTCGTCGCTCTCTTATATGCAAACAAAAGCCAAAAAGTTGTGAAGAACAAAATAAAGAAAAAAATAACAACTCTTTTTAGCGGTTATTTTTGCACAGTAAACAAAAACGAATCTTATTTGTTTAAATTGAATTGAAGCACAAGTAATTTGACTGGTTGTGAGACTTTTTGTTTCTTAATTCAAGCACTTGACGTACAATTTACGAGTAGTTTAATGCTTGTGATTTGTCACCCACGACGCGCATGGAGCTGCTTCCAGAGAACGTTGGAGGCGGTTTGTGTTTTACCGTTCACTTCGACGACAAATTCTCAACTGTTGCTGGGAAAATCGAAACAGAAATAAACAAAGCGAAATTGCAGAGTATTAATAATGTACATACTAACATGCTCGCAAGTCTAATCAGAGGGGCAGTGAAAGAGAGACAACGCAGAGAGCGCACGCAAATATCCAGTTTGATTAATACGTTGCAGTTCCAAAGAGCGCATAACAAGAACGTAAGTGAGAGAGCATTGCTTGCGATCTGTGTTTTGGGTTTGTGTCTATGCTGAAGCTTTTTGTCACTGCTTGTTTTTTAAGCGAATGCATAAACCAACATAAAATATCATTCAAAATTAAATAATTATTGTAATGTTTATTTGTTGTCAAATTATTGCACACTTAATAACTAAAAAACAAAGAAAACTTGTAATAATTTAATTTAAATTACAACTATAATAATGTTAGAGCCACATGCGATCCACTCTTTAAAGCTTATTTATTTACAATGTAAGCAATTAAATGTAAGATAAAAAGTTGTTTTTCGATAGATTTTGGTATAGAGCGCAGTTTTAAGAAATTAAATGTATAACTAATGTTAATGCAGCTGCTTCTCAACGTCTTGATCATCATCATGATCGTCATCATCATCGTCATCATCATCACCAGGCGAGAGACCCTCAATCAAATCATCCAAATCATCGTCTCCATCATCGTCCACATCAACGACAAATTTATCGATGCGTTTGATTAAATTATGTTCACTATCTGACGTTTCATCATCTTCACTCACATCTGCCAGACTGTCGTCCAGCAGCTCCTCCTCCTCCTCCCCATCCTCCTCCTCCAGTTCAACTTGATCATCATCGTAGTCGTTGTCTTCGTTTTTAATACGCGACTCGGGCAATTGATCATAGTCAAAGATTTGTCGAGTGGCACGCGGCGGTTGTTCAGGCTCCGTGCTGGTCGCGATCTCTGAACCATATTTGACCTCATCCTCCTGCTGCTTCTTACCCTTCTCCTGGAACTCGGTTTCCTCCAGCAGACTCTCTATGCTGTTGGCTTTGCTGGCAATTCGCGGTTCCGGCTGCTGTGGCAACAACTTTGTTGTTGTTGTTGTCACTGGCTTTAAGATGGTCTTGGTTGACTCGGTTGTGGTTGTTGTTGTTGTGCTGCTGGAGACAATCTCGTGTGCATCTTGAAACATGTTATCCAGCAAACTAAGCAGATCTTGAACGCCACTGGGCGGCGGTGTTGCTGTTGTTGTTGTTGTTGTTGCTGTTGAACTGCTGCTGCTGTTGGAACTAATTGCAATGGGTTTCACAGTGGTCGTTGTTGCTGGTGTTGTTGTTGTCGTCGTCAGCGGCATTGTCTTGGTATGCAAATGCTTGACCTGATAGGTCTCCACCGTGCCGCGTTTCTCATTGGGATCCGCAATCCGCACCACCGGCTCACGCTTCGATATAACTGGCACTATTTTCGGACTATGCGGATCCAGTTCGTTTTGTCCATAGGTCTTCACCTTGGAGTGACCTTCAATGATCAGATACATGGGACCCAAAAGTGGTTTCGGTGGTTGCTTGTAGTGTGAAAACAATGCATCGGTGGTTAGTTCTGGAGCGGGCGCCACAGTGGGTCGCCGGGACAGATTACTCGTCTGTGGTATCATCAATCTGGAGCTGCTCATCGTTGTCGTTGTCATTGTCACGGGTGGCGGTGTTGTTGCTGTTGTGGTTGTTGTGCTGCTCATGGGTCGAAAGCCGGCGTTAAAAGTGGGCGTCAATGTGGTGGGCGTGATGTAGATCTCAGGGATTGGAGGACTACTTGTGCTCGTGGTGGGCGTTTCTATGGTGGGCGGGCCGGGCACAAAGGTCACGGGTGCATAGGTCAGGGGGGCATAGGTGGGAGGGGTAAACGATTGCTGTGGTCTGGTGGTGCCCATTAAGTACTTGGTAGCCGGCATCGTGGGTTTCATTCGCTGCTTCATCGTCGTCGTCGGCTTCACCAGCTCCTTCTGCAGCAGCTCGTGGAGCCAAGGCTTGCGTTGAGCACCAAGCTTGTTGTTGTTGTTGCTGTTGCTCCCTATGGAGTTGGGCCTGGAGAAGCTGTAGTGCTGCATGGACTCCTGATGATGTGCGTCGCCGTAGCTCATGCGTTGCGGCAAGCCGGACTGGCTGGACATGCTGGGAGAGTGGGAATACCACGAGGAGGTTGCAGTCGAGGGGCTGCTATAAAAGTGAGTGGAACTCATGGGCTTGTTGAGAGAGGAGGCGGCGGAGGAGTAGGAGGATGAGGATGAGGGAGGGCTGTAACTTCCCATGCTGGCCATGTTCATGCTCATGTAGCTGCTGCTGCTCGGCGAGTTCATCACACTGTGGCGATACTCCACATGCCCCCCCAATCCCTTCATCATCATGGGTGGCGGCATCAGATGTGTGTGTGGCCTGTGTTGTTGTTGTTGTTGTTGCAGTTGTTGTTGTTGCTGTGGTGCATAGTAGCTTCTCCTTATGGCCGCATACTTGGCCTGCTGCTGTTGTTGTTGTTGCTGGACATAGGGCGACGTCAGCTTCACCTGCGCCGTCCTCAGGCGATCCCCCCTCTCACTGGCCACGCCCAGCAACAGAATCTCGCTCTTCGTCTTGTTCCTCAACACCTCGGCTGGCAACTTTTGTCTCGCCTCCTGATTGCTGCCATTATTCTCCGCCCAGTAGCGAACGCGATCCAAGGCCGGAGGACTGTAGTCATAGGTGGGATCCTTCTGCAGCGGATCGCCGTGTCCCAGTGGCCGCCACTCGTTGTTGTTGTTGGGATCCAAGCGTGGAGCTGCAATGAATGAGAAGCTGCCATCAATTAACTTGTAAATACATGTGCAACTTTAATTGCCACACCATCAGGTTGCCCCCCAAGGCACTGATCGAGATGCAGATGGAGATGGTGGGGCCAGTGGGGGTCTGCACTGAGAGTGGGGCAAATCATAACTCGTTAAAGTGTTAACAAATGCTTTTACAGCGTCACTTTGGCCAAGAAACCCCGCCAAGCGAGGGTAAAACGATACTTAATCAATCTGTGTTTTAAGAACTCCTAGTTGACTTTTTTATAATGTTGTCCAGTTGAGGGCAGGAAATTATTTTAGTTTTCAGCAATCTATAAGTTTTTAATCAAAGCATATAATAGTGAAGTTATCAGGTGTGCTACGGAAATCACAAGGGAAATCGAATTCAGAGAAAGCAATTCCGCTCCGAAAATTTCTCAGTGCCACAAAACTTTGAGGGATTTAATTTTGTGTCGCAGTGAAATTAAATTGAAGTGATATTCAAGTGGAAGTGAGTTCCGTAGCACACCTGATAATATTCACATTTTATATTTAAACATTTTTGTACTATTATTAAAAAAATATCCTGACTTTAAATTAAAAATAAATTGCTATGTTACTGTATTTAACAATCTTTATCACGTTTTCTCTATCGAACTCTCTCTCCCCTCCTTGAAATCATCCATTTTCCTCTTCCTTTCTAGAAATCCCTGTCCTTACTAACTCTAATACTTGTATTATTACTACTTATTACTACTAAAACTTTTTGATCTGATCGGGTTTTCATTTTAAAAAAAATTTGAATACCCCCAGATTTTGGACAGACTGGATTATAAACACAGAAATTTTAAAACAGATTATTATTATTATTATTATTAGTAAGGGAATAGTAAATATAATGGTATACCTTTTTTCTTTTGGGTTAACTAAATATATTTATAAAAATAAAAAAATTACAAGAAAGCTATGCAATCTTTAAATCAATCTAACTAAAATTAACCTATGTTTTCTTGAGAAAACTGAATGAATTTGTCTTAGAATGCACATATATTCAAAGCATCTTCAGAGAGAAGCATTCTCGATAATGTTATGAATTTGGTTTTTTCTGAGACATAAGAAATGAGCTGTAAAAAATATCGTCTTAATTTTATAAAGTAGCAAGAGTTCTACAAATTTGAAAGAGAAGTTATTATAAAATAAATTAGATAGCTGCTGCTACTTTCTATCTGTGGTAAAGAAACTATTAAAATCTAGATTGAAATAGATTATGTTTATTTTTGCTCTAGCTGCAATTCTTTTCTAAAGAAAAGCGCATGAATTGAAAGCGTTCAAGATCTTTTCAAGCTGACCTCGCACCTGTCTCTAGTCAAGGAATATTATTGATTTTTGTGTCGTTGCCCGTGGCAAGTGCAATCAACCGTCGAATGGATGCCGAGTGTGGGATTTGTGAATAATGCGCGATCGTTGTGGGAGTCTGAAGCTGAATGCAGGCTGAAGTCATAGTTCAAGCCACAGACCGCAGGCTGTGCGCCCACCTGAAAGCCAATTGGCAATCTCAGTTGGAGGATCATGGCCAAGACACTTGGCCAATGGTAAACAACAAACATGGCTTGATTGACTGATCAATGGGGCGGCAACAAAATGCGATTGGTATTGGCGGACATGGAGCTAACTTGGCCAAGTTATTTAGCTAAAAAGCAGACAAATCGCTTTCCATTTGAACGGAGCATAGATCAACGTGAGGACATGCACCAGGAACTGAAAACACAAACACACAGCTGATCAATGGCAATTTTGCAATTCTGTTTTGTGTCTTGTCGAGAGGGTTGAACGCATTGATAAATTGCCAAAAGATTAAGTGCACTTGCATTGCATTTATCCTGCTGCCTTGCATAATTGCCCCGACAAGCTGCAAGTGGTTTTCACTTTCATTTGTCTGCACCACATTAAAATACCGCGCATGATTGCGTTAAAATTGTTTGCATCTCCTAATGCTGGCCATTAAAATAGTTCCCCCGTCTCCCTGCTTTGAACTAACAAAAAAAAACACATACATATATATTTATAATAACACGCAGAGCAAACAGGTGGACAGATGATTGCGTCTCGACTCGGATCTTTGTGGTCTCCCGTGTCAATTATGTCGGCATTTGGTGGTTAAAACAAAATCAAAGTGCAAATCTTTCATATTTGCGGCATTTCATGCAGTTCATTGACAGTTCCCCCCTCCCCACTATCTCTCACCTGTTGTTGCATTGGGCGTCACAATGGCCAAGACATTCACTTCATCCTGACGATTGGCCGTCTTCGACGTCTGCGATGTTTGTGGCAAGACCTCGAACACCTCATTAGCCAAACAATTGCTGGGGCATGCAACAAGCAACAAGCAGAGCCAGCAACAAAATATTGTTACCAAATTATTGGTTTTGTGCCGTTCGCTAATCATCATGAAACACGGTGCGGGTTAGCTGCAAATGTAAATGCAAATTACGTTTTAGTTCGATTACGATTTACCGATGCCACTGCAAACAAAAGACTTAGGCAACAAACTTGATTGGCACTCGGCCAAACAAGTCTTAAAAATTATCTTAAATTGAATTATAGTATATTATTAGTAGATCTACGATAAATAAAACATCGTTTCTTAATTCTATTGGTTTCCTTTATAACTTATTAGTGAGGTGAATACAAAGTGTGAACCGAACTTAATATCGAAATGTAAAAATCGCCAACGAATGATTCGAGTTGTCAATATATCTCTAAGTAATACCAATGTGTGGATTTTTTCCAAAACAATATTCATGCACAATTTTAAGTAAATGTTGACTTGTAAAGTTGCTAAGTCAAAAATTACTAATTACTAATCAATTAGATTATTTTTGGAAATAATCGTAGAGATTATATAATTCACTGTTGAAAAATTTGTGATTATTTAATGATTACGATTACACAAAATCCAAAAAAAAACAATAATTATTACAATTACTCAAAAATAATCAGATAAAATCAAAAATAATCGTTCTGATTAGTTCGGATTTTTTTCTTTTGATTATTTTGGCTACTTTGATTGTGAAAATTTAAAATAGTTTGATTTTTACTAAATAGTCATAAATAATCAGAAATATTCAAAAATTGCTATGTCGAGAATCAGACCAACTTCAAACTTTTACTACTTTGACAAAAGCGATTGAATTTTCAAGCGGAATGTTATTCTGATCAGGATTTGGCTTCTTAATTGTACTCAAATTTATTATGTTTTGCTCAAATCATTTTTTAAAGTTGATACTGAGACATGTTTTGTAAAAACCTATTCTTGAAATCAGTGTGAAGTTCATCTGTGCAACTCGTACCATTTCATTACCAAAGTTTCAATGTATCATCGAATAAAGTGAGAGGAAAGGAAGAAAGAAAGACAGAAATAAAGCTCTGGAGTACAGTATGAGGAGGAGAGAGAGAGAGAGAGAGAGAGAGGAGATGGTGATGGTGATATTCGCTCTACCTTTAACTGACAACTTAATTAAAAGCAACCTCGTAATGCCCGAGACTCTTTTGGGTCTCTTGGCACTTTTCAGTCTATTTTGGGTGGCCGAGTTTTTCAAAGCACTCGACGACAGCACCACTGTGTGCTGTGGTGTCTCTTTTCTGGGACATGTCCTTAGGGTTCCCGCACGGCCATCAACGGAATGGAACTGTAGCGAATCGATGCGTTGTCATCAGTACCCCAATGAAAGTGAAACTTGTGCACAATATTTCAAAACAACAGCAACAAAATTTGCATTTATTTTTCAGTGGCTCCACAGGTGGTTGTTGTTGTTGTTGCTGCTGTTGTTGTTGCTCTTTCACGGCGGCAACTTGGCGGCAATCGTAAAAATTAACTTGATTACTACACGCATAAATAAAGCCATTAAATGGCAAAAATCTCCGTACGGCCGGCAATTAAAATCAAATAAAATACACCGACAGCTTCGTAAAGAAGCCACCGCAGATGCCTAATTATTTAGGGGGCGTGGCATGAAAGCACACAGACTTAATAAAATTAAAAAATATATATAGATAGGAGAAGATTAAGTAAGATATCAGGCAATAGATCGTAAAAATACAAATCTATACAGTGAATAAAGTAATTTACTTTATTTTTCCTTCAATTCTTTTCCCTCTCACTTTTTAATTCATCACATCTGTGGTAGGCCTTTTATTGTCTCTGCAAATATCACACGTTCGTCGTGTAAGTTATTTAATCTGATATGGTTACAATTTATTTTGCATAATTCGTTTAATTACACGTCATTTTTGTGTTATTTAACTTTGTGTCTTATTATGTTTACATGAATGAGCTGCCAATTTATACGAGCCACGTTAAACGAGTTTATTTTACAGCCAGCAAACAGTACAGGAAGTGCCTCTCTATAGCTTGTTATGCACTAATGCTAAGTGTTATCTTTTCTATTTTGATGATTTAACTAATAGCTTAATCGTTGAATAATGTTAGGCTTTTATTTTGCATTCGCTTCAATGAATCTTCGTTAACAGCGAGACTTTATGTTGATAAATTCGGCTTAGCATTTTTTTAAACTTGGTAGTCATCCTTCCTAAGCTACTTCTAACGAGGTAAAAGTCTAGTGACGAAAACATTTTCATGCCCCACAATTTTTGATATCCAATTTTGTGACGAAAAATAAAAAATTTTACACATGAATTATTAATGTTAATGTTAATTTTAACAGCAGCATTCTGAGCAGCTGTAAACTAACAGTCAAAATAACATAAGCTTTAGGTGAATTATGCGTATTGAAGATTAAAGAAAGTAAAAATAGAGAGAGAGAGAGAGAGCGCATATCGCTTAGCTTTTGTCTGTCGTCTGTCATTTGACATCAATATTTACGTCGAGTGTTGAGTATTGATTATGCATGTGACGATGTGTGGGGTATTTTTGGTTGACTGTCTTCTGTTTTATACTGCCAATATTTTCATTGAATGTACTCGTACTCGTACTTTCGATACTTAAAGCTATCAGCAACTTAATCTTGAAATGCTTAAAAGCGCAACAACGTCGCTTTTGGCCCAACCCAATCCAAACCAAAAGCCAAGCAAAGCAAACGAATTGAATACCCATTGAGTCCGCGAGTTGAGTTCCATGCAAAGCATTAAGTGAACGCTTAAGTCAATGAGGCGGCTGTGAATGCCGTGTATATTCGTGCATAGTAAAAAAGTCAATAGCAAACAGACCAATAAACATACAAACAAGCGAAGCAACAACTGTAACAACAACAACAACAACAGCAACAACAACATGGCACACTAAGTGACAAGCAAAGCCAAAGACAAAACCAAAAGATTCATTCAAGTGTGCGACACTTTTTATGCGTGAAATAAAAAGCGACCACAACAACTGGTCAACAACAACAACAATAATAACAAACTGGGATGCATACCAACATGGCAGCGTATTAGCAAAGACAAATACTAATTGCAGCCAAAGCAGCAGCAACATTTGCTGCAACAGCAGCAGCAACTTGCAGTCGTTTTGTTGTTGTTTGTGCTGCCGGCAGTTAATTTCATTTAAAGAATGTCATCTTCACTTTAAGTGAAAGATAAATACACACACACACACACTCATATTGCTGGCAAAATCGACAGATGCAAGTGTTTGGCATTGTCTCCTTTTCCTTCAACTTCAACTTCAGCTTCAACTTCAAATCGAACAGTTGGCGCTTGGCGCTGTCCACGCCGCGTATGAGTGATGTGTGTATTTTGTTGTTGCTGTTGTTGTTTCTGTTATTGTTGTTGGTGCTGTTGTTTATGAGGAGCGTCTTAATTCTTTGCGCAAATAGCGTTGCACATTCGATTTCGCTGAGAGCGCCAAATCCAAAGCGAAAACAGTTATGCACGCAGCAATCGACACTTTTTGATGTTTTAATTACAATCGATTAACTATCACATTTTTTATTAACCTAGTCTTAAGTTAATTTAAATATAATCGATTATAATTTCTAAAATAATATACAGTTGAACTTCCATAATTCGAACTTCTATAACTCGAGCTAAATGAGTGGCAGTAAGTTGTTAAACTTAAGAAAAAGAACTCTATAAGTCGAATATCTCCATAACTCGAACCTTTTCTTTGGATAATGGTGATTCGAGTTAGGGAGTTCTACTATATTTATTTTTAATATTCTAAAGGCTTCCATTACAACATTTTTGTATGAATACTTTATCACTCGCCTTACTTTAACTTAACTTCTTTCTACCTAAGTAAATTCGATATTTTTCTACTTAATTTTAGATCGAATTTATTCTATGCTTTTTAAATGCAAAACCGTTTAAATTTTTGAAAATTAAATTACATTATTAGCATTTAAATAACCTTGCTAATCATATTTTTTTTTCGAAACTCACAGATAAAATATTTTCAAATTATAAATTATTATGAAACTTTTTCACTTCACTTTAAGGTCCTTAATCGAAATTGCTTAATACATTTTTGACAGTGAGTTTCAATTTGAAATTGTCGCTTAATCTTGCATCATCTGAAATTTTCAATACCTACCATACAACGCGGGCACAAATTGAAATTGATAGTTGATCTGTGGCGGGTTCTCTGTTGGAATTATCCTTTCTATTTGTTAATCACTCGTTCGTTTAACTAATTCGCAGTCATTTCTTTGTTTGCTTTTTGCTTTCTTTTTATTTTTGTTGCAATTGTCACAGATCAATAATGAAACACTGGCCTTATCCCAAGTCCCATTCCCATTCCCGTTCCCAAATTCAATTCGTATTGCAATGCCAATTGCATGGGACAGTCAAACATTTCATTTCAATTCAATTCAATTCGATTCATTCAGTAAATTTCACTTTTAAACGACGACGCCCGATGTGGTCGACGATCGACGACGAGTCACACTTTGGGCCCGGCACCGAAAAGTCATTCGCACCGTTTTGTCGATGTCGAGGAGCAGGAAACTCGATTGTTGTTATCGTTGTTGGTTGTTGGTTGTCGCTGCTGCTGTTGCGTTGCATCCGTTTCAAAACGCGTCCGTTTGTTAACTGATTTCGCGTTGTGTTGGCCAAAACTCAAATTCGAAACTGTTTAAGAAGCGACGCTGCCAACGCCGCTTCGGCAGCAACGGCTGCTCTGCCAGTACAACGAACCAGACAACTGGCCAGACTGTGGCTCAGACACCAAAGCACCCCCCCCCCCCCCCCTTCCCTCTTACCACTCAAAGTTCCAGACGAGTCAACGCGACGTTTACTTTGCAATTGGCAGCTGCACTTGTCGCTGCTGACGTCGACCACGACGTCGACTGCTCTGCTGCTGCGGCTGTAGTTGCTGCTGTTGTTGCTGCTGTTGTTGCTGCCACTTGCTGCTTGCTGACCAAAGCGAATCAATAAACATGCGTCGACGTCGCTGTTAGCCGGCAAAGTTGTCGTCTTTTCGCTTTTGTTGCTGCTAACTTTTGGCTTTAGCTTTGGCTTTGGCTTTGGTTTTGGTTTTGGTTTTGGCTTTGGCATTGCTTTTGGTTAGTTGTTTCTCTTCTTCAACTTCTTCTTTTTACGCAAACAGACTCACTTTTCACTGCAACATGTTGCCGACTAACTGACTGCTTGACTCACTGACTGACTAACTGATTGACTGGCGACTGTTACCATGAAGTTGTCTCCAGTTTGGATTATCAAATACAGAAAACCGGAGATGATATTTCGCTGAAAATCAAAGATTAACGCGATATAGAAAGATAGAATGGCTATCAGTCCATCTGTTTACATATATAACTAAAGAAAAAAAGGACTTATTATATTAATTCTTAGATTTTTTAAAGATTTTTAGATTAAGTGCTTTCTGCTTCTCTATGGATTAATTTAAAATTACCTGAACACTTTCAAATGGAAAGATATAGTATCTGAAAAGCCTTTAAAACTATAAAGCAAATGTTAGAAAATTTATTTTATCTGCATTTCTTACTACTCAATAGTAGAACAAATATTCTTAAACTATTATTTAACTTTCGAAAACACGTTTTCTTTAAGGTGATTATATTTTAATTTTCCTTGAATTCCTAAAAAAGTGTTGTTAGTTCTTTTGTTTAAGAATTCAAGAAAAATTCAAGACAATTAAATATTCTAAACATATTTTTATCTGGCGAGATTTGTATTAAAGATTTCTCGTTCTTGTTTTGCACACTAATAAGAAATTTATTCTCTAGTTGTTGTTGGCGCTGCTGTTGTTGTTGTTGTTGTTGTTGTTGCTGTTGCTGTCTGGGCGGTCAACGCTTGATTAACTTTCGCTTTTGTTGCAAACACAACAACAATTGGCATGTTTTGCCTGTTGCATAAAAAAAGCGATCTTTGGCGTTTAACTGAGAAAACATTTCTTTGGCGCTGAAATTGAAAAATATGTTAAAAGCTTAAGGCAGCCAACAACAACAACAAATGACAGTGGCAAGTACTGTGACAGTCGAGTCATGTTGCCAATGCCAGGGTTGCGACTATTGTTGATTTACTCTACTGCTGTTGTTATTGTTGTTGTTGTTGCTATTGCTGTTGGGCGTGTGCGTATTTGCAAAGAGTTTTGTAGACAGCGAGACATGCATAAAACTTGTAAAGCCATTAAAAACGCTTACAATGACAACAGCAGCAACAACAGCATCAACGATAACAACAACAAGCGAAACAATCATTCAATATTGTTGTTAGTTCCCCCTTTTTATTTTTTACTTTTTGCGCGGCTCATTAGCTTGATGTGTTAATTAAAGCGAATGTTGCAAAAATTTCAAACAACAACAACCAACAAAAAAAAAAGAAAAAAAATTGCAATTCGCCCAAAAAATCAAAAGACTTAGGCAACGAACTTGCCACAATGACTTTCACACAAGAATGCAAGCTGTCAAGCTAAATGTGACATTGACTGACTGATACGCCCACACACCAGCCACCTCACTCTCTCTCTCCCTCACTCTCTCACACCCCTCGCTCTCTCTCCTTCTCCTTGGTCATCTCATGGCCTGCCCCTTTTTGCTGTCGGCTTTTGCTTTGTTGTACATATGACAAATAAATTTATGCGGCCAAGTTGGTCACTTGGCCAAGTTTTGTTGCCCGCCCCAGCTGCAATGTTGCTGCCAGGGACCATAACGATTATTATATTTAAAATATAAATTTAAAAAAAAATGAATTGTTGATTTTTATCATGAAAATTAAAAAATAAAACTGTCATAAAGTCAAAAAAAAAAAATGTAATAGTAAAAACAAAAAAAGATATAAATATAGATGCAGATACCAAAGAGTTGTTTGGTAAAACACTAAAGGTGCATAATTAAATTGCATTTGTATTTTTTACTCAACTTTCCAATTTTTATGATGAAAATAAATAATAAATAACAATAAAATTATAATAAAGGATTCCGGAAAACTGTTGTAGATTTGGTTAATTTTTTATATTTATCTTATATTTTTTAATATAGATAGAAAAATTATAAATTAATAATTATATTAAAGGGACTCCGAAAAACAGTTTTAGATTTCTCCATACAAAATTTTCAGTGTGCCCAGAGCAAATCAGGGAAAATCAGGGCACACTGAAAATGTTGTATGGAGAAATCTAACCAAATCTATAATTGTTTTTGGGAGTCCCTTTAATATAATTAATTATTTATATTTTTTCTATCTATATTAAAAGAAAAGGATAATTGTTTAACCTGTTTCCAGGTTGCCTCTTCCAAAAATAAATCATTCGAGTTTTTTCTAATTATTTAGATGATTTTTAAGCTCTTTTTCGGCATCCCTGGTTGCAGTTGTGCCGCGCTGTGGCACCCCTCTAATTAGCGCTTGCGTGTTGCATGTTGCAAGTTGCATGTTGCCTGCCCGTCCTGCGCGCCGTATAAATTGTATCAATAAATTTATTGATTTCAACTGTTGCCGTTGACTTGTTAAATATTTTGCCAAACGATTTATGTTGTCAGCATGCAAATTTGTATGTTGTTGTTGTTGCTGTTGCTGTTGTTGTTGGTTTTTTGTATGTGCTGTGCAGCTTTAATGAACATGTCGACTTGTGGAAAGAGTCATCACACACGCACAACACACAAATTTGTCGGCCGCTTTTGGGTTGCCGCCAAAGCACCCCCCCTTCGCCTTTCCCCTGCCCCTGCAACTCCTTCATAACGTGGCACGTTTAATGACACTAGAAATTAGACAAAAACCTTTCACTCGAGCACCATAATTTCACCCAGAAAACTTCCGGGCGTATATTGTAGATGTTGCTTCATAGAACACTTGGACTTTCATTCGATTGACTTGCATTTGAGTTAGGGACAGTTTTGAGCTGTGTGCTGTGTGGTTGCCACAGTGAGTGCCACCTTCTACCTGCCGTGCATGTTTAAGCAGGCGAAAACCGATCCACAATAAACCAAGTGAAATGTTGTTGTCGCCCGGTGCATGGCTAATTAGATAAACAAATTTTTATTGTTGCCGTCGTTGTCGCTTTGGGCTCGCACTGGGACTACATTGTTGCACGCATTCGAAATTCGAATTATTGAAAAGTGAAAAAACAAAATAACAACAACAACTACAACCAAACTACGTACAGTTTCTAAAAGAAAGTGAAAATCCAGCGCTGACAGAACGCAGGCAGTGTAAGCGTAAAGCGTAAAGTACGCCGCCTAATGGCCGTCAACGTCTTAGCGCCTTAGTTGGCCAGGACCAGGCGGAGGCCAACGCGATGAGCTGGCCGCGTGACACGACCCAAGCACGCTCACGACTCCAAAGACAATCAAAAGCTGTCTGAAAGCATATATGCCCAATTCAAGCAGCTTCAAAAGTTGCTAGAAAGCTCATTAAAGCTGTTGATTGTAAACAAGTTTAAGCTCGAAAACTGACTAGAATTTTGGTTAAGTTATTAGAAACTTTCCATAATATGAACTAAACCTTATATTGAAAGTGCAGAATGTGAACAATACTTTTGAGATGTGCTCACTTTAAATATTAGAATGGTTATGAATTATCTTTTATTTAAACAGTTATTCTAAACCTTCAAAAATAGCTTCTCTTACAGCTTCAAACAAATTATGTAACTTAAATTTAAAGTCAGACTGCTTAAAAAAATTTTGATATTTAATTTCTAATGTGCTAAGAATTCAATTTTGTATTAAAACTAAATCTAAAAGCGTATTTCAAAAAAAATCGTATGTTTACAAAAATCTAAAAAGTGCATTAAAAGCTCTTCTTAAGCTAAATAATTGCTTTTATAGGATTTACATTAAAAACTCAAACGAATTAGGCTAATTAAAAGCGAAGCCTTAAGCTTTTAAACTTTTCTTAGACCAAAATCTACTCTTACTAAGTAAATTTAATAAAATTGTAATGTCTATTGCGTCTGGAGCTGAACACGCGCTCATCTCTGCCAGCCAAGAGCCACTGATCCGCAGAGACAGAGATGGAGTCAGAGACAGAGACAGAGACGGAGTCAGAGCCACAGTCATTCACAAGTTTTGATGCTAAACAAATATGACTAATTATGGAGGAACTGAGTCTGTGGCGCTGCCACTAAACAGTGCCACATAATGCGATCGTCGTCTTCGTTTCGACGTAAATGGGCAGCGACAGAGACAGAGACGGAGGCAACGACTGAGACAGGGACAGAGACTGCGACGGAGACTTTGACTTCGACTTCGCCTTGTCCAACAACAGCAACCAGTTGGCTATAAAAACACCAACAGCAACACCCGCAATTTCGCCAATTCGTGGAAAAAAAGCAAAACAAATGAAATAAAAAATAAAAATAAAATAAACCAAGCAATTGCAGTTGCAATTGTATGAATGAAATGCGTTTTACGCGACTTTGTCGCCGTCGTCGTCGTCATTGTAGTTTTCACTGTATTAGGCGCTGGCAAATGCTTTGCTAATCTTTCAGCTTCCCCTTTTTTGCATCTCCCCTCAACAGGTTTGCGGGCAACTGCACAGTTGACGGGGCGCGACGGCAGCCTCAACGCGCCACCCCCACAACAACTGTGGCCCGGCAATCTCTCTGATTTTGGCCTAATGAATTTTCACGAACCAAAGGCGAAGATGTCACGGAACACGGTTCGTTGGGGCATTGCGCCAGTTACCCTAATGGCGGAGGATTTTGCCACAGCCTTGAGTGTCCTTCCGGCCAGTCAGCACTGCATCACATCCTGTGTGGACGCCTATCGATCGCAGGGTCTGGTCTTTGCCGACAGACACCAAGTGCCCAATGTCTTTACGAGCTTCGAGGAGCTCGCACAATGTCCTCAAGTGGGTGCGTAACAAATCGGAGTAGCAGCTCCAATGTTATTATATATAATATATAATTTATTTTAATTATTTATTTACTGCTTGAAAAGATGCTTGATTATTTATTTAGTTTTATTTGTTTATTGCCAACCAGGAAAAACAGTATTTCAATAAAATTAAATATTTTACGATATTTACATTTAATAAAATAAATATACATATGCATAAATATTCGACTGGCATTAAAGATCAAGAAATTAAAGAAAAAATAAAGTATAAATTGTAGTAAAAAATTTAATTTCAAAAAGAAGAAATGTGCAAAAGAAATATTTTAAATATTTCTATCTGTAAAAAATTTTACCATTAAATCATTTTAATATTGTTCTTCATTATCTATAGATTTTAATTTATAACTATGCAAGATTTTATTTTATTATTTAAACTAATACTGAATGAATCCAAATATTGACCAAAAATCTATTGTGCATCTATCTCGAACTTGTAGATGCCGTTTACGTCTGTCCGTCGAATCCGATGCACTGTGAATTGTGCCACCTGATGCTGAACCATGACAAGCATGTGCTGTGCGAACAGCCGCTGTGCATGACTGAGGATCAGGTGGTGGAACTGGTGGCCAAGGCCAAGGCTCGTGGCCTGTTCCTGATGGAGGGCATCTGGTCGCGTTGTCTGCCCGCCTATGATATGCTGCGGCGAGAGCTGAAGAGCTCCCAGCTGGGCAAGATCCAACATGTGGAATGCACATTGGGTTGGCAGATGTCCAATGAGTTGACCAAAACTGTGGCATTTGCCGGCGTGACCAGGGATCTGGCACCCTATGCCATACAGCTGGCCCTTTGGGTCTACCGAGATGTGCCGCAATCGATGCGGGTAACCGGAAAACTCAACCACGAGGATATTGATGTTGCGGCCAATATTGAGTTGTTATTTAGGGACAATCGCAGTGCTCGATTGATTCTCAGCACCGAGGAGCAGCTCAGTAACACGGTCATGATACATGGCTCTAAGGGAAATGCTACGGTGAGAGTTTCATTCAAATGGAACACATATTTTTAAGTTTAAGTTTATTCATTTTTGTAATCAATTTTAGAAATATATTTTATTTCATTAATTTCTGCTTGCAGCTAAGCAACTTGTGGTGTCCCGAATTATTGGTTTCAAATAATGTGGACTATAAGTTTGCCTTGCCGCAAGCCAAACGGGCCACCATCTACCATAATCGCGTTGGCCTTTGCTACGAGGCGGAGGAAGTGCGTCAATGCATTCTGAACGGATATACGGAAAGTAAACTTTTTAATCACAACGAAAGTCGATTAATGGCCAATCTGACGAGTCAAATACACGAAATGCTGCACGAGGCAAATCAGAACCATCAGGAATTTAAGCATAAACAGGCCATATAAATACTTTTTCATTCTAAAATTTAAATTGCAAAATAAAATAAATTTCTTACAAATCCACAATAGTCGCGATATACAATGAGCTTTTAGCTATAGCATAGCGAGTGCAACAACCTGAGTGCAGCACAGACTGAAACCAAGTGCTGAGCTTTTTGCAACAGCCGTGAATTACTCAAGCGTAGTACGCTGTTAACGGCAATTCAACTTCACCTGGCCTATCTTAAAAAGCTTGTTAAACAATCTATTGCGTTGTTTTTAAGAAATCATGTGGAGCACATCGAACTTACTGGCGAGAAAGCCTAAAACTGGTGTATGACTAATACGTTTAAAAATTACCAAAGCAATAGCTATTGAGGCGGGTTGATAACAGCAGACAGTGCTTATCACCGGCAAGGTTGCTCGGTAAACAAATGCATTTATGTAAACAAATGGGCAAACAATTATAGTAAGAGCTTTTCTTCACGCTATACATAGAATAAGAGGGAACTGGGTCGGCAGACAGGAGAATGAAATCGAACACATGCATAGGCGGGCCTTCATTTATAGAAACACATCTATGTATGCATATGTATGTATGTACATATATATGTATCTTTGTTTATGTGCGTCTAATCGGTCTATGCTGTTGTTTTCGTATTTTGTAACATTCGATTGTTAACGGAAAATTTCTGGCAATGAGCCGGGCAGTGACATGGAAATGCAACATGTGTTAGTTACCTGCTGATGTGATGCAATTTAAAATGCACTGCCAGGGCCAATTCGGTGCAAGGGTTGCTACGTGGACTTATGTAAGAACCAGCACATAAACTTGCTTGTTACAAAAACGTTTGTATTTTGAAAGCAATATATGTACATATATATTTAAATTGTCGAGGCAAAAATATGTTTGACGTTGTCATTGCGCTTTTTGTTTTATATATTTATTTTGTTTTTTGTTTACCGCGCATTTTGTAAACACAACAAAATTTAAATTGCGCAGCAAGAATTGCTAAAAGTTTCAAGTTGACTCTCCAAAGAACTTCGAGAGAGAGACGGAAAATGAGGGAGAGAGAGTGAGCAATAAGCGGCAACCCAATGGTGAATGGCGCATCGAAAATTCTAGAGCGCAAAGCAATCAGTGCTTAGATTTAAACATAGCATGCTAAATAATAATATTTATTGTTCGAATCTTAGTTGGCATTACTTTTGGGACATCACTTTTAAATCATTGGTTTGAAATCAGATTCGGAATCGACCACAGCTAAAAAATAGAAATTGTTGTCTTGGTATTGAAAACCAAAATTAGGCCAATTCTGAAAAGAAAAATCCAATTAAGAAATAAAGCATTCAAAGTCAGGTAATAATTATAATTTTACTTTAAAAAAATGAAACAAGAAATCAAATTGCCCACAGGGTCTAGGTTTGGGAGAGACAGCGTTACGGAGAGTACCGGTCGACCGCCACTCTCGCAGATAAAAACAACAGTGCGAGAAAAAGCTCTAGCTGGGTATAAAAGCAAGTGTCGAGCAGCGACAGAAAGTTCAATTCCATTCGGCTTTTGGTGCGAGGACGTCGAAGACCAGTGGAAGTGTCACATCTGCAAAAACAAGAAGAATCACCAACAATAAAAGACAAGAAACTCTTAATTGCAACACCCATTAGGAAATTTTTCGAAAATAAAACAAAAAACAACTGCCAACATGTCTGAGGCACACTTTGATGAATACGAGCATTACAACTATGACCATGGCAAACACATCTTTTCGGGCCACAGCGGCAAGCAGCGTTCCAAGAAGGAGGCCAGCGAGCACACCAACCACTTCGACCCGTCGGGCCATTCGAGAAAGATTTTGACCAAACTCATCAACACTAACAACAACAAGAAGACTGTGAAAAACTGATGCCAAAGGCACGACGCTAAAGCGGAGACACAAATACAAAGAAAAACTTGAGCATAAAGTGCGAAAAAGAAAAAAGGCGAATATTGAATTTAAAGTTACGAAAAGAAACGGAAAGCACAAGTAAAAATTTAAAATCAGAGAACAGAGAAAGAAAAAGAAGAGAGGGGTCGCTGCGGCGGCAGCTGACACTGTCGGCTCACGCTGGAAAACTGAAAAAAATATATAAAGCACTGGAATTACTTACTAAATAGTTCTAGTTTATAAAAATTTCCTAACATTAATACACTTACAGACTTATAATTTTAATATTAAGCTTAGTGCGATTCAAATTATGAAGTTTGCTTTAGGTATAACTTATAAAATAAAAAGAAAACCAAAACTAACGGACGGCATTTCAATACAAACATTTTGCAGTACTTGCTGCATTGGAATTGGAACCCACTCACTCACACATTGATGCAAAGCTTCATGCGATGCATTGGTGTTACATACTCGGGCTTCACCTCCCTCCCCACACAGAGATTGTATATGTATGTGCGACCGAGTGCATATTTATAGCCTTTTAGTTGAACTCATTTGCACTCAGCTCAGCGCCTTGCGAGCCATCAACCACGTTTTCCTTTGTTTTCGTTATCTACAAACTTAAATGTAAATATACATACATACATGTACATATGTATGTATGTGTTTACATTGTAAGCTTTACATACAATCGTGTGATCGATGAGGAAATCGTTCCCTGACCTTCCGTTAACAGTTAAAACTTTTCATGTCCTCATTTATTAACATTTATTTATCTTCCGTAAATAAGTCGTTAAAAATGTTGTAATTTTTATATATTTTTACTTGCAATTAATGCATTTAATTAAAGCACGATCGATGCTTCTATTTATGATCAAAAGTCGATATTTGTAAACGATTTTAATCAGAACTGATCAGAGGCAACAAAAAAGGATACTGTCACAGTGTAATCGTCACTGCGGACAAAATTTGTGATCCCCTTTCACAGAGCAATCTACGCCCTTGAATTCATGTTATGACATCGCGAACGATGGCATCTCATCTCTAAAATTAAAATTAGAGTGTTAAAACTTTACATGAATTTAAAAAAAAAAAGATCACTTAATTAAATATTTATATAAAATAATTTAATTTGTGTTTAGAAATTAGATTGCATGTCTTGGATAGCAGCGAGCTTTTTGTATCGCTCAGCCAGCTGTCACATGTACAGAAGCTGTCGTTCAGCAGCTCAACGGTTGCACAACAGTTACGTTCGGTGTGTTCTATTTGCTAAGCAGGCTAGTTGTAATATAAAACATTAATTTCTATTTACTTTTCACTAAAAAGCATTCAAGTAACAGTTCATATTTGCAAAATTCATTGCAGTGTTTAAATTAGAAGACAAAAACGTGAGTAAATGTGCATTAAAGCACACCATTGTGTACGATATGCTACAGAAAATCAATAAGGGGGAAGGGAAACGGTGGAGGAGGTGACAAATCGCAGCCCGGCATTTAGAGTTTTTGGTGCTTTTTTAGCGGGCGTGCGGTTTCATTTTGATAAGGTTGCGAACTATTACACAATTTTACACGACTCTCGCATTGCAGATTTTACTTATACACGCTGCACACACATTGGAAAAGCCCGGGAAATGGCAGCAACGTTCCTTAACATGAGTTCGGTGAAGCTTAACAAATGGCAGGTGGCTCTCATTTTGGGCACGCCCCTGGCTATTGGATTAGGTGTCTATGTGTTCCGAGCGAAGAGCGGCACGCGGGATGAGGCCACACAGGACAAGACGCGGCAGAAGAGCAACAAGTCCAAGGATGCGGACAAGACGCGCTCCAAGGGTAAAATAGAGAAACAAACATTGTCCATTGATGGCACAGCGCCAGATTCGGAGCTGGAACGCAGCAAAAAGTCAGCAGAGCTGGGCGAGAAGCTGACGCCGCTGACGGAGGCCAACAACTACAAGACGGAGGGCAACAATTGCTATCGCAATGGCAAATACGATGAGGCAATCAGTTTCTATGACAAGGCCATTGATAAATGCCCCAGGGAGCATCGCACAGACATGGCCATCTTCTATCAGAATCGCGCCGCCTCCTATGAGATGCTCAAGAAGTGGCACAAGGTTAAGGAGGACTGCACTCTGTCGCTGGAGAATAATCCGCGATATGCCAAGGCATATTATAGACGCGCCCGCGCCCACGAGGCCACCAAGGATATGTCCGAGTGCCTGGACGATGTGACGGCCACCTGTATACTGGAAATGTTCCAGAACAACAACACCATCATGTTTGCGGATCGTGTGCTCAAGGAGACGGGTCGCCTGGACGCCGAGAAGGGAATGCGCGAACATGTGCCTGTCGTGCCCTCGGCTGCCTTTGTCAACACCTATATGCGCTCCTTCATTGCCGATCCTCTCCAGACTATGAATGTCCCGCCATCGGCTGTGGCCGATACGCCGCCACGTGGATTCCTGCGTGCTCGTCGTGCATTCGATGAGCAGAAATTCGATGATATCATTGCTGCCTGCACCGAGGAAATTGAATCCTCCGAATCGGAATCACAATACAAAGTGGAGGCGCTGCTGATGCGCGGTACATTTCATCTGCTGTGCGGATCCTTTGCCGACAGCAAGAACGACTTTGATGCCATTCTGGCCAATGGTAAGTCTCCCTGGGAACTCTTATTATCATTGCTAATCTTGAATTCTCGTAGATGATGCGAACTCAACGCTACGTGTTTACGCGTTCATCAAACGCGCCGCACTCTTTATACAGACGGACGAGCGCGAGAAGGGATTGGCTGACTTCTTGGAGGCGGAGAAACTGAAGCCTGACAATGCCGATGTGTATCATCAGCGGGCACAGATCTTGTTGCTGCTGGAGCAGATCGAGGAGGCGTTAATTGAGTTCGACAAGGCGGTTCGTCTGGCGCCAAATCATGCGATTGCCTATGTCCAGAAATGTTATGCCGAGTATCGTTTATCGCTGATGACCAGCGATCAGAGTCGTTTAGAGCGTGTTATTCGTGACTTTGAGCTGGCCATCGAAAAGTTCCCAGATTGCGTTGAATGCTACAGTCTGATGGCCCAGGTCCTGGCCGATCAACAGCAGTTTCCACAGGCACAGCTGTTTTACGAGAAGGCCATGAAATTGGCGCCGACAAATCCATCGTTGCTGGTGCATCAGGCGATCATGATGCTGCAATGGCGCGGTGACATCGATGCCGCCGTCCAGCTACTCAATCGCGCCATCGAGGTGGATCCCAAATGTGAGCTGGCCTATGAGACGCTCGGCACCGTGGAGGTGCAACGGGCGCAATTACAGCGTGCCGTGGATCTGTTTGAGAAGGCGCTGCTCTATGCCAAGAGTCAGGCGGAGCTGGTGCATGTCTACTCCTTGCGTAATGCGGCGCTGGCTCAAATCAATGTCACTCGCAAGCTTGGCATCGACATGAATACCATTTCAGCGATGGCACAGTCTGGTTTCGTAAACCAGCCGAGCATGTAGACAGACATCGCCAACTAAACCGGCCCCCCGCCCCACAACTGGCCAAGGGTCCAAGGCATTTAAAACCGATACCAGTGCTAATTAAGTTACAACTACAAATAACCTCCACAACCCACATCCAACCTTGTTATACATACTATAAAGATACGGAAAATCTTTGTTTTAGTTATTGTGCTCCTAGTTTTAGCAATGAAAAAGTCTTGTCTTGATGATAATGCAACTTTAATTATTATACTATTACTAATAGTTAATGTTAGCCTAGCTTTAAAAAGAAAAAACAATATAAACATTTGTAATTAACCTGCTCCGGCTTGCCGCATTGGCACTCGATTGTAGGACTGCACATCTCCTGAAATGTATCCGGCGCAGATTAACCATAAGGCAGCCCGAATGCTGCCCACAATGGCATACTCGGACTCCAGTTGCTGGAGCAGAGGCAACAACAGGCCGGGCAACGAGCCCAATCCGTTGGAGATGCCCATCAGAGTGCCAGCGAAATTGGGACTCATGTCCAGGGGCAGGACTTTGATGCCCGCGTAGTAGGCACCAAATGCCAGCACGCTCCAGGCACGCGCTCCATTCTGCTTGTCAAAGACCAGGTACATGGAGATGCTCACAAAGACCAGCCAGGACATCAGTTGACGCGTCTGAGTGCGACTCATGATTCCCTTGGCAATGAGATAATCACACAGCTGGCCGGATGTGAGGGAAGCCAGCCAACTCCAGAGATGCGGCGCTGTTACCCTCAGGCTCGACTCCAGCTCCTTCCACAGTGTGCTGCCCTTGGACTGCAGATCCTGCAGCAACTTCTGCAGCTCCTGAGCCATCTCCTGTTCATTCCAGTCGTGTTGCATGTTGGCCGCAATCAGCGCCCATATCGGAGCATTCATTAGCATATTGCTCCAAGGAGCTGCGTCATTGTCTGCTTCATCTGCCTCCCCAGCGGTCACGAGCGTAGCGCTCACCTGGCTCTTGATGTAATCCCTTTCCGAGTTCTGAATATACGGCGACGCATCCGGCTTGCTGTAGCAGACCAGGACCTGAGGGGAAAAAGATCGATGATTTTAATAGTTTGTTTTTAAGCTTTAAGGAGCTTTTAAAGCTGTAAAGCAGACCAATACTTTTGACAGAGAACTAATATAGCTTTAATGAGCTTTCAAAGTCCACGACCTTAGGGGGAAAGGATTAAAGATCAATCATATGCAGAGACTTTAAGATGATAAAAACAAGGAAAAGAATCAGTTACTGGAACTCTGACTTAAGTCCTTAATGAGCTTTCTAATCTGTGTGGGAAACTAGCACTTGAGAAAATATATTTGGAGTCTATTAGTAAAAATTGCAGCTAAAGCTTTAATCAGCTTTCAAACCCTATGGCGGACCAATACTTTTGACAGTGAACAAAGGAAAAGGGAACAACATATGTAAGTAGTCATTTTAGGCATTCATTCACTGCTTTAACGAGCTTTCAATGTCTAAAACTTTGGGGAGAGTAGAATAATCATATGGAGATTTTATATAGACCAAGTTTTGTGCAAGAAAACAAGAAATTACAGATCAACCTAGATTCAACTAATAAAGCTGTGACTTAAGATTTTAATGAGCTTTTTAAGCTATCTATGCATAAACGGAGAAAATGGGGGTATTTTAGTATATATTTCACATAAAGCTTTAATGAGCTTTCAAAGCTACGTAATAATCCTTCCCAGCCTTCCATACTTACGAAGCCCACAAACCAGAGCATTGCGCCACCGCCAACCACATAGAATGCCACAGCCCAATCCTCGTCCTGGAGGGCCATTCCATTAACCAGATGCACAAATGTGATGCCAATCTCGCCTCCACTCAACACACAGCCGCAGAGCAAACCGCGCTCGTTCTCGGGCACCCACTGGGCCAACAAAGCGCTGACAGCGGGAAATGTGGGTCCTTCGCAGAAGCCGATGAGTAGGCGGAGGACCATCAAGGCTCCCGGACCTCCGTTGCGAACAATTGTGGGTGTCAGCAGGGTGAGTATGGCCGAAAACAATATGGAAGCACCCAGGATCCATTTGCCGCCGTAGCGTTCCGCCAGACGACCACCCGGAATGTGGGTGATCATGTAGCCAGCGTAGAAGGATACGGTGACCAGGACCTGCACCTGCTTTGTCCACACATCGGAGCTGTTTGTGGTTGTGATGACAGACGCTTGGAGCAGCTTTTGCTCCATCTGCCACTTATTTATCTTCATCACATCTCCTCCTGCTTTTTGTCTCGCTTGTCGTGGCAAAGCTCGTTCTATTTTCCGACTGCTCCTCGATGTTCCTTTTCCTTTCAGTGGAATTTTAATGGGTTCCACTTTGGATAACGCCGTGGACTCCCTGACAATACGATTCAGTGAAAAGTCCAGACAGTGGCGTATTGTGGAGGCATTGATAATGCCCAGCAAACTGAAGTAGCAAAGTACCCAGCGCTGCTTCACCTGCAGATCTGTTCCGATTATCATCCTTATCTCGTTTATAAATATATATATCAATCTTTCATCCTGTCCTCTGGTACTTACAGTCAAAGATCCCTCGCAATTTTGCCTGAATTGGCAACATCTTTATGATTGATAATTTATTTTTAGGAAAAGTCTGAATAACTTTTGAATCTTGGGAAATCAACAACTTTCAAGTTTTCATTTCTAATTGAAGGTGTTGTATGTGACGGGTTTTGCCTTGATTAAAATGTCAAGGGACCGACTTTTTATGCCTTCGTAGAGAATTTTAAAATTTTTGTGAATTATCAAAATACAATAACAAAATACCATTATAAAGGTGTGCTACAGAAATCACAGGGGAAATTGAATTCAGAGAAAATAAATTCCGCTCGAAAACTTTCACAGTGCCACAGAACTTCAAGTGATGTAATTTTTTTAGCATGTTCACGAACCTTTTTGAAGTCGGCTGCTAGGGTTGGCTTCTCCTCATATTAAATTTTATAAGGGTTTGTTTAGCAACTTTTTGAAGTTTATCATTGCAGAATAATAGGTTTTTATTTTTTTTCTTTTTTGATTAATATAATATAAATTATTTACATAATAATTGATTTTGTATAGCCTAAAAAATTCAAAAGTTATTGGGGCGACGAACAGTAAAAGTTTTTCGACAACTATAAATTCTAAAATTCATACAAAAAATGTGACATTATTCTTATTGCATCGGACGCCAGCGGAAATTTTCAGGGGAGTTGACTGTGTCACAGAGAAAATAAATTGAGGTAAAATTTAAGTGGAAGTGATTTTCGTAGCACACCTGATAAATGGTTTTCCAAAATACATACTTAACAGGAATATTCAGTATTAAAAAATATTAAAGATTTTTCTCTTCAAAATATAAAATAGTATGTAAATTACCGAAATATTTTCCAAAACTGATTTTCAGATTTATTTTGGGCACTTTGAAACAGGCAATGCCTTAGAAATGTCCTTCCGGTACCTGGTCTATTTATTTTAAGTATTTTGACTTTTCCAAATTCAGTCGACACGCCAAAATGAACACAGATTTTCAATTAGTTTATGCACTTTATTTGGACTAACATTAAAAAAACAATTATGTTTTAACAGTGGTGTTTTTAAAAACACATGCATTACACATTGATCAACAATTATAAAATTCTCATAAAATACAATAATTCAATTGAATTTAAAATTGTTACATTTTGCAATACAAATTTGGTACGAATTAATCATTTTCTACAATTTGTGTGTTTTGTTTTTCGCTTTTTAATTAATCATACTAACCTAAGATTGAATTTCGTTTCGATTAAATACTAAATAATAATTAGGAGAGTACATTGCTGCAGATTGGAAAGGGGGCGTGGCTGGGGGAGGGAGGTTTGGCAAACATAGACAATATACAAAAGTAAATTCGCTTAGCTGGCGTGGGAATTGTGGATAGGGATTAACGGGGAATCTGCAGCTGGAAGCTTATAGATTACTCTATATATATATATTTATATCCGTATACTTAGATAGCGCACTGGGGGCGAACGGGGTGGTAGCGGCATACTATAAAACTAGCAATTGCAATTGATGATCGCAAGGATTACATTACATTACATATGTTACATTAACAAATGTCTTCGTGAGCTTCGTTAACAAAAATCTCTATAGCAAATTCAACAGGTGCACATATACAATAGGTACATACATACATATTAATAATGATATAGTACTACGTAGAGTGTACGATACGATAGTTTACGATATGATATAAACTAGATCTGAACATTTATGGCACTTTGGATTGTTGCATCTCTAGGAGCTGTGCTCCACCGCTTTCAGCTTCAGCTCCGGCTTGCGCTCCTGGGCCTCGAAATCAACGGTTCGTGGTTCGATGGGGCCATCGTTGAAGTGTTGCACCTCGCCGGATGCCCAAAGGCAGTAGATGATGGCCGTAACGAAGAGGACGCCGAAGGCCACCCAGAAGACAGTTCGCCATTCGAGTAACGAGGCATTTGGCGTCATGACGCCAACCAGATAGGGCGTTATGACGCCAGTGATGGCACCGATGCCGTTCGTGATGGCCATCAAGGTGCCCGCATAGTTGGGACTCATGTCCAGCGGACTGAGCTTCATGCCCGCATAGTAGGCGCCCATCAGACCCATGCAAATGGTGAAGAGCACCACGACAAGGACACGATCACAGCCGGCATAAGAAGCACCCACCATGAATATAGCTGGTCCAAAGGCCGCCAATCCTGTCATCAATTTACGTGTGTTTGTCGTATTCATGATGCCACGACGAATCATCCAGTCGGCCACAAAACCGCTGCCAACGGACACAATCCACATCATGATGTAGGGCAGGGAGGAGTAGAGTCCATTGGCCTTGATAGAGAACTGCAGCACATCGGCCATATACTTGGGCAGATCCGTCACCATGATATAGAAGCCCCAATCGTGACCAATTTGAGCCGAGACCAAGGCAAACATGGGCAGATTGGTAAGGATCGCCTTCCAGGGTGTTGGTGGTAGATTCTCGTTGCGACCGATGGTTCCGATCTCCTTGACCAGATATTCGCGTTCCGAGGGCTTGATGAAGGGATGGCTGCTGGGGTCGCTGAAGCACAGGAAGACCTGGAATCCAAAAGAAGACAAGCATTTAATGAGAGCTTGAGTTTTTATGTGCTTTTGAAGCACATTCAGGATTTTAATGAGCAGTCATCGTAGACTTTAGAAGCTTTTGAGCATTCATAAAGCTTTTAAAGCTGCTTGAGCAGGAACTTAATAACAAGCACTCATTTACTTGTTGATTTCTAGAGCTTTTGATGGTGAGTTGGATCGAATTTAATTAAAAGTTTCAGTTAATTAGAATTTAAAAAAGTTGCTTTTGGGGCTTAAGCTTCTTTTGAAGAAAAGAAGAAATCCAATAATTATCTAAATACTCTAAATGATCTTAAGAGCTTTAATGTGCTTTTCATTATATAAATATCGAATAAAAATCTAATTAAAACATTTGTTTATTACTAAATAAACAAAATCTGAGATTAGGTTTGGAAGCTTATTAAGCTGGAATTTTATTAAAGACTTTTCACATACAAAATAAGATTTGAGGCTAAGTTTTATATAAATGAGCTTTTTATATTTCAAGTGCTTTTGAAACTCAACGTGCATTATACTTACAAAGATGACGAACCAAATAACGCCAAGACCTCCAAAGAAGTAGAAGACGAACGACCAATCGTAGGATTCCAAGAAGACGCCAGATAGCAGATTACCCATAATGGTGCCCACTTGACCGCCGCCGAGAACCAAAGCGCCCAGTTTGCCACGTTCGTTGGCCGGAACCCAAGCGGCGAGGAGTACACTCAAAGCGGGGAATGTGGTACCTTCGCCAAGACCCATGAGGACACGGGTGACAATCAACCAATCGGAGCCGCCTAATGAGATGGCCAGTGGTGTAAGCATGGTGAAGACAGCTGTCGACAGGATACCAAGACCCAGAGTCCATTTGCCGCCAAACTTTTCAGCCAGTAGACCGCCGGGCACGTGGGTGACAATGTAACCAATGTAGAAGGAGGAGAGAATCAATCCCTGCAGCTCCTCGGACCATTGGTAGTCGCCGCCGCTTGCCGCAGCGCCGTCATCCAAATCATCGGGTTCACAAATCGCATGATCATTGTCAACGTCATCCGAGACGTTCTTCTTGGCCACCAAGACGGTGATGGCCTGCGAGAGACAGACGCGCATCGTGTAGGCATTGAGAATGGCCAAAAAACCCATTATGGCCAATATCACACGTTGTGGTATTATAAAATCTATATGCGAAGAGAAGCGAAAGTTGTAGTTAAAGTTAAGGTGAACCAACAATTAACAATTCATAAAAATGCTAAAATACTAAATTACTAAATTGCTCAAATAATAAAATACTTAAAATTCTGACATCAATGTAAACGATTTCAATATTTCGCATTGTCTTTTAAATAAATAAATTGATTTCGTTTAACATGCGAATAAAAAGTTTGACGAATTTCTGTTCGAAATTATTCAATTAGAGAGACATCAATTTATGTTGATAAAGTACGGATTGAATTTGATTACTACTCTTAAATAGATTTATATCTATTTGATTATTTTTATAAATTGATCGATTCTATTTAACTTTCATAGCACGTCAGCTTTGGGCTGCAATGACTTGGGGATTCCCTTTGTGAGTAAATCCCACAATATTACAAATTACAGCTTACTCAACAGGAAAAAACTTTCGAAACAGTAATCTACATAAAAACCTAGTACAACAAAAGTGTAGAAATCTGTTCCACAGGTAACGTTTATTTATATTCTTAATCTACAGCAGTTGAGTCAAAAGCGACTTAACTAACTGATTGATCTCATAGGCTATGGGAAGTAGAGTCGGCAAATTTGGTATATAGTTTCTATTACATCAAACTGTAGAGTTTGTCAATGTTAGTCACTTGCACTCAGAAAAACTTGTTTTTAACTTTAAGTACAATTTACAAAAAAAAAACCACCTTATATAATGCTCTATTCAACCTTAAACAACTAGGTTTTTTTAAAAAAAAAAAAGCAAATTAAATGAGCAATAAAAAAACTTAAAAGTCTATTGCAGTCTAATAAAATTTAAACAGGGTGAAAATGTGAAAAACAAGTTTTATACAATGGGCACTACGATTAGTAATATTATAATAGGTAACTAGTTAGGTCTGGAATTTTATAACTTTATAAAAATAATTAGCTTGGCACAGTGTTTTGTAGATATATTGAGCCACAAGGTATTACTCAACTTGTTTATGAATTTATGGTAAATATCGATAGCATTCATTATAAATACACTTTTGGGAATTATAGCGTTAACTTTATGGGGGCATTTGGAATTGTACTTTTCCGACTGCTGGAGAGTACTGTTTATGGCCCATACTCGTTCATATAATACTAATAGGTTAAATGGAATTATGTCTTGATAAGTTCAAGTGCCATAGATCTGCGATAAGTGCCTTATACGAGTACATCAAGAATTTCAACAACAACTGATGATGGATCATAAAGCGCAAGTTGCCTGGCAATTAGAATTATGGTTTCCCCTTTGTTTCTCTTGTTTTATTCTTTTGGCACCTACAAAGTGTGGACTCCAAAGCAGCGACAACAAATTGATTTTGTTGATTTTTCAATTTAGAAATTTGGCCATTAAAGTTCTTTTTTGGAATGTCAATAGCTGAAGGTTGAATTAATGTAAACAAGTTGGTTTATTTTCAGTCAAGTTCATAAACTCAACTTTTTATATAAGATTCCAGAAATTAAATTGTTAACTGTTTCGACAACAACAACACATTTATTAACACAATTCCCCTACGCATATTAATAGAATTTATGTACCCTATTTATTAAGTAATCGAAGAGCTAACAATTTGTTTATATCGCAATCCAATTCATGACAATATTATTAGAGCAAAAAATGTATGTATTTATATGAATGTCAAGAATAATTGTTGATGTTCTGATTCTCACAACTATAATTATACACGCTTCACTCCCAATTCCCATTCCCAATTCCAGTTCTATGGATATTTGAATGATCTGTTACTTTTTATACCCGTTACTTATTAAAAATAAGTAAAAGGGGATATTGTATTCGTTGCAATGTATGTAACAGGGAGAAGGAAGCATCTCCGACCCTATAAAGTATATATATTCTTGATCAGCTTCAACAGCCGAGTCGATATAGCCATGTCCGTCTGTCCGTCTGTCCGTCTGTCCGTCTGTCCGTCTGTCCGTCCGTCCGTCTGTCCGTCTGTGTGAGCGCCTAGATCTCAGAGACTATAAGAGCTAGAGCAACCAAATTTGGCACACAGATTTCTATAAACCCCACGCAGGTCAAGTTTGTTTCAAAATTTTGCCACGCCCCTATCCGCCTCCGTAAATCGCGAAAATCCACCACAAGCACAGTTTTTAAGATATTAGGTTTTTTTAAACGGTGAACGTTAGTTACTGTTATTACATATCATTCTATTAAATCCCAACACGATCGGACAAACAGAAAGGTGGTACTGGCAGATTAAAGCTTTTAAGCAATAAAAGTGCCTAAAAGCATGCAATAAAAAAAAAGGTAAATTTATTTAGGTAAGTAACGGGTATCCTATAGTCGGGAGCTCGACTATAGCCTTTCCCACTTGTTTTTTATTCAAATTATAATTCAAGATATTATATTAATTTACGAGTGAGAGGGAGATAGAGCACAATAAAGCTAAAATACGTCATTGTCGGACAACTTTATGTGAACTATAAATTAACATTCATAAATGCTAGTATAAATATATTTACGTAGTTCCAGTGAAGCTGACAATTTAATGATGTCTCAATATTTGTCATATTATTTAACAGATACTTCAACTGAAAGCCGACTAAAATTTATAATCAACACGATTCTCAAATACGTCGATATCGATAAGACAAGCGCCAAATCGGAACACCGTACAGTTTATATATGTAAATGGGGTGCTAATCACTCGAGTGTGGTCATAATTCACTCAAGTCGACAGCGAGATCATGATTAGACGACACATTACAAGTATATAAGTATAGATACAACCTGTAGATACCATAGCCGAATCTAGACCATGCGCTATTTAGTCCCTGAAGCCATTAGGATTTACGATAAGATATGGCAATTATAGCCACATTAACCGATTATTAAGCATTTACGTATTATATATGTGCATTTGATTTCCGGGAAGAAACTTAGTTAACAACAGTCGCACCATGTGACAACAACCATTTATAAGTTCATGTACATATGTACACAACAATGCAAAATGACTTTAACTTCTAAGCGAGTACATATATTTGTAGCTATTTTAAGTGGATAAACTCTGTTTACGCGAATTAAAAGTTTATACGGCTACTTAAATGATTCATGACACTGAGATTTAAGATAAGCGTTAACTCGTTTAATTATATTATCACCTTATAAATTATTAGGCATATAGTACATATATTTATATAGATATATGTGCATATATGACTTGTAATCATCATATTTACATTAAATTTAAGCCACTTTTGAACCAAGATAATGCTTAAGACTTGCAAAAATATGAATTCAGAACGGGGCTAAAGATATGCGTACATCGATCCATTTCCACTTCGGATTCGGATAAGGCAAGTATTGCGATTGTGGCGAGAGTTCAATGAGTCCAAGCATGCATATCAATGACTGGCTGGATGTACTCAAAAAAAAAACTTATATAGACATCGGTTCAACAGAATCCAAGAATAAGACCTCCACTAGCCTAATGATAAGCCTCAAAAGCGACTGCTGACAAATGACGAATTGTCAGTCATAAGTGTCAAGAGACTCATTGAGTCCACACACATCTTTAAGTACCTAACTCACGTTTACAAAAAAAAAAACTAAAAAAAAGCTTTAAAGAATTATATTTTTGTCAATAATAACATTTGCATATGACAAATAAAAAGGCGTAGAAAACAAATAAACATTCTCGTAAAATAAATTCCTGTTCGCGAAGTTACAACATTTTCCTTTTCTCGTTTCTTGGTTGATACTCGTATTTATTTATATGCATAGTCTTAAAATATAAGTAAGTATTTCTGTATTCTAACAAAAGAAATGCTTGTCCAAGAGAAAGAGAGACAGAGTGATAGATAGAGAAGAGGGGTGAAATATTATGAAACCAATGAAATAAAAAAAGAATTCTTTTATTACATTGACCTTGCCCAAAAACAATGGAAAGGAAATGGTCGTCGTTGGCTCTATAAGGAGGTCAAGCTACCGCTAGCCTCAAAAATACAATTATTTTATTGCCGGCCTTTTCTAAGATTGTCAAAATTTTAATGATATTTATTCATGTATTAAAGGAAACACAACTTACTTATAGGGTGCATTAGTTTCTAACATAAAAAAGAAGTGTATGCAGTGCTTTTAATATTATGGTTTATAAAAGAGTTTGTGTATATATACCATCTATTTTTTTTTTTTTAAATTCAGAAAACAAAAAGATCATTTCGTATATATACTTTCTCTGGTGTTTCGTCCAATGCTCTATATGCTTCAATATTTCAATACTTTTTCGACCAATTTTTGGAATGAGGCTCTCAAACTATTTATACTTTGTTTTAGTTTTTGATATACATTTGAAATGATATCGTTTTTGTCGCAGACATTTATATGTCTGAATTTTTTTTTTTTTTTTTTGTCCTTGCACGTGTTGGATTCTTTGTTCTAAATTTACATATATTAAGACGATTAGCATGTTTTATTTTATTGTCACAATTTAAAAAAGAAAACTAAACACGCTCTGATTTTTTATTTGGCATCCAATAAATCTCATAATAAAAACAAAGATAAGTTAAGCTATGTGTCTGAGAATTTTAATATAGTTTAGGGATCGAAAATTAGTTCTTGAAATGATTCAATTAAAGCATACAGTTGAACTTCCATAACTCGAAGTTCTATAACTCGAGTTTCTCTCTAACTCGAGCTAAATGATTGGCAGTAAAATTAATAAACTTACGAAAAATAGCTCTATAAGTCGAATATCTCCATAGCTCGAACCTTTTCTTTGGATAATGGTAAATCGAGTCAGGGAAGTTCGCCAGTATTTGATAAGTTAAGCTTATTATTTTTAATACCAAAAGGGCCGTGAAATCGATAAGCCGTAATTCAAAAAGCTAGTCACCCTACGAATGCGATTAGGCACCGAGAAACAAGAATTCGGAGAGCCTAGATTGGTATTTACGTATTTCTGAGTCGTTGCAAACCTTTCGTCACCGCGTATCGGCTTTCTTAATTCTCATGCAAATTATTCTCGGAGACGTCGTCATTTGTACATAGAAATAGGCACATTAAAGAGCGATCGATCGCAAAATTATTGATGATTATGTTGACGCGTGCCTGGCATAATAATGCCGAACAAAAGGTAACAAAATAAATAATAATACAAAAAAAAGATCAAACAATATTATATCCGTAACCAAAACATGTACGAAATACACAAAAAAAAACTGAATCGGAAGTGCAAATGCAAAGAAATAAAATACCTTTTGTCATTGTTTATTATAACACACATACAAACATATAATATATGCATACATACATATGTACAGCTATGTACACTTTATACTTAAGTTTTGCATTTAAGTCTTGTTGTTGTCGGTCAATGTCGGTTAAACAATAATTAAAGCATTTCAAGAATGTTAAAGCCAGAGTTCAATGAATTCGAAAACCCATTTGAATTTGAATTTGAACACAACACTTACACACACAAACACACTCACACACATTATTAATATTGCACTTACACTTTGATAAGCTTATGCCCCATTGTGGTTGTTGTGTCATTTCGGCTCTGTTCTCCTGCAACGTTAATAAGTTGGCCAATTCCTTCGCCACGGCTGCAATTTACGTTATCTATGCGTACGGAAATAAATGGCAATTGCCACCCAATCCTTTATATCGCTCACACTTTTCAACACTTTTCACTTTGGCGCAAGCGCAACAGAACAGATACAACGACAGCGAAGTGAGTAGAGAAACGAACAGAGCAAGAGCGAGAGCGAGAAGAAGGCAGAAAGGACAGTGAATAGAACCGCACGCAACGGCAGCTTTAATCGTACTGCGCACGAGACTGGAATATGTAATGGAAATCGATATCGAACTTTCGTTCGAGCACTGGAACACGCACTTCTTCTGGACCTTAGGCTTCGTATTTTCAGCTCTCTTTTATTTTACTTTTTTTTTCGATTTAGCGATGTTTACATCACACCGATCTTCGCGCTTTTGTTCTGCCTTCCGCGCACGTCGACTGGTTAATTTCAAATGAGAAATTATTTCCACTGACTTTAGTTTATATGCGAGCAGATAAGCGCTGCTGCGACGTTTGCGTCAGCGTCGGCTGCTGCTGCTACGACTGCGACTGATTTGCTGGTGTCGCTGGAGTTTACGCTGCTGGCGTCGCTGTTAGCGTCGTTTATTGATCGTTTAAAAGCCGCTGCTGCTGCTGCTCCGTCAAGGAGTCACAAGTTTTGTATGTATATGTGCATATATAAAATATATATACAAGTATGTCTATAGTTTAACCACTCATAAATCGCGCTATCTGACAAAACTGCCCACTTGTGTCGCCTTCGTTCCCGTTTTCCTCCCCAAGCTGAAAGCATTCCCGTTCCGAGTTCGATTTCGTTTCCATTACTTTCGATATTTAACGGTTTTCGCTGCAAAAGCATTAAACAATCGTGCACGCGCACCAGATAGTAGAGATGTACTTAAGTACGAACTATCTAAGTTTCTATGCGAATCTACAAACTTCTAACTGTGTACACTATGTATGCATTTACATATGTACACATTTTTTTCTTTTCATTTTTTTTAAATTTTTAATTTAAATTTTGCCTTTGGTTGACAATAAAAAAGGAGAAAATAATAATATACAAAAGTAACAATAGATAATCGTAAAAAATAATAATCAAATAAATTTAATTTTTTTATTTCAGATAAGAACTATACAATTTTGAATTAGGCTAATCTACGTTTGATGGAACTAATAATAAATAAATAACAAATACAAAAAAATGACATAAATCATAGATAATCTCAACGCCACTTGAAAAAAAAACAAAAGCTTAGCAATAAATGAACTAATTTGAATGTCTAACAAGTAGATAAGAATTTGAGAACTACCTGAAGGAATTTACACCTTATCAGGTACTCAATTCAGGGACTGCTCATGTTTGATTTAGGGCTATAAATATTTAAAATCTCTTAAAGTCTACTATTTTTTTAGAGGTGCAGCATTGTTTGTATTATTAACTAAAACCGAATCTAATCTCTTAGAAGCAAACAGCTTATCAAATGCAATGTTGCCCGAACGCTTAGTAGAGTATTCTACACGTGAAACAATTAATTTCAATAAAAACTTTTGTTAAAAACCGTTACCAGTTAGAGGTGGTTTACTGCGTTTCGCATAAGTGCAATGCAATTAGTGGGCTTTGAGGGGACTCTAGAGTTGGTAGAGTTGTTTCTAGGCGGGTGCTAAAGTGAATAGTTTTTTACTATTAGTCGAGCACGCTATTTTCGTTCATGCAAAAGTACACTCATATATGATATGGTAGATATACTACATATAGTCTTGGTATATATAATCTTTGTTCAGTAATTCTCTTCATTTGCATGGTGCAAATTGTGGGTTAAATAATTGCGGTTTAATGCGGTTACGTACTGATAAATTTAAAAATATTTTATATAATTAGTATATACACTACATGGAACATTCAAGTAATACATAGTTTTTTGATGAACGTAACCTGAGCTTTTTGCTTTCGCGATCTTTATGAATGATCATTGCCAGCGGTTAATTTTTATAGTGGAAACGTGATACTTATTCCAGAGGCGAGATGAATATATAGCTCTAGTACTATTCATTTTAAACAATTTTAAACATATTCAGAAGATCTATCTCAGTTCATCGATAATACCAATAGTATATATTTAAAACGACAACCTTAACAAATTAACAGCAACCCTCATCTATTAAGCTGTAAAAAAACTTTTGCATTTCTTATTATTCTAAAATTTTTAGATTAAATTAAAACTTTTTATTTTTGTCGAAACTATGCTCCTAATTCGGGAGGATCTCGTTACCCCATTTCCATTGGTACAGGGTATAATTAATCGCTTTGAGATTATCAAATCCCTATCAGCGAACGTCATCTGCTTACATGCAATCAATTTAGTAACAAAATACTTGGCGACAATTTAATCATTAACTTATGTTCATTACACACATGTGCATACTTATGCATATATATGTCTGTATTATGGGCATTCCAGGTTTATCAGCCTGTTTTATTATTTTTTTGCTTTTGCTTTTTGCTATTATCAACGGCACACTTTGTACAGACTGCACAGAGTTACTGAGCGATTGAACTCGACAAGTCAGATAATCAAGAGCAAACACTCAAGTCCATATACCTATTTAGTATATATACATATACATACATACATATATATGTATTTCTAAGTATTCTATATAGTTCAAGAGTTTGTTTTTGAAACTCAAGTGATAAAAGGAAATGGCACATTAATTGATAATAAAGGCCATTAATTCAACATGTTTATTAATTTTAAATGCTATCAGCATTTGTTTTCATGCTACTCTTACCTCTCGTAACCCCGGAGGACACCATTCAATTATTAAATGCCGTCAGCTTTAATTAATGCGCACCCAAAACATATCAGATCTCATCGCATCTCAACAGATCTCGCTTTTTGCACCCACAATTGCCCACGCATGTGACACAATCCAATCTGAAATGATCGGATCAGACATTTTGGAGCTATATATACATATACACATACATATGTGATGATCTTTTGTCTTCATTGTTGTCGCTTCTTAATTGGCCCATAAGTCAGCGAACCATCATCCATATCTCGCCTGTAATTGAAAGTGAAATTGAAATGTTTGTACAACATTTCAATAAAAAAGATGCCAAATAATACCAAGAAATAACCGTTATTTTTAGAGTGTCGTAAATGAAATACTCTACTTAAATGACTTAAATACTAAATAATAGTTTATGATATCATTAAAGATCATTTTAAAAGTCTATAACCATGAAAAACCGATTCTTTTAATGACAGATTGTTTGATATATGTGATTCTGACTTAGTTTTTTTTATAAACAAACTATTATTTTGTTAACTTTAGCTAAGATGATAATGTATGCAAACAGTTTTCTTTAAAATAATTTAAAATATGAAAAGACTGATACATATGTTGATAATAATAGTATTTCCTCTATTTTATTTGATAAAAAAAATATATACCTCATTGAAATAAGTACTATATATGTGCATGAAGTTATTCAAAAAAATATACTTTTAAAAAAAATGTTTGATGCAGATTTCTTTAAATAATCTTATCATTTAAATTCCGTTTGAATGATACAAGAATTTCTTTAACCCATTAACTACCCATGGAAAATTTTGAATTTTAAAACAAGTCCATTTTTAAACTTTTTTTCTCAATTTTTTAAAAGAAATATTTTGATGCAAAAAAATTCTTCAAACAATTTTCAAAAATCTCTTCGCTAGTATATTTTATTATTTTTTTGTGTTTATTATACACTTTATAAAAAAATTAAAATGATCCCTGGTAAGTGTATAAAAATTGCAAACAAACATTTGGTACAATTCCATGTAAAACCCAAAATCCGGCTCAAACCGACTCCAGAGTGTCCCTGACCGAAAATATATCCGGCTTGAGCTGGTCTACGAATACACTCATATATCCATATATAGTATATATACATATATATAGACTGACCATACTCTCACAATATATAACTTGCATTTGAGTATTTTGCGTTATTTATTCATACAAATTAATTGAAGCGAATGAAATGAAGATACTTGATGTCCGTACATATTTCTATTTATGGTTCGAAACGCGACTGGAGAAGAGAGTGTTGTCAATCAGTAGACTGTGCGGACTGTGACCTTTGAATTGATGGAACTGGAACTGAAACTGGGCGCCACATTTTGCATGTGGGTCAATTAAAGCCAGCCACAAGATGGAACTCCTCTTCTTGGCAATGTGGACGCCTCTGGACCTACGAACTGATGCATATCAGCAGAAGGACAGAAGATAGGAAAGAAGTGCAGAGGAAGCCAGCAGAAGATGTTCACTTGATTAGCTTATAAAGGGAAATTACGGCTCATTGCACTCTCAATTCCCGACATACACATTTTAAAATCACATGTCCAAGTGTCAAGAAAGTAAAGCACATCCATTTGTTCAGCAGGGGCAGGAGCAGGAAGCAGGAGAAGAAGAGAAACATGTTGGGGGAAGCTTGTCCAGCAGCTGGAACACATCTTGTTCCAAGTGTCACTTGCTGTGTGAATAATCTTGATCTTAATTAGGGGACGATGCCACAATGTGGTGACTGTTGCAAGGCCAAGAGAGAATTAAATTCAGAGATACATGGAATGCTTAACCTTGAGAAAATACTTTCTTATAGTACTTACAGCTCTCAACTAATAAGACAAATTAAATACAACACTCTTTAACTTAATTATGATAAGAATTAAACAAATCAAAAATAATAAAAATAAATTAAAAAACTTGATCAAATTTTTAAAGAAGTTTGCGAATTCGAAATAAAAATTATTTATGATTCCCAAATGGTTCTAATGCTAATCACTTAAATATGAGTGCCAGCTGGCCATAAAAAACCTATTAGATAATACTTGTTTTTCTCACACTATACCAATTTCCAATCGGCTCCAGCAATTAATTGGTGAAATGACTTGTTTGACGATGAAAACTTAGTTAGCTTAATGAGAGTCACTTGACAGCTTTCAAATGAAATTTCAAATCAGTCTCCACTTTTTGTTTGATATACCAAGCATTATATTTTCAGGGTGAGCAAAAAAACTCTAGACAATAGAAAAAATGCAATTTTATTCAAATATCTTCAATATTCACAAAACAAGATAGGTTTGCTAAACTTTTTTGCCATTAAATAAGTAAAAAGTTAATAGATTTTTATAAAATAAGCACAGAAACGTGTCGTTCACATGTAAGTTTTTTCAACAATTTTCAGCACAGTTGTAAATCAAAAGTGCAAGCAACAAAATAGAAAACTAGTTAATAAATGCTTAAATAATTGAAATAGTTATAAAGTTGCTATAAATGTGAGGTTACTAACGGCATGTCGAGGGTCGCATTGCCTGGAAAACCCGCAACCACAAGTTCTTGTTGTTTTTTTTATTATTACACTTAATTTTCTTGCTGTTGTGGAATATCGTCACGAGACTTGAACTACTTTGGCTGGAGTGGCTGGGTCTCAATCTCTAGAGAATTGACTTGAGTTGAGTCGAGTTGAGTGATCTTAACGGGTGCCGGCAAATATTGAAGGCCTTCGACTGGAGTCGGCCAGCCGGTTTTGATCTTTACCCTACACTTTTATCATGGGTTTTTTTCTTATTTTTTTTTTCAGTTTTAGTAAGGTAACATTATCTAACTTATGTACACGTTATAAACTGGGCAACTTGCTATCTTAAATATAGCTTTTACACGGCGGTACTAATAATAATATACACTCTAATCTTTATAGCGACCACAACAACCTTTATAGTCATTCTGCAACGCTTTAAATGACTTTTGTACCAGAGTAGCAAATGTTACCTTAGTTCTATCTTAAAACTCGATTTAACTACCCCTCGGTTGATAAGATTTCAGATTTCGGAATGTTATAGGTTAACAAATTGTATCTAATCCAATAAATCTGACAGCATGTGACTCAATTTATTCAAGTCGCACGCTTACAATCTATTGCCTTTTCGGTTTTGAGCCAAGTATGTGTCATTCCAGGTGATTATACCCAATATATTAATTACTTGAGCAGCTCATTAGAACCTCAATGGCAGTTGAGAGTGCCGCCGCCGCCTTTGATAATTATAACTAATCATATATTGTGAATTTCCAAGCATTTCCGAAACCTGTTCAATGCCCTAATTATAAATATGTTCTTGCATCGATATCCTTTCATTTAGACTTATAAATAATACAAAGAAGTGATAAAAAAAAAAATAATAACAAGATAAAGAAGATTTGATACTCTTGCCAAACTCTGTAAATTAAAAAAGAAAAATACTTTTTAACATAAATTAAATTACAGAATTGATAACTATTTTGTGGAATATCTTCAGAACCAACAAAGTTTTTTTACGCACCAAATACACAATTTTTGAGTTGGTTCAGGATATCTAGATCATCATATGAAGGTTGAATTTTAAGTCGGAACAATATCTCTGGTCTGCCACGTCTCCCTTACTGACACTATTACAACACCCTCCGCCAGAGTGTATTAACAAAACATCCGATCAGTGGGAGGCTTGCTTATATACTATATATTTACAAATTCCATATTTAATTACGACTATATGCACAGCTTGTTAAAAGTGAGAATTGCTGTAAGAAACTTTAGCATGCAAATATGCAAAAGTGTTCCGCTGTCAATTGAATTAAAAATTTAATTGTGACATTTTTAAATATTTACTCGCGTGTTTCCTAATAAACACAACCGGAATACAGGCAACTTCGACGTCGGGGAGACGGGCCTTTAATAAAGTCAGAGCCGTGAGACACATGTGCAAAGTGCACAACATTTATAAATAATATTTTTAGCTGGCAATTTGCATATAAAGAACGGAAGTTGCACTTTTTTGACAACATTTATTTATCAGGTTTTCTCCGGCAGCTGTAGCGTATTTGGAAATTTTGTAAGCCTGGAAAACGTGTATTTAAGCCTTTCTATGATCATTGGCAGTTTTTTTTACTTGCTAGCTGACCTACTCTCTCCGTATACTGCCCATAATCGCAATGGTAAAAATCTTCAGTCTCAGGCGACTACAAAAAACTACAGTTCAAATAAAAACACACACAAGCACAGTCAACAAATGGTACACCTTGACCTTACAGGCAGATGTAACAATATAACAATATGTTGGTTAGTTCTTCTCTTTTAGCTGCCGACATAGCAAAGTAAATAATTACTACTAATACAATTACAATGACGATAGCATAGAATCCAAACGAGTCGGAGTTTACAGACTACGTAGATAAGATTAGAGATGACAAGATTGCGGCACGAGAAAAAAAGCGAAAAGCTGTAGAACATTTATTATACAATATCTTCATTTTCATTTTCGAGTATGCGAGATACATATTTGAAATGATTCACATAAATGTTTTAAATATGCGCATACTTAATGGAAATATGTTTAATTGAGACGCAGATTAAATGAAACAGGTTCTAATTTTAATTCTCTGGAAATCTGTCATAAAACTGGACTTCTGGGTCATTTAAATATTATACATACATACATACGTGTGTATTCTATCCGGCATTTGAAAACCATTTGTTTTAATTTCTTTGCTTTCGTCAACATTTTGCATAATTAAACACATTCAGAATTGTGCTGATAACGACGTCAATGAAAGTGAAAGCACGCTTATCGAGGCATTTCACAGCTCAGTAAATGAACTCGCATCCGTATCGCATTGTTCCATTATGCTGCAATTGGTGCAAGTGAATAACAAGTCATATTTACTTTAGGTTATTAAAATATTTTTTATTTTCAGCTGATTTTTAATAACAACAATTTGACATTGGCTTCTTCGACAATCAAACAGTCAACAAGCCCTCGTCGAGTGTTTTCACAGCATTTTTTTGTTATTGTTATTTTGGTTGTTTCTTCATTGGCTAAGGTCGCCGCCGGCCTTTTGAACTCGACACACATAAATAGCACATTGCTTGGCCGTTAACCCGCCGCAAAGCGGTTTTCTAAAAACCCGACAATTAAAAGTCTTACCTTTAACAGATAGTTCACTTGTGAAAGTTCTGCAGTGCACACAGTAAGTATAATGTTTGAAGCCATTTAAACTAAAGCTTAATTGGAAGTTTTATAAATTTGAAATGTTATCAGCCGCGCAGCGTTCGTTTATCGCAAGACACTTTATCGATATGTACATATTTTTTTTCTAGTATTTTTTTAGCAAGTGTGCACAGCTGTTAGTGTTGTATAACGACCAACGACCGTAGGAAGCTAGAGATGCGAATCTGGCTTTTTTCAAAGGCCAATTGCTAGCAAAATTTGCAAACAGTGGGCAAGCGGGGATTCTGCCTTTTTTTTAAATGGCTTTTTTTTCAGACTTTTTTGTATATGCGCAAGTTTAGGGAAAATTTAAAGCCAATATAAAAAAATTCACTTAGTGAAATGGCAAAATAATGAAAGCACAAGTCAATTCCTACATGGATACAACAATACTTTGGAATAGGTTCCCATTTACATATATATTATCAAGTCAATCATGTAAAGTAAAAACTGCCAAATAAACTTCACTTAACAGTGTACTTTATATAAAGTAATTGGATTGTTTGCTTTAATTGTTTAAATTAATTGTGCGGATGACAGGAACAGGATTATCATATGATAATGAAAAATAGGAGAATGAGGACAACATTGATAAAAATATTCACATCTTACGAATCCAAGATCAGCTGCTGCACAAGTGGCTCACTTTCTTTAGAAATTACATAGATTAATAAATTGAAAAACTAGCTTTTTTATGGCTTTTTTAAATTAATTTTTCAGCGTTTTTGCGTCAAAAACAGCTCTTTTTTTCAAACAAAGGTTGGCAGCACTGATTTGCACACTTAGTTTTGTTTTTTTTTTGTGCCCAAAAGGCCCCCAACTAATAAATTTAGTTGGAGGTGAATGATACTGGCCTAGACATGGGTGATAGCGACGATGCGATATGGCTGGAAGTCGGTATTAATCCGCAACATGTTGTCTGTGAGTCAGAGGAGGGCGTCTACAAGCTGATATGCGATAAGGCCTGGCTGCAGGCGCTGGAGCGCCATCGCAAACTTTCCCAATTCACACACTGGCCGCAGCTGGACAGACGTGCGCATCCCACTGGGCCACTGGAGCACCCCTGGACACGAATCTTGGTGCAAACATACCGCAAGCAGCCGCAGCGCAAAGCATATCCACTGCCCGCACAAACCGCGAGTGGAGACAACGGGCAGTTGCCACTGAGCTACTCCCAAGCGGTTTCCAATGTGGCCAATATCAACTTTAAGCAGCTCTGGGAGGCGGCCTACAAACAGTATGCGGGTGCCCATGTCAAACAGTGCAGATCAAGTGGAGCAGCGCAGTCCAAGCAGCAGGCACAGATTGGAGGAGGCGGAGGCTTGCAGCCGCATGATGTGGTGCTCAGGGAGTTAATACAGCGTATTTACAACTGCCCCGTGTTGCACTGCCAGCAGGAGGTCGATGGAGGCGCTAGCGATGACCTGGATTTGGCTGGCGATTGTCATGCCAATGTACTCTCTGCTCTGGTGGCGATTGAGACCAGCACACACTACTGCGTCTTTCACTATCCGCCAGCGTTGGAGTGTAGCCTATATGATTGCATTACCTACAGTCCCGCAGTGCTGGGACGAGGCTACAACAAGACGCTATTCATCATCTATCAGCTGCTGCAGCTGTCGCGTCATTTACAGGCCCAAGGCCTGTTCCTGGGTGATCTGCGACTGCAGCACGTGATGCTGCGAGAGAATCTCTGGCTACAAGTGTTGCCACGCCTGCAATGCAATCTTCTGCTGGGTGAACCAACGGCAACAGTGGACATGTCGCCACTGAGCTGCCCAGAACTACCTGAATCTCCCGAACAGTTGGTCTCCAGCAGCACCATTGATCTCAAGCTGGCCTACGATCCGGCTCAATTCAATTTGCGGGAATACTGCGAAATGTGGTGCAACGGCCAGTTGTCCAACTTTGACTATCTCACCATATTAAACAATGCCTGTGGACGGAGTCTAACCGATGCCGCCCATCATCACATCATGCCCTGGGTGACGGACTTTGCCGGACGCAATGGCGTGAATTGGCGAGACTTGACCAAGAGTAAATACCGTCTGAACAAGGGCGACATTCATCTGGATCTCATGTACACACATGCCACACAGCATGCAACGGCTGAGACATCTGTGACAGCTGTGGAACAAGTGCCGCATCATGTATCCGATTTTCTCTCCGAGATCACGTACTTTGTATACATGGCACGACGCACGCCACAGTCCATCTTATGTGCTCATGTGCGTCCCATTTGGGTGCCTGCCGAGTATCCGGTGTCCATGCAACGTCTGCAAGAATGGACACCAGATGAATGTATACCCGAGTTCTATTCGGATCCCATGATATTCAAGAGCATTCACGAGGACTTACCCGATCTGGAGCTGCCCGCTTGGGCCAGCTGCCCCGAGGATTTCATCTGTAAGCATCGCGAAGCTTTAGAGTCGCAGTACGTGAGTGAGCGACTGCATCATTGGATTGATTTGAACTTTGGGTGAGATTGAAATAATAAAACATCAAATAAATGACATGGATGTATGTGAAAAATCCTTAACTAATTTTTTCAGCTACAAGTTAAGCGGCAAGCCTGCCATCAAGTCCAAGAATGTCTGCCTCAGCCTGGTGGATCAGCACTGTAATCTCAGTCAGCGTGGCATTGTGCAACTGTTCACCCAACCTCATCCGCCACGTCGCTATGCCTCGCCGTGGTTCAACAAGACGGCTCCGCGACTTGCTCAGCTCTATGGGAACAACAGTGGCAACTGCAACAGCAGCGCCAGCTCCACTTCGAGCAGCAGCAGGCGACTGGCGAGGAGTACAGAAAACCTGAATATATCCGTTAAATCCAACACTGAGAACAGTTCACCACGCATGTCACTGCGTCCACATGACGAGCAATCAAATTCGAGTTCCAACTTCTACAACATGACCAACTTTATAGATATGCCAACGCAGTATAATCCGGCTTTGTTGCTGCAGCAATTGGAAATGTTGGAAACCTTCTATGCACGCACCTTTCCACAACAACGTGCCGCGGCCAATCCCGAAGAGAAAATGATAAGCAGCGATTTGTTATTCGAACAGAATTCAGCGGAGCATTCGTTTACCAATCAACTGTTTGCCTTTGATGCGGCCATCCAAACCAAGTCCAAGAATCTGTTGGTGCCAGCGACACGTCGCCAGCAGACGCTGCATCAGTTGGTTGCCGAGCGACGGGATCGGGAGCTGCAAGTGCTAGGCTGCCTCATTGTGGAACTGTTTGCCATGCAACGACTGCGTCCGCTCCTCACCAGCAATGGTCCAAGTGCGAGCTTCGAGTGTCGTTTGGCTGCGTGCCGAACGTTGGCACAGTTCCATGTCCAGGAGCTGCCCAAGGCGGTCCGTCATGTGGTGCGTCTGCTGCTGCAACTGGAGAGCCAGATGCCTGTCCAGGGATTGCCGATGCCAACAAATGCTGCCCAATTGCTGGAGCCGATGTTTGCCAATTGCTTGCTTCCGTTTCCCAGTCACTATATTGCGGTTTATGCCTTTGTGAGATCTCTGCACGCTTTCCAGTTGAACTTTGTGCTGCTCGAGCTGCACACGCATCTCAATTGCAACGGAGGCAGCGAGTGTGCCAGGTACACGGAGTTGGATCGCCAGCGTGTGCTCTTCGAGCGTAAGATTGCCGAGTGCAAAGTCATGTCTTGCTGTGCCCATGTCCGGAGATTGCTGGAACCGGTGGCCTTTGCCTATGAACAGTTTACGCCCGTGGAGTTGTTGCTGCCTCATATTATCGATCTGTTGAGGGACGAGAGAACATCTATACTCACCGCCTGGAATCTCTTTGATCCCATTGCCCAGGCCTTGGGCATTGTCCAGACCCAACAGCATTTGCTGCAACCGTTACTCAAACTCTACGATGTGGAGAGCAATGCTCTGGCGGATGACGCCAACAGCAGCAACAGTGGCAACAGCAATGCTGGACACTTGCGCTTCTCTTCGAGCAGCTCTTTCAAGTCACGGAAGTCCGTGAAGCTCTATCACCACAGCTTCCTCTTGCGCTTGATTGTGAGATTCGGATTGCGATGCTTCCTCCAACATTTTATTGCGCCCCTGATTGAGGCTGTTGGTGGCTACAAGGAGCCGGAGCAGGGAAGTGGTTATCATTACCACAGCGGTGGCAGTCGACGCACTAGCAAGAATCTTAGCTTTGCCACGGAGGAACCGCCTCCTCAGTTGACAGTGCAGCCGGAGTCAAAGCCGGACATTGAGGAGCTCTTCACATTCGAGGAGGATCAGGAGAATAAATCCATTGATTCATTTGATATGCGTCCATCGTCGACGGCCATTGCGGAGGAGGCACGTGAATCCGATGGCAGTTCTCCGGATAAATTGGTTATCAATGAGCTGATGTATGGCGCCAAGCTGTCGCCGGATAAGTTATCCCTGCTGAGTCAGGCAGAGACACCGCCGCCGACATTGCCTGCACCACCGATTGGACCACGTTCACCCACCATTGAGATCCCAGCGAGTAGCATACGACGCAGCTTTCAGTTGAGCGCCATCGACTGTGACATTGGATCCCGAAAGAGCGTCGATAGCTTCGAGCTGATTAGCCAAGTCACCAGCGCGGTGGTTAATGAGTCAACGGAATCCGCCACTCAGCCCGAGACAGAGGCGGAGGGTTGTGATTCACTTCAGGCATCGGTGATATCGCGCATCTCGGAGGCGAAAGCTTTGCAGAATAATCGCATCAGCGAGATGAGCGCCGAGAGTCTTGTCTGGCTGTCACATCGCTTGGGTCCCGTTCTCACTGCCCGACACATCACCCGTAATCTGCTCAAGCTGCTCTCCCTCTGCTATGTCGGCCAGGAGAATCTCCTGCCGGAGGTGGACGCTGGCAACTCCATTGACCCATCGGCGGATGCCTCCAATCTCAACTATTTTAGCATCGCCAATGCTCGGGTTGTGGGCGATAGGAGCGCGGCTCGTGTTCTCGAGTGTCTCATGTCCATTTCGGGTGAGCTTAACTTTAAATGGCGAATATATTTTAATTACAAATGTGATGTCATTTTAATGAATTATCCATTAATCATTGAATAATGATATCAGGTAAATGTTACATACAATTATATTAGTAATGATATTATGAGGTAGAAATTGATCATTGAACGATATTCATTTAATTTGAATGCAGAATGAAAAGTTTATACTAATTAGAACTTATGCTAAAACTTGAAATTTATTAATTTGAATTTTTGAAAAAGACAAAAGACACTTAAAAAATGCTTAAAAACCGATATTTGAACGAAGGTAATTTAATTTAAATTCCAAAATGATATAAATGACATTTCGCTTACAAATCTGATAAGTTTTGATAAAGTTATGAACGGGGACTGTAATCTTTATAAGTTTTATTAAGAAAATTATGAAATTATGCTCACAAAATAATGATTAAATTTGAGTTATACCTTACTACTCAACCAATAATCATTATTTTTGAGCAAAAAAAATAAAACCTGGTTATGAAAGTTTGAAGCTGGTCTGATTCTCGACTTAACAACTTTACGAGTCAAAATTTGTTTACATTTTGGCAAGATTTTTTACAAAACATGTACATTTTGGTAGATACGGGATCTAAAATTTTAACGTCTCGGAACCAAGTTTAAAATGATGTTAGAACTGGAGATTCAAAATTTTGCATTCTCGAAATTAATAATATTTGAATGCAAAATACATTTAGAGGCCAAAACAATATTCAAAATCCCGCATAAAAATCGTATCAGTTTTGCCAAAGTTAAATGTTAGACTTATTAGATAATCTTGAAGTTTTGCCTCCTTATTTCTTTAACTGCAAATGCATTTAAATATTTAACTGAAATATACTTAGATTAATTAATTTTCTCTAACATTCCATTCTTTCCAGCCCTCTATGGAGAAAACTTTTTACTGTTGCAGTATTTTCCGCACATAAGCGAACTGATTGCGCTGTGCTCCAAGAGGATGACGGGGAGTCTGGAGGGAGCGATCATTAGTTCGCTGCAGCTGGTGAAGTTCATGCTGCCCTGCCTGATGGATGCCAGCATCATGGAGCATCTGCAGCACATACTCTTGGATGCAATACTCTTGCCCATACTGCGACTGCTGAGTTCCACCAATCTATTGATGCCCAGTGGATATTTGGGTCGATCGTTGTTGGCAAGGAAATTCCTCGACGCTTGCTATGCGCTGAGTGTGCGTCTGGGATCGGACATGACGCGGGAGCATCTCTGCCAATCCCTGCTAGCGCCTTTCTTTTTGATCTTCAACAAGGCCTACGGGTTACCCAATGATTTCAGCTCCAATCTGGCAAATCTCACACTGACTGGCGGGCCGGGTCAACAGCAGCGTGCGGTGGAGGAGCTGAAGGATGTGTTTGGACCGGAACTGGCTCATACCTCCTACTTGGCATTTCTGCGCTTCCTGGGAGAGTCCATAATGCAGCGCACGCTGAGCAACTTGGACTTTGTGCTCACATTGTGCCACGAGCATGAGCAGCCGGATGTTGGACACGACAAGGCGACGAGGCGAAGTCAATCCGCGATTGTCAGCCAAGTGGATGTGACGGATGCGGTGGCTCCAAACAGTTTTGGCACCCAAATCGTTGGCAATCGTCTGCAGGTGGCCAGCAGCAGCATGGAGCTCCTCGACATGGTTGCCTACAAGTTGGATCACATGCCGAGCACGCGTCATCTCAAGGGCAACTGGTTGGCCTATTGGCGTCATGAGACGACACGCAGCGAGAAGGACAATCAAGCATTGAATCTCAAGCAAATCAGGCTTCAATCCTTTGTGGGACACACGAATTCCGTGCGTGCAATTTATGCGCTGGAGAATGAGAACAGTTTTGTGTCCGCCTCCAAGGATAAGACGGTCAAGTTGTGGTCGCTGCGCAGCGAGGGCGATGGACGCAAGAGCACCACCTGTCAATTCACATATACGGCCCACAAAAAGTCCATACATTCCCTGAGCTTTCTCGAGTCCTTGCGCTATGTCGTCTCCTGTGATGCGGGCGTGCATCTGTGGGATCCCTTCATTGGAAGACCGCTGGGCATTCTGGATGCTCCCAGGCACAGTGCCGTCACCGTGGTCAAGTGTCTGCCCTCGCATTCCCCCCTGGTCGTTGCTGGCACCGCCGAGTCAACGGTCAGGATTATTGACGCCCGCTCCATGCAGTATGTCAACGAATGGAGAGTTTGTCATGCCGCATTGCCGAATGCCACAGTACGTTGCCTGGCGGTGGCACCGTCGGGCAATTGGCTGGCAGCTGGTTTATCCTCCGGTGCCATTGTCCAGTTGGACACACGCACCGGCATCGTGCTCAACTCCTGGCGACCCATGGAATGTGATCTGCTGCAACTGACAGCGCCCAGCGATCAAGTGCTCATCAGCTCTGCCCTCGATCACAGCCTTGCCGTGTGGCATGCCCTCGATGGCATCTTGCACTATCAGCTCAAGTAAGTGCCAAGTTGTAGTCAAATTTAGTTCAAAGTTATAATCCTTGTTCCATTTAAAGGCCTCCTCCGGAACCTGCACACTTTCTGCAAAGCGTTGGCTCCTCCCTCGTCTATGCGACCACTGGGAATCGCGTAGGCGTCTATGCGGATGTGGGCAACTCGCATGCATTGAATACCATCACAAAACTGCGTCCGGAAACATTCCGTGGCGTTCTCACCTCCCTGGCTGTTCTGCCCCTCAATCGGGCCATTCTGGCCGGCAATGAAAGTGGAAACATTGCTCTGCTCTGCTAGCCAGGATTAGCCTAAGATACAATATTATATTAAAAACCACGTAGAGAGGCACAATTCGGCATCAGGTTCATCTCGGATTGAGTTCCAATTGAATGGCACCAAATATTAATCGTAAAAAGGAAATTATCTTAATATACTCCATCGGAGCAATAGGTTTTAGTTAAAGTCTAGATTCAAATACTGAGCGTATTCTATTCCACAAACAACATTATTAATTACTATAATTATGTTAGTCTTAAGCAATATTGTTTTTACTTTTTATTTAAAGCAATGATAAACGGCATCAATACACTTTTGTATGTGTAATGTGTTTGTATAATACAAATAAAATATTTACATTATTCTAAATAATTTTGAATCTGCGAGAATTGATAAAGTAGGGGAAGAATTAGTTCTTATTATAATAATCATTTGAATTGCAATCTTAAACTAAAGTTTAGCTTATCTTATATTTGTACTTCAATCTTAACTAGATGTTTTAAATAAGTTTGATTAGGGTGCACTGATTAAGGTTCAAACATTTAACCGAAACTTGAGCCAAATTGAATTGCATCAAGCTTGGCATAGATCCAAGTTCATCCATCCACTTCTTCTAAAGATAAACCCATTTTCTGCTTAAATTCATGTCAAATGCGTCCCTTTTTAATCTTGGCCCCAATCTGTAAGCCACTTTAGAGCTCCAGATAATAACGCAAGTAGCGCAAGATTGAAACATGATCTGGGCGCGCAGAATTTTAAGGAAACATGCCATTTTTATTTGGTTTTTTTCTTTTAGCCTTTTGGGATGTTGTTATTGTAATTTTTTTTCTTCTCGATTTCCTCTTCCACATCGCATTGAGTTCGGGCAATGAACTTGGGTTAATCAACGAGTTGTGATCTCAAAGGCAACTGCTGTCTGTATGTGTGCGGTTTGTGTATGTGGGTTTGTGTGTGTTGGGTGTGTCCGTGTGTGGAGGATGTATACTTAAGTATATGTATGGGTAAGAGCATTGCATTTATTTTTGGGAGACGCGACGACATTTCGCGTGGTTTCTTTTTATGGCAACTTTTTGCATTGGCAATTTTATTGTTGTTGCTGCTGCTGATGATGATGTTGTTGTTGGTGCTGCTGCTGTTGATTTTTATTGTTGTCGCTATATGCAGTTTACGGAAGAGTCTGAGGCGACGTATGCGTAAGACAATGATTCTGGGCGCTTGTTACAATGAGGATTTACAGAGGACAATAGTGCGTCTAACTCTTATTGTATAAAAAAACGGAGCAGCAACTCCACCCAACGCGTGTATATCTCCCAATGGATGACTCCCTCTCCTCCTCACAGCTGCATCTTGTCTGGACACGACTTGCGACTCACTTTGAATTTAAGGAGTCCGTTGTCAGCATCCGTGCGTAAATTGCATTCTACATTTGTTGTTGATGTTGCTTGTAAAACAACCTCGAACTCAACTGGAGCCAGTTCGTTTTGTGTCTTGAGTTTTGTTGCATGTTGCAGACAGTTGGAGCTGATGGTTAACAGGCTGCAAGTGCATGTTGAAAGTGGTTCGGCAGATGATGAAAATTTCAATGGCAATATCTTTGATGTAAATCGAAAGTGAGAGAGAGTGAGTGAAAGATAATTTGACAGAACAGTTACATATGGAAGTCACAAGTGCTCAACAATTATAAAAAAAATAACGAATAATTATATTTGGGCAATACAAAAATTTCCAACAAATATTCATTTGTGTTTGAATCGTGCTCCCAACACAAAACACAAACAAATCAAACCTCAAACAAACGTAATGATCACGCAATCCAAAACAAAAAGCACAAAAATCTCGTGCGACACAAAAGTATGTGGGGAATTTGAAATTTCCGAAGAATGGTTTTGCATGAAATTTCACTTACTTGCCCGAACAGGCTAACAGCGTAAAGCAGACGGCATTGTTATGCTTGGAATGCTTTGGCATTGGAGTGAACAGTGTAGAAACATACATGTGTGTGTGTGTCTATATATGTACAGGGTTGCCAGAGCGCATACCAGGGCCAACATACCGTGTCATGGCCAGTGCTGCCAGTTTAGCAATTTAGTTGCTAGATCTGGCAACTTTTAAAAAAATTTGCAACTTTTTTCTTTAAAATGCTATTAGCCACAAATCTAGCAACTTTTAATTTTCCTTTAGCAATTTTAGCAACTATATTACAAAACTAGCAATTTTATATTTTTCTTTAGCAGTTTTGCTTTTTTTTATTCTTTTGCAAATGATTGCAAAAATTTCTATTAACAATGGTTCACATTGATATCGGAATTGGTATTTAACTCAGTTGTTCGATATATGAACAAGTTTTTGCGCGCTCTTGCTTCCTGTGTTTTAAGATGCCGAAAGTTTATAAACAACATTTTCGAGATGCCTGGCTGCAAAATGAGGAGTTTAAGCAATGGATTCACAAGGATTCCACTGACCCAACGAGAGCATATTGTGCGTATTGCAAATCAGTAATTGGTGCAAAGCTTTTTGACATCAATTTTGGGCGGAAGTCCTGAAATACAAAGACGCTGGAAACAACAACCCATTTAGTGGCTTAGCGGGATTCGCCCTCAAAATTCTTTCAATGGTCAATGCCGGTCGAACGCCGAAGTGGATCGTATATTCTTTCAGATGAATATAGTAAAAAGCAAATTACGCAACGCGATGAGCCTAAAAACATTAAATGCGATATTGTATATAAGGTGAGCTTTAAATTGAAATAATTATAATAGAATTACAAATTTAACATGAAACTTAAAATATTACAACAGGTATGGTACACAGACATGGAAAATGTTGCCACAATTATGTTTTGCCATATGAGTACTTGACTCAAATTACTGGAAATGAAAAGTACTCCGATTTAAGTGAAGCTGACGACCTAGACAACATCATAAGTTCTCTTAATCTTGTTTGAAATAAAAAACATGTTCCTTTTTAATTAAGATCTGTTGTTTCTTAATTACATAATATATAATTGAAAACAAACATTTAAGTAATTTAGCAATTTTTTTGGAAATTTTTTTTAAATTTTTAGCAATTTTTAGCAACTTTTTTTTTAAAATCTAGCAATTTTAGCTAAAATGATTCTGGCAGCACTGGTCATGGCGTCCAGCGATCGAATCTGGCAGCCCAACAACACTGCCACGAGACCACAAGAATGCTCAGGTTGAGGTTGAGGTTGAGGCTCATTCCAAACAAATATGTGGACACAAGTTGAGCTGCAAGCTGAAGATGCTTACATACAAAACAACATGTGGCGCGCCGCAGTGTGTAGTGTTGCTCTTAACATAGCTTGCAGCAGGTGCGAATGGAAAGGCAACAGCAGCAGAAACAACAAACAGCAGTATTTGCGAGAGGCAGCACTCAAAATGACAATGTTACCAACATACAAGCGAAAATTAGCACTAGGCTCACAGAATTCCCAAATGGTAGCCGCAATGTGCACACCAGTGTGGCCCGCTCATATTTATAAATTCATGACAGTTTATGCCATCAATTTTATAACTCACACCCGTTGCCGTTGGCGGCGAGTCAATAAATTCTCAGTGGCCGGCAACGTATTTTATAGTCGCGCATTGCAGATCTGACATAATAACTAAGAGGCGCGCAGAATGCGTAGCTGCGGGTCTGTTAACCCACATAGACGAACGAGACGCTGTTACTTACCGCCATACGCGCTCTCTCTCTCACTCTCCCTCTCTTTCTGTCTGTTGCTTTGATTTGGATTCAAGTGGCGGGCTGTCGAAGCGGAAGCCACCCGCCGCCGGTAAGTGTGCCTTTGTGGGCGTTGCTGCATTCTATAAAATCGAATTTTTAACGTTCAAATGCTAACAGAGTCACAGAATTGGAAGTAGCGTGCACCTTCCACATCTACCTATCGATTTTCGTCATGTTCATTTTTAGCGCGCTCGTCGCCTGCTACTTAACAGGCGCCCACCCCATGAATTGGCATTACATATTAGGATTGCCAAAATAATAGCAAGACGATTAATAGGCCACAACAAAGAAAAGCGAAAGAAAGAGAGAGAAAGTGAAAGAGAACTATGTATGTTTGCTGCTCAGAGTGAGAAATTGACGAGTGCAAGCGGGAGAGCTACAATAATGCACAACACTTGTGCCCCTGTTGCCAATGGACATGCGCAAACAAACTGTTAACATTTACGATATTTGAAAGTTGAACGAGTTTTGTGACCGAAACAAGCATTTTGTGGGAGTGTGTAAACGCCTTGCTCTTAGAATCAATGGGCAACAACCCCGGCAGATGCAGATAATAATCACCACCGCAGATTGGCAACTGGCTCAACAAAAGTGTAAGCGAGACAACAGCTGTGTGCGTATATTGCTTTTGTATAGGCAATTTGAAATCGTTTTAATTTCGAAAAAAAAAAACATCGTCTGTAAAAGACGTCGCGACGTGCTGGCGAATGCTGTGCGCCTGTTCGCAAACGATTAAATTCAGTTTAATCATCCACTAAACAGCTACGAGATACCGTTTCGTTCGTTATTATTATTATTACATGCAACAAGTCGACGTCGTCTGTCTCTTCACACACAATAAGGGAAACACCGACCCCGGACCGAAAACAACCACAAAGTACCGCTGAATCACACACAGCTTGTTATACGAAATGGAGAATTATTATTTTTTTTTTGTGGTATTCAGTTGAGTGCGCAAATTGGATTATCCGACAACGAGGAGGAGCTCAGACTCAGCCAGCACCACATCAAACGATTGCAGCAGCCGCATAGCACAATATCAACAATAGAAACATCTCTAATCCCATACCATACCCACACACACAGAGACATAGTCAAAGTCAAACACTCACTACTCGCTCTATTGAGTCGTATATTTATCTCGCTCGCACCTGTTGCTTGGTTTCTAACATCATTTCTATTGAGTTTTCATTGAAAATCTAATCGTGCTGTGTGTGGAGAGCATGCTGCTAAATCTCATGCAGACCTAGTAAAAATGTTTGTTGTTTCTTAAAGAGCAAGAAGAAGCCCCGGCCACGAGACAAACTAACTCATCCTGTGTGGTGTGGCGGTGGTTGTGGTGTGGTTTTACTGTGTGTGGTGTCTATTTGGCAACCCAATGTTGCTGGCGTGGTTGAGTGGTTCGTTCGTTCTCCCACCATCGCTCCTCCTCTTGCCGTTCTGCTTGGTTATAATCGCACAGTCTGTACACAGATACGCACACATACAATCGCACACCAATCACTCGCTGCGCTTTCTCAGCCAATCACGCTTTTTACTCAGTGTAGAAATGTTGTAAACGGCTGCTAAAAATTCTGTTCACCTGTTACCGTGTGGAACATTCGCTGAATTGAAACGCTGCTGTTGGCCACGCGGATTGGTTGGATGTGCGCAAGCAACAAAGAAGCGCAACTTTTTCAACTTCATCAGTCGTCTGGTCGCAGTACAGCCGTGTTGGATGCCTCGGTCTCGGCCTCAGGCAATGTTTCCCACTTTTTACCCAATGTGGCGCAGTCGCGTTATTTTTGTCGAATGAGAAATGAGAATATTTCAATTGCCTTCTGAACATGCTTCAAATGAGAGTGGTTCTGTGGTGGTTGGTCGGTTGGAACGCCGTCCATTCATTGGACATGCTTTAAACTGGTATGGACAATGTCCGATTTTACTTTCAACTAAATAAATGCATCAAACAAATGAGAGCATTCGAATTTTTGGTTGCACTGTGTGACTGTGCTTTTCTCTTCTTTCACCAATCTCAGTCATCAGCATAGGATCTACTTTAAGATCCACGACAGTATCAAAGTATATTATTATTGGTTTATCTTCGATGTTGCTATCAACAAAAGAAATGCGGCAAGTCAATCAAAATACAAGACTTTTCGTTGGTAATTGTAGATTTTTGTTTGATTATTTCATTTTTAGCCAACCTACATAATTTATAATTTATTTACTTTGGTATTTATTTAATATAGGGATTCTTAAGTGTATATAAGCTTGTGGATCTTATTGCATGTTGCTATCAATAAATTAAAATGAAGCACAACTTTAAATAAATCCCTAAATTTTAACATTACTACCAAACTTTTATTAATCTACTTACCTTTTTAATCAACTTTCTATATTTCACTTAAATAATTACAAAAGTTAATGAGTATTTTCTGTATAACATCCAGGTAAAAACCCATAAAAAAAGTAATAAATATTGTATTCTGTTTTTGAATGCCATCTTTTTTTGGTTTTATATTTTTGGAACTTTTTTAGTTCATTGCTTGCATAATTTGATCTTTAGATCGAGTACTTCTATTATAATATCTAAAATCATACATCCAAAGTCAGACCGGTCAGTTCTGAACGCTCATAGCCAACGTCTCCCCACTAACGCTGGCCACACTTTCCTGACCAACCGTGGAACCAGATCCAGTGTGTTTCTCACGAATGCCCAGCCAGGGCAATCTACGTTCCAGCTCCAGGCGATATTTTGGATGACTCGTAGCATACACCCAAGGATCCAGGCAGGATACAGATTTGCAAGCCAACATGGGCAACATGGAAACGAATGGAGTTATCAACTGCTGCTCGCCAAAGCAACCAATTAATGCGACCACCGAATACGGAGTCCAGGCCAACACGAATAGCATATAGATTATCAATGCTGCTTTGGCAATCCTTAGTTCCACACTCATGGAATCATTGCTGGCATTCGCCGAGAGAGACTTCACATTCATCTTTTTCGCCTGATCCGCCAGCATCTGCTCGTGAGTCCGAACATGGGTGAACAACTTGTAATAGGAGACGATAATTATGGTCATAGGTATGACATACGACCATGTGAATATGGTGCGGACAAACAGACGGTTCTCATCGGTATTGGTCAGATAATCGAAAGTGCACGTGGTCAGGAATCCCTCTGAAAAGGAATATCAATTAAATTCTAGGAAGGTATAACTGATTTGACGAATTACCCGGCTGGTAGCGACCCCAAATTTCAAACAGGGGTAGGACCGAGAAAGGTGTTGCCCACATCCAGGTAAACATAATGCACATTATGATCTGTCCATAACTCAAGCGACCATCGATTGGATTCGATATGGTTTTATATCGATCAAATGCTATAAATGCATTCGTCATGGACGCCCCCATGCCCGAAATGCCACCATTTAAAGCGTAAATCTTGCAGCCCAAATCTCCACCAACTATGTAACCCACAGAAGCGTTAATTAGATATTGTGGCATATTGGAGCACATGAACAGATCGAAAACGGCCAAATTCAGGATCAATAAATTAGATGGTGTACGCAGAGATTTCGAACTGAGAAAGCGAAAGATTTATGGCTTAAATTTTGGGGATTCGAGTTTATCAACTTACGTGGAGAATATCCAGATGACCAAGCCATTTCCAAAGATATTCAGGAGCATCAGAGCAAAAAAGGCAATGTAGATGCCAGCGTGATAATAAATTGGAGGAGCACGAAATCCTCGCCAATGAGCGTGCACCATGTGCTGAAATTCCGGAGGATAATCCTCGCCCAAGGATATCACAGGGCCACTTGCATCTCCAAAGCTGTCGTTCAGAAAGCCAACATATGGCTGTGGCCCAGCCAATTTGTCGTGTCCGTTGAGATGCATTGCACTTGTATTCCTTTAGATTTTGACTTTTGACTAGCCCAAGTGGAGGCACATGCTCTCCATTGACGCCTCGCCTTTTGGCTGACCTCTGACATGCTGGAAAACGGCATTTTTATAGTGTCCACATTGGGTTGGGGCCTGAAATTTAATTAAGGTGATTAGACGGAATTAAGAGGTGCTAATCCGCGTCTTAAGACATTCTTGTGCGACTTAAATTACGTTAAGACGCTTCTCGATGATGACATTCAAATTCAAATTCCAACGTCTCTGGCAACGCGGCAACAAAACGGTTCACGTTCACTCGCTCTCGGTCTCGCTCGCTCTCTCGTCTTAATCGTAAATTGTAGCAGAAAAATACGAACGAACTTTTGTGCGAAATATGACACTAAGTAACGGGCGCCCAGCAACCGATAGCAGGCTTCTTGTTGTGCCTCTCTCGGTGGCTGACTGCTCCAGCACGTGTCAAGTCGTCGACGACATTTTCATTTCCGCGGGTCTTTTGCGTGCTTCGACCTGTTTCTTTCAAACGCAAAAATGCGCTCCGGCGCTCAGCAACGGCTTGATGGTCTCCATGCGAGAAGGAGATAACACTCAGTACACTCGTCGAGTCAGCTATTGCCAGCTCGCTCTTGCACTCTCGTTGCATTTCAAGTGACAGTCGCCAGCTGTTGAGTGCTGTGCGCCTGGTTGGTTCGGCGCTGTCATTTCACAATGACCCACCTTCACGACGAAGCGTTGACGACTGACAGGATTTTTGTGTGTTGGTTGTTTGTACAACAAACGTGTATTGCAGCAACAAAAAACAAGAACAGCAACATTTTCACTAGGCGGACAGAAAACAACGTACACATAACACCGACACAGAACAAGAATAACATTGTACATATTGTTGTAATTTTTGTTTGTGTATTGTTTTTTTGTTGTATACTTTATTGGCATGTTGTTGTTTTGTATGTATCCGTAACCAAGTGGAACCTTGTGCACCCTCCATACACAAAAAGATACAAACGACATGTGCATACGAACTGTACAGACTGTAGATCTCTCCTACCGTTGAAATATCTACCAGTGTTTTACTTTGAGAGCACAAGAGTTATAAATGTAAATTATTATTTTCATCATTTTATACTAATCACAATTTAAATTTTATTTTTCTCATATATTTTAAGTTATTTATACTATAATTTCGACTTTAATTTAATCGCTGTAGATACGCCTCGTCTGACTCGGAGTAGCGTGTTGTCAGAACCCCAAGGCTAACGACGATTCGTACTCGTTCTCGTTTTCGTTCTCGTTCGGTTGACTTGAATTCGCCTTGACCGTAATTTGAGGCCGTTCTCATTGCCAAGTGAAGGACGCACCTTGAAACTCAAGGATTTTTCGCGAATTGCGAAATTTCGCAAACTTTGTCGTCTCTCAGTGGGTCAAAGCCAAAATTTGCGAATGTTTTTTTGGCGGTTCAAGTGAATGACATAATCAGCTGATATCTGTATAATTTTCGGGTGGCATTGAAATATTATTTCATAAAACAAGTTTGCTCTGCTCGCATTGGTGGGAGAAGAGTTTGCGCGGTACGCTACACTCGATACGTGGTGGCCAATTTAAATGAACTCTGTGGTTTGTTGATGTTGTGTTTTTTTCGGGGGGCGGTGGGAGGAAATGCGGATGTGGGGCAAACAACTCATTTTGGCAGCCGCAGACACTTGTTCTCAATTTTGGGCGCCTCATAGCACAGGTTGTGATTTGAGCTTTTTTGGAAGCTAAGGTTAAGGTTACTCGCTAATTGCAGCACCGCCTAACGGTAACTAACCACAGTCAACACGTGCGGTTGGTGGTGAAGTTTGCGGATCGTTGGTGGTGCACGAAATAAAAATTTTAGCATAGTAAATATTAAAAATATGCATGTCCGTCCCGTATAAAGTGTGCGGTCAATCGAGCCCCAAAATCCAGTTTGAGGAACAGGCGCACACAACCAAGCAACAAGTCGTCCCGCGGCGCCAAAATGCCCAACGCATCGCACAACGACGTCAGCCAGTGTAAATCATATTGGGGACGTGAAGTGTGTATTATGCGATGATTATTGACGTTGATTACGGAATGGACAACAATTTACAAGTTTATTAATGTGCTGTACTTTAGATTCTCAATTAAGTTAACCTTTTAAAGAACTTTGTTTAACGGATATCTTACCTACAACTTATAACTAATCGAAATACAGATATTTTAAATTCCTGTCTCTGCTTTTCTAAAGAATATTTGCTGTGAATAGAAATTTCTGCATATCAAGAGATATTAGTAGTAGAGAAAACTATTAACATACATATAGTATGTACATTCATACATATGTATGGACATGCAAACATTAACCTTATTCAACCACTTAATCAATTAATTATCTGTATGTTTTTATAGTATATGTAAATAAAAATACTAATTTAATTATACTATAAATTAATCTGATCTTATTTTTGTACATACATATGTCGAGGAAATGAAATTTACATATGTATGTATATAGATTTTAAGTACTCCACTTGTATTTGTGCTAAGCGCCTGGTAGTTGTTTGCCCACTGTAAGCAGCAGGTTGCTTATATAAAAGAAAGCCAAGGCAATCATCAAATGCTGACCACTAGCTGACCATTAACATGAACACTGAGCAGAAGCAGCAACAACACAAGCGACAGCAAACTGGTTCTCTTGTTGTTTCTGTTGTTGGCAGCTTCTTCACAAGCACGCACATTCACATACATATGTATATATGCCACACATATGTAACTGATTGCATGTGTATGTACATATTTAGTTTAGCATTTATCTTTTGGCGACATTGATCTCCAACTCCTGGTGCTGTTTGCCTGTTATAATGCATGTGGGAAAACGTTGAACGCCCACAATAATAGATATTTTTTTCGTCAGCAAGTCAGCTTTGTTTGTTTGTTAGTTGTTGGGGCTGTTAGTTAATAGTTGTAGTTGTGGTTGTTGCCAGGGGGCATTAATTTGGAAATCAGTACGCTGTTCACATTTGCTGCGAGCCTAGCTAACATTTGTGCAATAAGCAAAATGACGGGCACAAAACAAAATGTCCGGGGCAACCGACGACGCGTCGTCGATGGGTCGGTCTCGCTTCCGCTGCCGGGGGCCATGATTATAAAAAGGCGCCATTGCAATCAAATTCAACTTTCTAGCCACCCCACCAACTCCTCCCCTTCTCTAGTCACAAAATGAGCACCACAGTGGGCACAACAACCACAATATACAGCCATCTTATCGTTCGTTCCGTCAATAGTTTTGTAGTCACAATTGTTGGCGCTTTTTCTGTTGGCCTGTGATGTGAGCAAACAAAATGACTACTCAAATTTGCGCAAAATGTTCGTGCGACTGCTGCAACTTGTGTGCCTGAATGTCCAGAGGGGGAGATGCGCAGTGTTTTGTTGTTTGCGTTAGAAATTCAAACAAACATGTTGCTGTTGCTTTTCTACCAAGTACACACACACACACTTACTACTGATGTCAATTGTTGTTTTTTCTTTCATTTTTTGACGCTCGGCAAGTCACTGGGGGCATGTCCGGGCGCATTTGTGGGCGTATTCAGCAATGTGTGTTCAATGTAATTGTCGGGCTTTGGCCAGGGAAATTTGCAATTTGCCAGTGCGCCATCTGTGGGCCATAGCCGAAGACTGGCAAGCCACTGCCACTGCAAAGTCAAGCCCCCAATTAATTACTCACAAACATACACACACACCTACACATACATTTACAAAAGCTGTAGGCAAAGGGCGACAACCTGTATGAGTTGCCTTCAAGCATAGTGGCAACGCAGTTGATTACTTGCAATAAACAACTCTGCAAGTAATAATCATTTTCAACTACTGTAATTTACCGTATCACTTTGCAAAAGAGCAAACCACAGCAGCATTCAAGCGCACTCACACAAATATACAACTGCTCACTCACTCAGCAAACAAACACAGCCGCGCTCTCACACGAGCACGCGCACACACACACAAACGACCAGTCACATGGCAATTGAACCAAACCCCTGCCACTGTGACAGCTGCCATCTCGCTCGCACACACGACTTGGCCGCACCTTCTCCACCAGTGTTAAATGTGCTGAGTTATCGTTTTTCTATTTTTTCTGTGCACTTGGTAAAAAAGAGGGAATTCACTTTTGGCGGGGTCTCGTTTTTCCTGCTTTGTCCAATCGGCCTTTTTGTGGGCGCTGTCTAAACTAGTCCAATTGTATCGACCGTTACCACGTCGCAACCCTCGGTCGACCAGTCGATGCCAGTTGTTGATAAGGCCGCTCTGATGATAACAGCAACAGTGCTGGGCCTGGAGAACTCTTCTTGCAAATTAATTTGTACGGTAGGCGTGGTTGCTAGGCCTCCGCCCACACGGACACGGCACGTGCTGATTTTGTAATTGCCATTGCGCATAAGCTAACTATGCAATAAGGCGGAATTTAACCTTTGCTTGCAAAAACAGCTAAGCTCTTCTGCCGTATTAATTCGATACGGCAAAAAGCACAAAATTTTGCTGAGCAAAAAGCAACCGTGAAATGGGGAAAAAATGTTTTGCGTCGCTTGCAATATTCGTGATCAGCATACTAGTCAGCAGCTTCAAGACCGCCCGGCGCATGAAATCCAACGACGCGACGGCAAATTGAGTAAAGTTGGGGAAAGAATCGCCCCACATGTGCTGGCAGGTGTCTGTGCCCGACCCATGTGCACAGACCGTGCCAGACTTTTCAGACACGTTCGGTTTTCGGTTCGGTTTTCACCAGGCGAACAGAAATACTTAGGAAGGTGCGACGCAAAGCATAAAACGAAGAAATCGGCCTTTCGCGCGCTATACACTTGCAGTGCTGCCAACTCATGCAACCAGTCTATCGCCGACCGCCACAATCTATCACTTAAAAATATATATAAAAAAAATTATAAATTTCTAAAATAATGAAGTTCTTTTTTAAATTGGTTTTTATTGCCCGACACCCTAAAAATATCGTAACAATTCTAGAAAAATTCAATAAAAGTTCGAGCTTCAAAATTACGAAAGTTCCAAATTTAACTCAATTTTTTTATTTGAGTTAAATCTGGAATTGAGGTATCCGTTGGACTTGATATGGTTGCCACATCATTTTTTTTTTACCGTCAGGCAACTTCTTTAGGCAAAAGCAAAGCGAGCGAGCGAGAAGGAACCTTAGAGTTATTCGACAGGTGAAAGTGGGGCTATCAGTTGTTAGCGGACGCATATCGCGCGATTGTGATTAGTTAATGAAAAGCATATGTAAGAGGCTAGCGACAAGGTGAAAGTTCACAACCAGTTAGAAATGTCCGCAAAGACAGCAGCCAAATCGAACAAATCGCCTCCCGGGGCTTCCAAAGAGTCGTCGGCTTTGGTCAAAGCTTATCTCTTTGGCTACAATGCTGTGCAGGTGGGCGGCTGGAGCTACATCCTTTATCAACTGGTCAACTACTACGTGCTGCAGGGTCCCGAGTTCCGTGCGCAGATCACGCTGTGGGATTACACGCGTATCGCGGTCATCATTTTCCAGAATGCCGCCTTTGTGGAGATTTTGAATGCGGTCTTTGGCCTGGTCAAATCGAATCCTGTGGTCACCACCTTCCAGGTGTTCAGCCGCATGATGGTCGTCGTTGGCGTTGTGATGGCTACTCCCACGGGCAAAGTGTCTCCCGGCCTGCCCATTGCATTGTTCGCCTGGGCGGTCACAGAAATCATACGCTATGGCTTCTATGCCTTGAACATCATTAAGGTGGTGCCACAATTTGTGGTCTTCCTGCGCTACACCACATTCATTGCCCTGTATCCGATTGGCGTGACGGGCGAACTCTTGTGCTTCTGGTGGGCTCAGAAGTATGCCAAGGAGCACAGCATCTGGAGCGTTGTGATGCCCAACAAATGGAATGCCACCTTCTCCTACTTTGCCCTCCTCTGGATCGTCATGCTGGCCTACATTCCCATCTTTCCGCAGCTCTACATGCATATGTTTACGCTGCGTCGCAAGATTCTGGGAGGCGGCGGTAGCAAAAAGAAGGCAAACTGAACTTTGACCCGCACCAACAGAATGCAAATAAAATTCCAGTTTGCATTTCGCACTTTGGAGTGGAAACGTTTTCCATTATTCACCTTAATTTGACATTTAGCTTAAGCTAAAATACTTTTAGTTGGTTTCTGTGTACAAAATAAAATTAATCCAATCACTTAACATTTTATTCAATTTGCGTTGCGCTTGTATTTAAATTAATTATATTATACGTATATATGTATTGTACTGCAACATTTTAATAGGGGCACTTAGTGCTGTGACCATTGTATGGACTTTATATCGATGCCCTCCTGCACCATCTCCCACAGCGGCGACATTTCACGCAATCGTTCCACATGCTTGATGCACTTGTTTACCGTATAGTCCACCTCCTCGAGTGTGGTGAAACGTCCAATACCAAAGCGTATGGAGCTGTGGGCCAGATCCTCATCTGCGCCAATGGCACGCAACACATACGATGGCTCCAGTGAGGCCGAGGTGCAGGCCGATCCACTGCTGAGGGCCACATCCTTCAGTGCCATCAACAGCGACTCACCCTCAACGTAGGCAAAGGACAAGTTCAGGCAACCATTATAGGTTTTATCCGGATCTCCATTGCGTATCACATTGGGCAGAGCGCTAGTTAACTTTTCTATCAATCTGTTGGACAGAAAATCCACCCACTTCTTATCGTAGTCCATTTCCTGCATCGAGAGCTCAGCTGCTATGCCCAGACCCACAGCCAAGGGAGCTGGGACTGTGCCGCTCCGCAAGCCACGCTCCTGTCCACCTCCACTCTGGATGGGCTCGAGACGCACACGGGGACGGCGTCGCACATATAAAGCTCCAACGCCTTTAGGCCCATAAATCTTATGTCCCGAGATGGACATTAGATCAATGTTCATGGCATTCACATCTAGGGGGATTTTGCCCACTGCCTGCGCCGCATCCGTGTGAAAGAATATTTTGCGGGAGCGACACAGCTTGCCAATTTCAATGATAGGCTGCTGTACTCCAATTTCGTTATTAATGGTCATAATCGAGACGAGGGATGTGTCGGGTGTCATGGCCGCTTCCAGTTCCTGCATATTTATGATGCCATTGGTTTCAACGGGCAAATAGGTTACCCGGAATCCTTCGTTCTCCAGGGCACGACACGAGTCCAGCACACACTTGTGCTCGGTTTGTGTTGTAATCACATGCTTCTTGTTCGTTCCATAGAATCGCGCGACGCCCTTGACTGCAATGTTATTCGACTCGGTGGCACCGGATGTAAAGATAATTTCTTTAGGATCAGCGCCAATTAGTTTCGCCACTTGTTCGCGTGCCTTCTCCACAGCCTGCTCGGTTTCCCAGCCGTAGGCATGTGTCCGTGAATGTGGATTGCCATAGAAATTGGTCAAAAAGGGCAACATAGCGTCCAACACTCGTGGATCCATTGGTGTTGTGGCCTGTGCGTCCAAATAGATAGGTCGCCCTTCTGTCGGATCATTCTTGATGTTGAAACGCGTTTGGCGCTCACGAAAATCTAAGACAACAATACATGTAACATACATATGTAAGTAACATAATCCCAATTGTATTCCCTACCTTTTGATGTGGCCGCGAATTTTATTGGTGTTGTTGTTTCACTGGCTGCGGCGGCGGCTGCTGTAGATTCCGGTCGCATAACATACGAAAGTGCTTTGGCATTGGGCCGCAGCATGTGAGTCTGCAATCGGCCAATTACTTTCTGCATATTTGTACTGCACGTGCCTTTGTGTTTGTCGTAATATTTGTTGTATTATTTATTTCTTGTGTTATTTCACAATCTAATCAGAAGCTTCTCGTTAGTACATCTTTTACAGCACTGGCGTTGCTATCGATATACGCTGCAGACGATATCAGTGTTGGCAGACTAGTCAATTTTTAATTGGCGCCAAAATGCATCTTTGAATAAAAGATCGATAGAGCACATTTTATTAATTTTTGAAAACTATTGGAAAAATAAAAAGACTAATGTTTTTGTGTGTGCAGTTTTGATTAATTGGACCAATTTAATACTTTCTCATTAGTTAAAAATTCCCTTTATAATTTCATGTTGTATATACATAAAAGCATAAAATATATATTGCAAAAATAGATATATGTATACATATTTAAATGGTATGATGCTGTGGTGTAAAAACTTTCATCTTCTCGCAAACTTCTTTTATAGAAAGGTGTATATATAATATTTATATGCCTATTGCTTGTAATTAGAATAATTTTTTTTACATTTGAACACTTAAAAATTGTCTGTTTTGTCAGCTAGCAACGAATTTTTGTTCACAATTTTAAACTTAAAAACTACATACATTAACGAGTACTTTTATGGTAAATCTGTTCAAAAGTGCGACTTTGTTCGTACGAAATGGTTAAAAAACAACATACAGACTAATACAATTTGGATAATTTAACAGCAAAATAATAAGGTATCATTACAAAATAATTGAACTGGTTAAATAAATAAACGTCAACAAATCCGATAACCATTGTGTATTAAACAACTGCCTGTCCGTTGTCAAAGCAATTGCTCTGTAACCAGAACAACACTTTGCTCTAAAGCAATTGCCGCCAGTTCCTTAAGCCATTCGTCCAGCAATACGGCACACAAGGCCAGATCTCGTGAGCGTTCTGTTCCGCTGGTATTGGCTATGATGCCCATCGACGCAACCGAGTCCAATGAAACAGGTTCCGAGTTAAAGCTGCCCGCTTGTAGACCTCCACTCTCGTTGCCATGCAGCGTGCTCGTTGAGTGTGTGCCGGACAATGTTTGTGAGGAACCACCCATGGAACTGTTGTTGCTGTTGCTGGTTGCTCCTGCTCCAGCGGACTGAGCCTCGTGTCGTGGCGTTGTGCTCAGGCTCGTCTCGCAGGTGTTGCCCCTCGAATTGTCCTGCGAAGCGCCACGCGCATTCGCCTCTGAGCTATTTCCACCCACCAAATTCGAGGCAGCGCCTGTAAAATGCAAACTTGGATTAATTGTGCAACATAAGAATGAAGAGTTAATTGGGTTAAGCAGTAACAACTACGAGATATGGACAACAAATGTTAGATTAGTGGGATACAGGTTAGAGCAACATATGTACAAAGCAACAGGAGTCAGCAGGACTACTCAACAATTTCAACAGCTAAGAACTATGCATATTACAATTATAATTGTTTAGTTTGGGTTTTATTATAATCAATAATTACATTATTTTTTATTTTTGGATATTATTATATAAAACTTTTTTTTATTTTTTGTTACTTAAGCGTGAAATATTTACCGGTGAAGAATGCGTAAATTTGTGATAAGCCAGATGAAGCTAAGATTTTCGTAGTAGAAAATTTTTCATATCGACCAAAAAAATAAACAATAAAAAAGAGAGAGAGACAAATTCATTATAAGCAACGAAAATCTGCAGACATTTTACAAAATCTAAATGTTATAAATGTTGTGTTGTGTAAACAGACTGATTGCACTGGCTAATAAATCAAACAATGAATCAATCAATCAATTTGTGCAATCAATCTTTGTGTTTTTATCAGTGTTTTGTTTTCTTTTTTGGTGCGTGAGTGTTTTATGGTTAAGATCCCGAAACCAAAACCGACTTTGTTCCAACATCCGCTGCTGCGTTTCGTTTCTTTATCTTGTGAATTTGTTTTGTTTTGTTGTTTGTAAAAAGAATAAATGTGCAATTCGGTTTTTTAGACACAAGACATTGGCATGACAACACCTACCGGGATTACTTGTTGCTGGTGCCGTTGATGATGCGGATCTGCGGCTGAACATGCTCGTTATGGACTTGCTAATGCTGCGTCGTTTGTTGTCGCTGCGTCTAAATGGATCGTAGGCGCTGCTGGGAGAGGCTTGAACCGGTGTTGCCGCCGACAATGTGGCATATGTGGAACGCTGCTGACCCTGTTGCTGTGCGGAATTGTTGGCCAGTTGTTGATGCTGCTGCTGATGGTTATTGTGCTGCTGTTGATGCAACGGAGAATTGTCGCTCACTTTACGGGCATTAACCAAACGGAATTCACGATCAATCAGATATGAGCGTGCCACATCGATAATCTCCAGCGAATTCTCAGCCACTGGCAACTCGGCGTCAATTTGCTGTTTGAGCATGCGCAGCACTTGATGAAACGAAGGCGTGTCCGAGGTGATGGCAATGTCAGAGCGCAGCAGCAGCGAGTGGATCAGCGGCAAAGGATACCAGGCGAGTCGCGTTATCAGCCCGGTCAGGTGCAGATTGACATACAAGGAGTTGCTCGTAAAGGTTTGCAGTTTGCCCCAAATGGCATTGAGAAAGGGACCTGGAGAAACGTACGAGATGTTGTAAAATAAGAATACCGAAAAGTGAAAATAAAATAAAAACTACTTTTACAGTATGAAAAACTTTTTTGTTGTTTAAGATATCTGAACCAACAGCGATATATATTTAATTATTAATTTACGGGGTCTCCGACTGTAGCACCATCCACTAGTTTTATATATACTCAAATTATTATATAACTTATTATTTATAAGAAACTCACCTAAGCTTACGGTGCCCTGCGCAAACAAATCCTCCGAGAAATCCAAATCGGTGAGCAACAGTTCGTTGCGTGTGCTGTGCGAGATGCGCCAGGAATCGCGTCGTCCACTTCTGATGCTGCTGCTGTTGTTGTGATTGCTTGTGTTGTTGTGCTCCAGATCCGTGTCGCTTGCAACTGTTGTTGTGGTCACATCGTTGGCATCGACATCCTCATCGGCAGGTCGCCACTTGAATGACTCATAGCCGCTGGATTCGCCAATGGATTGCAGGCTATCCATTTGCTTCTCGCCAAGTTCGCTAACGATAGGCACCACAATCGGATTTGCTGTGCCGAATTCGCTAAAGAACTGCTTGGCCAGCTCCAGAGCATGCGCCGTGGCACGGGCCTGACCTTGACGTGGCCATTTTTGGTAGCGATAGTTATTCGCCCACTTGACGCAGTCGCGTTGGCATTGTGCGATCCTTGAGTGTGCCTCAAATAGATACGCCTGGATGTTGGCATACAAACTATCGCCCGCATAGTGGCCATAGTAGTTCCAGTTGGCGCCGATTGTCTTACTCATGACTGGCGAGGGAAGGCTGGACAACATTAATGTTGCTGTTGGTTCTGTCAGCTCCACGCTCTTGGGACGCGCCAGATCGCGTGCCCGCTTCATCACGTCCGGCGTGAGTTCCAAAAAGAACTCAGTGGTGTTTAGATATGGATCGATTTTATTGATCTTGTGGCGATGTGAGATGGGCACATGTTTGCCAGGTAACATGTATTTCAGCAACAGCTCCAGCATCAGATCCTCACAGTGCAGACCCAGCAGAGTATCGAATAGAGCCATTGTGACCATGCACAGATTGGCATCCGGTGAATGGAGACGCTCCACGAGCGCATCCAAAATGCGTTCACCATCAAACTTCTCCGTGTCCAGCAGAAACTTGACAAAGGCACGCATCAAACCGGGTTCCGTGATGGAGCGCAAGATCAGATCCAGATAGGACATGGCCGAGATTTGGGAGTCGATGTTCGTCTGAAAATGTTTGCCCTTCAGTGTCTGTGAATTGAACGCGCAAAAAGTTGTTTCGAGATTTCGAGGCGAGGTGGTTTTTGGTTAGCTTTGGGGTCAGCCCATTAAGGAAAAAAAAATAGGATAGCACACATATAAATATACTACGTTTATGCCTTGTACATCACGCGATTAAGAGTTAAAATGCAGCAATCGATAATACAAAAAAAACTTGATATTTGGATGATTGGGAAACTCTCAGACTTGTTTTATCTGAATAGGGTATCCGTCAACAGGATAAAATTTATTATAATTTAATTACAAATTAAAATTGTATTATTTATTATTAAAATCATTTCTTAAAATTCTTAAAATTAAAATCAAAATTAAAGTTTAAGCGCTTATCCTAATAACGCGTGGCGCATAAACGTAGTAATAGAAATAAGTAGAAGCAACACACACACAGACACAAGAGCACCAGGGACAAGTGACAACTTTTGCAACCAACACCACAGAAATGCATCGAAGACAAGTTTTTACGTGAGAGCATAAAGAAAGACACGAAGACTCACCTGGAGTATGGCCGGTCCCAGCACCGGCACAATGAATCCCTGGTACATGAAATCCAGCAACTGCTGCTTGATCATCTCATGTGCCACCTGCACCACCGCATTGCAGAACTCCAGTGCATTCATGAACAACGTAAGCTCTGGAATTTCAGTGACATCGTCGGGCGTGATGCGATGCCAATCAATGGAGCTGATCTCGATGCTGTTGGGCAGGCGGGAATAGAGGCCACCGAGACCGGTGACGAGCAGCGGACAAATGGACGAGTATTGTGCAATGTAGTGGCCAATGTTGGAGTTCTTCTGCGACAGCGCCATGCAGAGTAGAAGGGCATCACGTGCCTGGTGGCCAAGACTGCCCTCCCGATGCACATACGGAATGAGCAATGAGAAGATGATGAAACTAAAGGAAATAGAGTATGAATAATGATTGTTTTACAGTCTGATGGCATTTGATTAAGCTGTCACTGATCTCTTAAAGCAACTAATCACTTACTTGGTGGTGGTGCCACTTTTAGGCTCCGGCAAGCTGCCGTTTTGTATTTGCTCCTGCACCTGTGTCTGTGCCGAAAAGAAGAACAAATCGAGCAGATGGACATTCTGCATGAGCACCACACACAGTTGATTGAGCAGGATCACCAGACGTTTTTCCAGATCGGGTGGAAAGATCTCGCCCTGACTGGAGGCCAGAATCTTAAGGAGCGGCCGCAGAAACGGCTCATGACACAGCAGCTGATGACGCGAATGACTGACAAGCAGCTCATATAGCTTCAGCTGCTCCAGACGCACTGCGTTCGCATAGCGACCCGTTGTGCTCGCCCATTCGTAGAGCTTGTCCAAAAGATTCTCGCTTAGCAGATATTCCAAACACGGCGCTGCCGGCGGTGCAGCATCAGTTGTTGGCAGTGAAACTTTGTTGCAATGATGCAACTCCACCAGCAATAAGGTTACCATATAATCCAGGTGTGATACCACGCCCAGCACATCATCGTGGGTCGGCGGTCCAGACGCATGTTGGATGATCTCATGCGCCTGCTGCCAGTGCTTACAGAAGCTATCGTAGCAGGCGCGCGGATCACAGTCTGTGGCAGCGTCTATCGGCCGTTGACGAAGTGTTGTTGTAGTGCCAGAGTTGCCGCTGCCAGAGCTGCCACTGTTCCGTGTGAGACTCTGACGCAATGGACTCGTACGTAGCCAACTCATTTCGATTTCGAGTGAATTCCGTTAGATGGAGAGCTTTGGCGGAGGCGTTTTGTAGTTTGGCATGTACATATGTATGTAGCTTATTCTTATCTTGCAATTTTTGTGCTTTGTGCTGAGCGTGTTGTGTGTGAGTATTTCTCGTTTCCAGTTTCCGTTTCAACTACATACACGAATACATATATGTATTTCAAAACTGAAACATACAAAAGCGACCAATAGATAAGCTTTACCAATTGCATCTTTTTCAAGCAGCAACAGCAACAACAACAACAGCGATAGAGAGAGAGGTAGAGAGAATGCATGCTCTCAGTATCACATAATACATATTTGGTCGGGCGAGCGAGCAAGTGGCGTTTTTTTTATAGTCAGTGAAGCGCTGCAAAATTGCTGTTGTTGTTGTTGCTGCTGCCACTTTACACACTGAGTTTGCTGCTTACCTGATTAATTTTCATAGTCTTCTTCGTCATCGTCTTGGTATCTGCATTATTGAATGGATTCTTAAACCAGGTGTTCCCTTTTTGCGCGCGCCTAGTGCCAGGTACCCATTGACAGCATTTGCTGCTGCAGCGCTTTTTAACAATCTTCTTTTTTTTGGCACTGGGAAAATTACAGCGAAATGACGACGACAACAGCACCGTCCTTGTGCGCACACTTGGCAGGTGGAAAAAACGCAATTGTGCTATATTTCGTGACAAACAACATGCACATAATCCAGCTTACACTTTATAGCCTCATATTGGCTTATTTTGGGTTCGATTTACGCGCAAATTATTGCATTTAAAAAAATATTTACAACAAATAATAGAAAGTAATGAATGAATTAGTAGACGACCGATGGATTGTGGCGGTCAGCCGATAACGATAATGATAACACCCTAAAACGTTGTACAGCACCAATTTTCCCGATGACTCGCATCCATCGATTATTTGTTTGTTTTCGCAAATTATTTTTTAGCAAACAATCGATAGAAATGGATTCCATGTCATTGCATTTTAAAATTGGTTTGGTGCACGACACCTTAGCATTATGAAGTTGGTATAATAATTCTAAATAAAATGTTAATAAATCGACAAAAAATATAACAAAAATTTGTGTAAAATTTTCAAAACTCTAGCTTCAAAATTAAGTAATAGCCAAATTGAGTTTTATCTGCAGCTTGATGGTTTTGGAAGCGATTTTCAATTTCTTCTACGCCGTGACGACTTGTCTGTGCCCATCAAGGCCAACAGAATACGCAGCACTAGACCGCTCTGGAGTATGTTGTCCATTTGTTGCAGACATTTTCAACAAAGTAATACTATGGAAAAAATACTTAATTGGACGATGCGACTTTTCTGTCCGTTGCAGCGCCTTCTTGGCAAACTCATACGTTTTGGTTTGTGCTGCTATTGCAATTTATTATTTTAATAATTGTGGACATACACTTTTTTATTTAGCATACGCTCAGAAAAATTACAAAGTCATATCATAAACGCAATATTACAAAAAGAACAACAGCACATAGTAAATATGCAGTCTAAATATAGTTAGTGTACACAAACATTTATAGTTTCATAAGTTGTGTGTAAAGCTTCTCAAACAGTGATCCTTTGCGGATTGTTTTTTGATAACGCAAGACTTCTTAATTTGTTAAAACCATTAACCAAGTTCGAGTTGCACATATTAAAAATTGTTTGTATGATTTTGCTAACAAATAACATAGTTAAATAAATTGTCACTAGATATTTGTAATAATATGTAATAATAGGGATGTAATAGACGATAACGAGCTATAACAAACAGTGTGCCCAAATAGTCAACTCACATCGGCAACAGCGACTGACTGACACTGTTATTACGTGAGCTTGGCCTTTCAATGGTCATGGATTGCTGCGGTACTTGGCTATCGGTGCTAATGCCCAGTCCAGCATAGATTTCCCTCATCACAAACAGAATGGTGTCCTCGGAGGCCCTGTTAATAATCGAAGAGTGTATTACAGATCGGCCTTAAACAAAATAGTCAACAAAAACCTACCAGTAGCAGACGTGGCTACTCAGAGCGAATATATACTCGTTGATGAACTCCAGTGGCGCCTCCTGCAACACGTAGTCCACGCGTTTGGAGTCATTTAGTTTGCCCAGTGGAAAGTCTAATTCAATGAATTCAGGATCTGAGTTTGTTGTGGACTCGGAATCGGTGCGATTGCGTGCATGCGACGATGTGGTGGCAACTGATGATTCATCTTGGTCCTCAGCTTGCTTGTGGAATTCCAGTGATGGGTTCTAAAATATAAATTAGTATGCATTAAATGAAATACAACCTTTTTTCTCTTTTTGAAGTTTACCTTTGACTTTGACTTTGCCAGAGACTCTTCGGCTTCCTTCTTAACTTTAGTGACTGTGGACAGAAAATGAACGCTGTCCAATGTGGTCTTGAATGTATCCATGAATCGTTGCTTAATATCCGCTCCCACACGTGTCATTGTCTCCCTCAGCTCGAGATGCATGCGCTTGCGTCCCTTGTGATGTGGTATCAACACCGGTCGGATGCCCTTCATATCCGGATTGACCAGTGCTTCAATACGATAGGCAACCGGATCGAAAGGATGGAATATATTGTAGAAGCCGGGGCATGTAGGTAGACGAAAGTCAAGGCCAAGCTTATCAATGCCACGTATGGTGACAAACATGCCGATGGGTGAGCCCAGGGCAAAGAACTTCTTCGGATGGAAAATCAATTGGGTGTAGTTAATTACAGGCTGTCCAGTTCCAGCCGGTCCCAGACCCATCGCATAGCTGACCTGCTTGGGCAACATTCGATCATTGTTGGGCAGCTGCACCTGTTTGGGCTCCGCGCTCTGGTTATTTTTCTGCGGAAGCCGATCTGGATTCTCCTAGTAAAAATAAGTTTATTGCATTGTTTATGCTTAAATGTCTCATTTGATTACCTTATTTTCCTCTTCGCTTTCCTTGAGCGGCTCCTGGTGGCAAAGCAGATCGAAGAGTATCAAGGAGCCCAGACTGTGGCCAGCCAAGGAGACGCCACCATTGAATTCGGGATGTCTCATGCGATATTTCAAATACACCTCATTCAATGCATCTGCGACTGTGTTCATGATCTTCTGACAATACTTGGGACTTGTGTAGAAGAGCACATCGAGCAACGTATCGTTTGTGAAGTGTCTTAATCGTGGTATGGACTCGAGGGTGATTGACTTGAGTTTCTCATCGATGCCGAGCTCTTCGGAGTGCAAATGCCCGTGCCATTCAATGGGCAGGACTTCGACGCGACCCACCAAGCCCATGTCCGTGGAATTTTTATAGTGCGACTGCACCAACTGCTGAGCGATGATGCGGAAATCGTCAACTATTTAAAAGAAAATTGGAAAAAAAGTCAACTTTCCTTTAGGAGATTGAAAATATACTTACCAACTTCTTCGACATTGCGCATTTTCAGGTCACATGCAGAGCCAATGCCATGGACCATGAACAGCAAGTGATCTACACGCTGCGATTCACCTTGCTGAATTTTGAAATCATTCAAGTCACGTTTGACGACCAAAGGACGCGACGAGCTCTGAACGGGGCCGCCCCAAGTGTCCGCATGCGAGGGTGGCATAAAGTGGACAATGACGCTGGGACCATGCATGGTCACCTGCTCTCCATTGGCCAGAGGAATCTTCTTGAGCCATTCACCCGTTTCAGTTGCCCGCTTGTATTCCGCCTCCAATGCTGCTGCTGTCTCTTCGGCATAGGGCACGTACTTGGAGTCCACGGCTTTGTAGAACCACGAACAGCGACGCACCTCGATGGCCTTTCCCTCCCAGAAAACGGGCGTCTTGGTGCGCTCCTTGATGTTGACGTCATAGCGACCGCCCTCAACGGGCACAACGCATGTGGAATCTGATTCGTCTGTGAAGTACATAATTAAAAGAAACGTTAAAACCACAATTTTGACTCAAAGTCAAATTATATGTTAAACTATAATTAACCAAATATTGTTCAGCCAAATCGTTGAAGTTTTGGTACAGTTATAAAAATTTAATCTTTTAATTTTTAATATCTAGGAAAACAATTAAGAACCTAAAAATTTAATTTTCCAAAAAAAATCTAGGGAGAAATACAAAAAAAATTGAACATTTTAAAAAATAAATTAAAATTTAAGCGTGTATTTGGTGTTTATTGTTATATTTTAAAATTATTTTAAGAAAAGCTCGATGTATCGGCATTATTTGGAGATCGATAAATTGATGAATTTCTTTTTCGATTTCGATATTAAACTCGATTCACTGTCTGGATCATGATGAAATTATAACAACGTGATGTATTTGCCCTCTTTCGGGGCCACAATTTTGCTGTCAACTCTGAGAGAATCTGACGTTTGAGAGACGACAGAGATAGATATGTAGAAAACTTTATTTTTTGTTTGGTTTTCTATACTCCTCACACATTTTCGTTTTGTGCGCTGTGAAATATATGCACATATAAAATTAAAATAAAAAGCAATGGCATGTTTGTCTTATTGTTCCTGCTGCATTTATCCACATTTGTCTCTTATTTATGTCTCTGGGAACACGAACCAATGGACTCGAGTTTGAGCGACATATTTTACACATACGGGGCATTTTTCACAGAATTTGTCACTGAATTTCGTACTGAGCAACCGAAAAAAAATGCACGTCAAACGAATATATCACCTTGTTATAATTTCATCACTGTCTGGATTTACATCACTAATTCTAACTAGTTACACACACTGTTTTTCTGTGTTTATTCTTGTTTTGGGGACTTACCGCTGGTCAGGCTGGTCTCCAACATCGCCGAGTCGTAATGACTGAACGGAGTCCACACAAATTTGCCATCGATACTGCGCTTGTAGAACCAATGAAGCAACGCGGGCGTGTAGGCCTGGCAAGAAAATAAGTAAAGGAGAAACGCTATGAGATACTCTCTATTCAATTCAGATACTTTAATTTTTAAAAAAATAGTGCATACTTTTGGCCGTTTGCGTTGCCTAAAAACTTAACAACAGCCATAACTAGCGTTATATTTATACGATTGTGATGCGATTAAGTAAGATGATTGACTATTACAAATGAAGAGGTTCACACTCAAAAAGATTGTTTTATTTTTAAAGGTGTAGGAAGGGGGCGTGTCACATTTTATTAGAAATAGAAATCTGTATGTAAAATTTGGTTAGTCTAGCTCTTATAGTCTTTGAGATCTAAAAAGTGTCCCAAAATTAACGCAAGATTTGAATTAAATAGAATAAGCCACTTTTAGTCTTTTAATAGTTATATTTTTATTGACTCATAAAGTACATAGGATAGGGTTATGTATGGAATAACACATTGGACAAATGGCCTCCACGGCTTTGCATGCACATGCGCACTCTTTTGTCAAAATTTTCCATGACCATTCTGCATAAATGTGGCTGAATTTCGTTGATGCAGCGTTGAATCTCATCCTTTAATGCACGGGTGGTTGTGGGCTTGTTGACATAGACTTGTGATTTCAAATAACCCCATAAAAAGAAGTCTAATGGTGTTAAATCACACGATCTAGGAGGCCAATTTTGATCACCGAAACGAGAGAGTACACGACCTGGAAATGTCTCATGCAGTAATTGAATTGTTTCACGGGCTGTATGAAATGTGGCACCGTCTTGTTGAAACCATTTTTAATAACCCTATACTGTTAGCTGTCAAATTGTTTTTTTTCAGGGTTGCCAACACTTCACTGCACAAATGGCGGCAAATTCAAATCTTGCATTAATTTTGGGACACCCTTTACATAGGTATTTATATTGAATATCTGATCAACTGATCAAGTGATGAATGAATTAACTTCAAAGGGTATGCCACGCCTACTCCTTCTATTACGACGCATATCGGGTGATTAATTTAGAATTGTTTGCTTACCACGGCATTAGCTGGCGGCGCAATGGAAGTTCCCTTCTCGTTGGCCATTCTCAACTGTTGCAGGATCTCGTCGGGCAACTCGCCCTGATATAATTGCTGTAGATCCTCCAGCTGACGTTCGGGTTGCACTTGTTCTGGTTGTGGTTGCTGCACCACAGCAGCTTTTGTTGCCGTCGAGAAGTCCGAGCAGGCGGAGGACGGTGGCTCAACCAGATTCGAGACGGATGTCTGGGAGCGTTCCTCAAAGTGTTTGGTGGGCAAACCGCTGTGGACAATGTCGTATTTGAGTTCTCCAGGTGCCGCAGGTTGATCCTGCAGTGGCGGATTATTGAAAAAGTTCTGGATGCGTTGATCCTCCTGTCCCTGTGCCCCACCAGCAAAATGATCAAAGAAGTTCCCGGAGTTGGAGCCAGTCAGCTGAATTTGTGGTTGTGGTTGAGTGGTTGGCGGTGGTGCCACCTCTTCCGCTCCTCCAAAATAGCCAGAAAATGAATTTACACTTGAATTTTGATAGACGATTTCGTTGGAATTTTGAATTTGCTGGGAATCGCTGATTAATTGCTCAAAGCCAAGTGCGTGAGAGGATCGGGCAAGGGAATCAACCGGAGCCGATGCTGGTGGTTCAGCTGCCAGTGGTGGTGGAGCAACGGTCAACTGTGGCGGCAACTCTGGAAACTGACCAACAGCCGGCTGCGATGGCTCCTCCTTGGGTGGTGCAGCAAAGAAATTAAAATCACTGCCGTTTCCCGCGGGCGTGAAGAAGCTCTGCAATGGAGACGGAGCAGCTGCGGGATGGGCAACGGTTTCGCTGCTTCTGCGGAATGGATTTGCTTGCGAAGTGGTGTCCGACTGCCTAGTTGTTGGTGGTGGCGGTGGTGCTGCTGATGGAGCTGTTACTTTCTCAGTCTCTGGCAGCACAGGTTCGATCGTGTAATCCTCAAACAGCTTTTTGGCTTCTGGTGCCACGAATCCAATGGGAGGTGGCAACAAATCTTGGGGCAGGGGTGTCGTTATGGTCTGTGCAAAGGGATTGAAGAATGTGGTTGTTGTTTGAGTTGTCAGAGCATCGCTGGTGGCTCCAATTGCCGATGGTGGTGGAGCAAACAAATTCGGTTTTTCCGCTTGGATTTCCTGTGGGATTTCAGTGGTTGCAGGTGGTGCAAAGAGTCTCTCGGCGTTTAGGATTTGTGGTGCTTCTGTTGGCTGATTTGTTGTATCTGATGTTGCTGGTGGTGCAAATAAATCGATTCCCTGACTGGTCTCAGCGGGTGGATAAAGTGGAACTGCTTCAGCCGACGGCACAGGCACAAATAAGGGAGTGTTCTGATTGAAATCAGCCTGCGATGTTTGACCCTCGAGTTCGGATGTTTCTTGAGCAGCTGAAGACGGCACTTCCTTAACTTCAGGTTGTGGAGCAGGAGTGATCTTCTCCTCCAGCTGTTCCGGCTGAAAAAGTGAGCTTGACGCTGCTGGGCTGTTGAAGAAGGCAACTGCCTGCACAGAAGTTGTTGCTGCTCCTGTTGCCGGTGGTGCAGCAAAGAGTGGAACTTCCTGAGCTGGCTCTACTTTTAGAGGAGCTGCCTCAGCATTGGCCTGTGCAAGTCCTTGTGATTCCTCCGCTGCTGAGCTGGCAAAGTTGGGAACTCCCTGAAAAGATGCACTTGTTGGTGGTGCAGCAAAGAGTGGAACTTCCTGAGCTGACTTTACTTCAAAAGGAGCTGGCTGAGGGATCGACTGCGGAGCAGCTTCTGGAGACAGAGATGCTTCAGCTGCTGAGCCGAGGAAAAGAGACGACACTCCCTGAGTGGATGCACTTGTTTGTGGTGCAGCAAAGAGTGGAACTTCCTGAGTCGGCTCTAATTTGGGAGGTTGCGATGCCTCCGCTGTGGCGCTTGGAAAGAGGGGAACTCCCTGAGCTGCAACTGGCGCAAAGAGTGCAGCGTTGATTGGTGGCACCACCACTGAGTTAGACTGTGGTGTGAAGAGGGAATTTGAAGTCCTGGCAACCACTTCAGCCTCCTGGCTTGGCGCTGAAGGTGCAAACAGAGCGACTCCTGTGCTCGGGGCGCCTTCAAAGGGATTAAAGATGGCCGCTGGTGCAGTCGATGTGTGCGTGGCTGTGTAACCCGTTTGCTGGCCAAAGGCGGCGGTTGGTGGTGCGGTTTCTTGTGCTGTCAACGGACTCTTATAGAGACGCGTGCCCTTTTGCAGGCGATAGGATGTTAAGCCAGCAGCTGGTGGTGGCACAGCTGGAGCTGCCACTGGAGGTGGTGCAAATGCTGTGGTGCTAGCAACTAGGGGTTGTGGTTGAGCGGTCGATTGAACAAAGGTCGATTGTGGAGCAACTGTTGGTGGTGCAGCTACGGCTGGTGGTGCTGCTGCTGTCGATGGTGGAGCAAACAGTGGTTGGGCAACGGCTGGTGGTGCAGCGACTGCCGTTGGTGGTGCAGCTACTGCTGGTGGAGCAAACAGTGGTTGAGCACCGGCTGGTGGTGCTACTGCCTGTGGTGCAGCTAATGCCTGCGGTGGTGCAGCTACTGCTGGTGGTGCTGCTGCTGTCGATGGTGGAGCAAACAGTGGTTGGGCAACGACTGGTGGTGCTGCTGTCGATGGTGGAGCAATCGCTGATTGGGCAACGGCTGGTGGTGCAGCTACTGCTGGTGGTGGTTCTACTGTCGATGGTGGAACAAACAGTGATTGGGCAACGGCTGGTGGTGCTGCTGTCGATGGTGGAGCAAATTGCGATGTTAATGCTACTGACGTTAATGGTGCAGCTCCTGCTGGCGTAAAGAAACCACCAACTGCAGGCGGATGCACTGCCTCAGGAGCCGAAGTTGCAGCAAGGGGATTAAAGAAACCGCCAACTGCAGGATTGAAGAAACCACCGATTGTGGGCGGTGCAGCTGTGGGCACAAAGTAATCAGTTGCAACGGTCGGAGCAGCAACTGGCGCTGGCGCAAAGTAATTGCTTGTTGCTCCAGAGGAAGTGTTAATCTCAAAGTAACCGGGATTGGGAGCTGGAGCTGGTGGTTCGTTGGTGGCTCTGCCAGTGGCTGATTGCACCAAGCCCGAGATATTCTGCAGCACTCCAGTGGGCACCAAGTTGGTCAGCGAGAAGAGACCACCGACCGATTTGCGCTCCTCCTGCACCGGTGGCTCAAATCCTGTAACCGCTGGCTGTGCAGCTGCTGGATATGGTGGTGCTTGAAATGCAGCAACCACCGGTTGGACTGACTGCTGTTGCTGCTGCTGCTCGGAGAGACCTGGTATGGGAGCGTAGAGTTTCTTTCTGGCACTGATGCGATACGTATTTTGTCCCACTGATGTGGGCGGCAAGGCGGGGCCAGCTCCTAGATTGGGCAGCTCAGTGGGTGCATAGAATTTAGGTGGCTCTGGCGCAGCTTCACCCACGACCGTTGGTGGTGCAGCGTAGAAGGGCGCAACCGGGGGCGGCACTTGACCCACCTGCTGTATGTAAGTTGGCTGTATGTCCAATTGGGGCTGCTCCTCAGTCTCCCGGCTGCCCGCGTAGATGCGTTTCGAGAAGGTCGAGAAAACGTTGGATGCCACCGAGGGCAGCGCTCCAAAGGAAGATGCCGCCTGACTCAGCAATGAATCTGTATTGGTCGTTGGTGGCTCCAGCAAGGGATTGGCATTGGCATCTCCCACGTTTAGATATGGATTAGTCGAGGCGTTTGCTGCCGCAGCCGCCGAGTCGTCGCTGCTGCTGGCGTTCAAATTGATCTCGTCAAGCGACTCGTTGTCATCAATACTCGAGGACTGTCCAACAGTCACCAGCGTTTTGGGCTCTGCAATCAAAACAAATCGAAGAAAACTTGATTAGTTGTGCTTCAGGAAGTTTGGTATTCTATACAAAATGCAAATTCAAATACGCACAATGGAAACACTTCAAACTGGTTGTCATCAAGACTGCACTAATTTCAAACTTTTGAGAATTTTTGCTTTATTATACCCGTTACCTGTCCGTCCGTTTGTCTGTCCGAGACTATAAGAGCTAGAGCAACCAAATTTGCCACACAGTCTTCTTTAAACCCCACGCAGATCAAATTTGTTTCAAATTTTTGCCACGCCCCTTTCCGTTTTTAGAATATTACGTATTTTTTTCTTAATTAACGTTATCTATTGATTAAAGCTATGATCCTACTAAATTGCAACAAGATCGGTCAAACCATAACGGCAGTAATGGCTTATTTAAATTTCAAGCAATGTAAGTGCCTAAAAGCATGCAATAAAAAATATTTTAAATTTATTTAAATAAGTAATGGGTATTCTATAGACGGGAGCTCGACTATTTTAAAGCCTTTATAAATACAGTCGAATTTCCCTAACTCGAGTCACCATTATCCAAAGAAAAGGTTCGAGTTATAGAGATATTCGACTTACAGAGTTCTTTTTCTTAAGTTTATTAATTTTACAGCCACTCATTTAGCTCGAGTTAGAGAGAAATTCGAGTTATAGAAGTTCGAGTTATGGAAGTTCAAATGTAGCTAATAAAAAATGCTCTGCCTTAAAAAGCATTTAAATTAGGATAATATTTTAATTATGAGTCTTAATTTGCCCACTCAATCAGATAAGTTTTATAATTTGGCGGCACAATGTCGCCTTCTTCGTCGTCGACTAGAAAACAACAGCCACGTCGAGGTCTTTCGTCAACTAATGAGAAACATTCTTTGATTCAAGCTAAAACAAACGAACACAAATAATTTATGATCCTGTTTGCAGCAATTGAAGGTTGTAGATGCTCTTGAAGAGAATCGTCCCATTCCTGATTGAAAGAAAGGAGTTCGTGTCGAGTGAGTCGCATACCAAGTCAAGTAGACATTGAATTTCTCTCAGTGCATGGTCCGAGTCTCATAAAAAGCCAAAAATTGGCATTAGCTGAGCTGAGAAATGTCATGACATTTGAATGTTCGAATGCAACAACGAGAAGAAGATGTTGCCTGCTAATAGTTGTTGTGGCAAGCAACGTCTTCGTTTGTTGTCTTTAGCCAGAAGAAGAAAGTGCAGCACCAGCTTTGGCTGTGAGTGTTGGCCACGTTAAGCAAACGTGCCATTATTGACTCGAGCAAAGAATTCACCTCGATCTTGAAACGTGATTCGTTATGTGAGGGAACATGGGAACGGCCTTTGAGGTTTTTTAAACACCATGTTGAAGCTGGTGTAACCTGTGTTCGACTATTCCAAGCAATGCAATTTGTACTCGTAAACATTTATGCTTGAGTTTGGCATATTTGCGAGCATTCGCCACCTGCGCCAAACGCGATAGCAACAATTCATATCTTTTAGATAGAGTTAGCCTTAGAACTCTTAGATTAAGTGCTTGCATAACATAAAGATAAGATTTGTGCGATAGAGCAGGTAAATATCATACTCCATTTTGTCGCGACGACCCAGTTATCCAAATAGTCACGGAGTATAGTAGTAGTATCGGAGTTTACTTTGAATCGTCATTGCGGGGAATTTTGATAACGTACAAGAACTCTAAGCATTGCGAAATATTGATAAATGTGGCTTAAAGGAAAACCTTGTTTAGAAATTACTGATACTTTAAGTATGTTGTTTTGCAAAACTTATCTACAACTTTAAATATTAAATAATGGTGTAATTCAGGTGAACTTGGTGTGGTAAACTTGAAACAAGTATTTATAGGATAATATTAGTAAGCTGATATTTGCATATTGCTGAAATGCAATTAACAATAAGCTGAAGTCGACAGTTCATAGGAAAAACATGGCATTAATCAGAAAAACTATTCGAATTAATATTTATTATTCTAATACAGAAATAGATGATTTAATGATACTAACAACTTTCATTAAAAACAAATTAATTTATCATTTTTATTAAGATATCCTTTAGTTTTATATATAAAAGAATTAATACTTTTGCAAATGTTGTTAACCAATCATTGGATTTCTAAAAAGTTTCAGAGAAACTGCTTCTTTTGATAGACCAAAACATTTTACCAAGTAGTACAATATTTAAGTTAATTTACATTAAATTTTTTGCTAGACAAACGACGAATAAAGCAAACAATAAATTTTCAAAGACAATAAATGTGAGCTGAAATTTTTGCTTTCCTATTTTTTTTATTTTTTTTTTTTTTATCTTTTTAGCACTTTTTACAGATGCGGTAATTTTGAGCAAGTATATTATGTAAATTATGTCATGAACCATAAACCATTTTAACATTGCAAAGCTCTTGACATTGTCGACATTTCTCTCTTGTTTTTTTTTCTTTTCTTTTCTCTTGTTTTGTGTTTTGTTTTCTTGCTGCGGTGGCGTCTCGCAAACCGTTGACATATTTCTCGAGTCAGCAATTGTTTGGCTAATGTAACACCATAAAGTCGAGCAAAGTAAACAAATGGAGCAAATAACAATTTCAATAGCAAATAAATGGCCTAAAACAAAGATTAGTTACAGTCGATTCGTATTTTGTTAAAAGGGGACGTACTTAACTCGCGTTGCCATTAAATGGCAAACGACAATTTCCAGTTTCGTCTTGAGACGTTTATTTTGTTTATATTTTTTACGCTTTTTTTTGGTTAGTTAAATATTTAAAAAAGGCCGCAATGACAGTGACGCATTTTGAAAAAATTGTTAAAGTAAATAATAGGCGATTGTCTAGTCACATAAGAAAAGTAGAACAACGTATTTCAAATATGGCTCGAGCGGCACATGAACCAAAATAAAAAAGAAAAACACAAAAAACCAGTACAAAAATGAAGAGGAATTCGCTTTGGCATGACATCATAACGATCATAAACGAATTGAGGCAGCATAAGCACTTAAGTAAAATTAAAAAAACAAAAAAATATTACCAAGAAAATAAAAAAAAGTAAAGAAAAAACTCGTCGTCTGTCCGAGAAGTGCCTGCACATAATGGCACTCAAATAAAACAATTAAGGCCCACATAAGCACGCCAAGCGAGACGATGAAATCATTTGCAGGATACACACAACAACACTCACACACAGCAAACAGCACACAACAGTCTACAAAGATGCTCCAAAAGATTGCCAACAATTTGGGGCTTTAGGGCTCGTGCAGGTCGCATGCCAAAAATGAGGGGCCCCAATATGAAGAACAACAACAAAATACCTAAAAACAATATAAACAGCAGCTTGGCATTTTTGGCATTGAACCCTCCGGCAACAAAATGCCCAAAAAAAGAGAACATAAAACCAAAAGACAAAAAAAAAAAAAAAGTAAGAAATAAGAAGAGCGAAATGAAATCAAAATAAATCTCAATAAAAATGCGTGCTCGGAACTGCTTGGAGACGCTGCTCGAGACGGTTTGTCTGCCAGCGGCAAAGCGATGATATAAATAAAATGCACGATTTTTCTATAGTCACTTCACACAACAACAATAACAACAACAACGACAACGACAGCAACAACAACGGCAAGAAGAAAATGGGCAATGGTCTTTTGATTACTTTAAATCTTATAATGTTGTCGAATCATTTATACGCTTACTTTACTTCTTGTGGCATTAATTAAATATTTTGTTTTAGATTTTAGTAACTATTTTGTTTAAACAAGGCTTTGTATACCTAAGGTTATTATCAGAGCTCATTATCTATTATTTTCATATCATGAATCAAAGATAATTGCCTATCCTTAAAACATAATAAGATATATAAACTGAGCTCCTATTTTGTTCGATTGTAGGATGGTTTGGAGCACAATTTTTCAAGGCATAGAAAAAAAAGGATTTTTTAAAATAAAATATTATCAATAGTAATAAATTATATTTTCTTTGTTTAGTTATGAAACTAAGGCATTAATAATAATATCTGCATTTAGTTGACGTTAAACTAAATATAAGCATTGTAAAAATTATCATACTTTAGCTATGTACAGAATTTTACCAATTTAGGCGTTTGAGAAGAAATGTATGAAACTCATACAGTTTAAAGTAATTTTCTCTAAAAATGTAATTAAATTTTCTTTTACACATTCAAGTTCACATTTAATGTCCAACAAACACGTTTAACAAGTGACAATGCCCAAAGCAAGTGTCATAGGGCATGAGAAAACAAAAGACTTAGACAACGAACTCAGGTAGCAGCGAGCTTAAGTGAAATTCTTGATTTGAGGGCTTCATTGTCCAGGTCCTCGCCCTGTCATCGGGGTAATTCCAGCAAATGTCAGTCTATGCTAATTATGTCAGTTTTGGCAGTTTCCACTCCCAGTTTCAGTATTCGTGGCCTTGTGACGCATTTGAGGCAGGCATTTCCCTTGGTAATTCCCATTTAGATTCTTACGAGTATTCGTATAATCTTATCAATTATATGAGTACCATGTCAGTGGGGGTGCGCCATGTTTGCACCATAAAAAACGCATTGTCTAAACGTCCGTTTGCAACCAATTGTCAAATATTTAAACAATTCATAAGCCACACTCAACGCCCAAGTTCAATCGGGCTAAAGTACAAAAGGGCGAGTAATTGGGGAACTTTGTTTTAGTAGTTCGCTTCTCTTAACTCCGCGTGGAAGTGTCATGTGAAGTGCGTACACCTACAACAGGATATTAACGGATATATATAGCCATATAATCGTGACTTGCACGAACTTGCACCAATTTCAAGTGGGAATACACAGTTTATTGGCCGCCCAAAAAAAAAACGCAACAAGTTGGTAATTTTATTATTGATTAGCACTTGGATTCAAACGGAATTGGACCCTCTGAAAGTGAGTGTGTGTGTGTATGAGTATTCAAATACAGTCATCATGGCAAACAGATTTATACTCTCGAAATACACGAGTCGATTGCCAAATATTTAATTTCAATATGCGAATATACTCCCATTTTGTTAAAAAAAAAAGACGAATTGGGTAAATAAAAGAAATACAATAACAATAGCAACAGCAACAAAATTAATTGCATAATTATAACGAAAGCGAACGAAATGCATGAAAATTGCGTGATCTGCATAAATTCTCAACGCAAAATGTGCAATAAATAAGTTTATTGAAAGTTTAAAATTTGCATAAAGTAAGACAATAACCAAAACAATAAAATGAATAACAGAGCGTGAAATATTAGTGTATTTAGTTTGCCTTAAATATGTTATACAAGTGAAAGAACGACAACTGTATTCGTGAGCCGAATATTTAATGCTCTTTTAGATTGCTCAGTCTCTGATTTCATAACTGGACTATACGATAAGACCATTAGACTATACAAAAAGTTATCTAGTTTGTAGTCCTTAAAACTTGTCGAAGTTGCCAAATACGAGTTTGTTACGAAAACCGTTAATCAAGTGAGTCCTTCAGCAGAAAGAGACCTAAAATGAGTAGCCCAACAAGCCATAAACAAAAAACTTTTTATTTTTACATTAAAGAATATGATAAAAAAAAGTACATTTTGCAATTATAAATTCAACGAACCACAATTTCAAAGCCAAAGACCATTTGCTGAGGCAATTTTGAGGAAGCGCCGAGCAACGCACGTAGGTCATAACGCACACGATTTTATTTGGAAAAGACAATTTAGACAACAACAACAAGAACAACAATAAAATGTTGCCTTAAAAAGCAGATGAGACCGAGACACATCAGCTTGTTGTTTTTGTTGTTGTCATGAAGGCAGCAACAAATTCATTTAAAAAGCACACAGCAAAAAATGGCTTACCAAAAAGCAAAAATAACATTAGTGACATAAAAACGAATATGAACGACTTGGGAACACTCTACACCTACTTTTTTTTTTAATTTTATACCAAATCCTGATCGTCCGGTATCAGTTATCCGGCTATATCAGAAGAAGGTCCTACCTGGTACAGACATTTCCAGAAAGTGTTTACATCTTTTATTACTCTCTTTAGTAGTACAGGGATAAATGTCTCCTGATATACAAAAGAATAAAAATTACTTTTCAAAATGTCTCGCCACGTTTTGCCAACGCTTTGGTTTTGAAAAGAAACAAACAACAACAAAATTGAATAAACCTTGAGACGCCGGCACAACAATTAACAATCCGCAAGTGCATTTTTAATTGCAGAGAAATTTTAAAGAAAGAACATTCACTCGAATAGAAATCCATTAATCTTAAAACTTTAACAAACTTTTTGCCTTTGTCAAGCAGTTCCGCATAGGTTTTTATACATTTTTAGTTCGCTTTGTTTGGTTTTATATTTTTTTAATATTTTATTGATAGGCTAATCGATGGCATCGGGCATGTTGATGAGTTTTATGAGGCAGACTGACCGGAGCAGAGCAACAATATTAAATTCGCAACACGATCCATTTTGGCGGTTTTAGGTAGGCGAACTTCCTCCTATGTCGAGAGAAGTGACAGACCTCAGTTTGCCTTGCGCATTATTTTGGCATGAATTTTGATGACGCCAGTTGAGCATTATTTATATTGTTTTGTTTTTTGTTTTGCTCGCGCTTAATCACAGCAACAAATAAAAAGGTCAACGTGCAAAGAACTTAAAAAAAAGCAATAAAAAAAAAACAAATCGGGGCAATAAAATTGGTTTAGTAGTGTCAAAAATGAGTTGTAGTATAAGTATGTAGTAGTATAAGCAAGATAAGTAGTAGTGGAAGAAGTATAAGTAGTATTTAAGAAGTATGGAAATAGTAGTAGTAGAAATGTAAATGGTAGTAGTAGGAGTAGTAGTACATAATAATATTATTAGAAATTAAAAAAAGTATACCGGAGTTTTCAGGGGACACTCACGGGGCAGTAAAGCACTTTCCACATCGTTATAATAATTAAAATATTATCATGATAGTCTCCGTAAGTGTGTCTGTTAAAATCTAATCTATTAATCGCAGTTAAGCATTTTCAAATAAGATATTCTTAAATGTTATCTTTTCAAAATACCAATATTATGTACTAAATAAAAACCTACACATGGCGCCTATTCAAATTTGGGGGCCAGCACGTTGTCAATTTATCAGCATCACGCTCTTAAGATTCCAACTAAACAGAGCGAACGAAACTGAGGCGCTGACGTCGACGTCAACAGCTGCTGCTTGCGTCAACGTCAACGTCAATGTGAGTGTCGGCAGAGCTGAGCTGAGCAGAGATGCTGTGCGAACAGTTGAAGTTGAGTCAAGTTAAATATTGAGCTGAACTGAGTTGGTTTCGCTTGATGGTTGGTCGCGGTTTCTGTGTCTGCTTTCAGTTTCATTTGAGACGTTGTCGCGGCCGCAAGTGTTGAACATAGCTCAACAACAACACACAATACAACACAGCACAACACAAATAACACGCAACGTGTGTGCCGCTGCTAAATAAACAACAACAACAACAATAAAGTGTACATTTAAACGGGTTAATCAATACAATACAATAACAGCACGTTGGTAAAAAAGACTGCACAAAGTGCAAGTGATTAAATTTTTGTTGCTGCTGTTGCTTTGCATAATCGTCGATTCATAAACAATGCAAAGAAGTGCGCAAAAAGCATAAATAAAGTGCAATCGTTTTACATATTTTAAATTCAATATCCAATAAAAAAATAAACGTATATATACATATATATTTTCATATTGTATATACTACAAAAAGTCCGGCCGCAAAAACAAGTTCGTTGCCTAAGTCATTTGTTTGCGAGACGAACGTCTGACCGTTCGTTCCACCAACTATCCATATCCATACTTTCGAAAACTTAATTATTTATAATACTCGCTATTTATTGCTAATATATGCAATCTATACAATAAACATCCAGCTCGCCACGTCAACAAGAAGTCGCTTAAGAAGCGAACAAAACTAAGGCAAGTGCTACATGAGAGAGAGGGAGAGGGAGAGGAACAACAACAATAAATATATAAAACAAAGAATTTGTGTGCTCAAAATGCCAAATGTCAAACTGAAAATCGAACAATAAATATTCAAAAATTTAAATATACACAATATATATAAATCAAAGACGAAAATAATATAAACAAATTAAGCATCGATGAGCCAAAATCAAATAAATCATTTACAAAATTGCTGCCATTTCAATGTCAGGCATAAAAAAAAGCAACAAAACTGAAAAACAACAATAAGTCAACGGCGCGTGGGTTTAATCTGAAGGGTCTCTGAAACGTCTACAGAACACAACTGCCACAATTCGAGTGCATTTTTTATTGCAAATTGCATTTTGTGTTGTTTGCGTTTCAAATGGACGCAATTTTCAAACACTGCAAAATGAATGAACGAATGGCAGATGCCCTGGAAAATACTCTGAAAACTGTTTTCAGTTTGGTATACTATGAATTGAAAGACTTTTCTTTGCAAAAAATAATAATTGTAATTTCTTATAAAAAAATCTTTGAAGATTTAAAGCACAATTGATCAAATCCCTCACTTCCACTGACATAGGGTAAACCTTAAAAAATACAACAAAAGTGTACAAAACGCAATTTGAATTTATAATTTTTGCAATTATTTTTCATTAATTTGTCGTGCTGTAAAAAAAAAACGCCAGGCAAGTGATATAAAAAATCATAGCGCATATTTCAAATGCTTACGCGCTATGTGAATTATATATCGACCCCCCTGAAACGTTTCCCCCTTGGCCTTAGTTTCCCCACTCGTATAATTGCAAATGGCAGCGCGTTTCTAATTTGTTTATAGAATTTCAAATATCAGCTGCCGTTTGTTGATTGATGAACTAACGCAGCCTGTTATCCCCTCACACTCATTCCCACATTGTGTCTCTAATTTGATTTTTTGTTAATTACAAATAAATTGCCTATAAAGAATAATAAACAAATTAACAAATTATTTACTGAGCTAACACTTTTTAGCTTCAGTTTGTACAGTTTGTTGTGTGTACTCGCTGAATTAACAATCTCCCGTCAACTGAACATTTCAAAGCTATCGAAAAGTGATATATTGAGTTCTCTGATTGATGTCGGAGTTAAGATCATGATGTTCTTTTTGTTGATTAAGATGAGCACGTTTATTTTACAAATATGAGAAGATTTCAAGACCTGCTGCTTGGCCTCTACTGATGGCACGTAAGCAATTTGAAAGTTATTCTATTCAGAGTTGTTTGAAACTTTCCAGAGTTAGATAAAAATAACTTATATATTGGAACTGAGTCTTTAAATAACTTGGCAGCTATTTGGATTAGGTTGCTTACTCTGACTAATGTAATTTATGTTTATTTCAATCTGATTACACAATATTTATAAATTTCTAGGCAATAAAACTCATAGCAAAATCTTAATAATTTTATTATTATTTACTTTCTTTACAGTCAGAGTAAGGGTTTGTCATAAATTAGTTAAGCAGTTAATTATAGGGATTTCCAAAGGTAATTTAGTTTCCTCCGTTTATAAAACAGCAGAATTGCAGTATTTCCTTACATAAGAAGTGGATTGTAAACGTTAAAGTAATTGCATCCCATTGACTATAGGCGATTATAATAATTATTTTGTGGCCATAAAATTGATTACAAGTGTCAAAATGAGTTGCATGACCGACAATTAGCAATGTGATCAACAGATTTCACGCTTTAACAGACTTGACTGAACACTTTTTTATATATATATTTATACTAAGTAGAGTCAGATAATCAACTGAACGACTTAAGAAGCGGAAACATAAACCTTACAGAGATTAGATTAGCTTTAATATTAATCAAAAGCTACGTGCTAATGTTGAAGAATGCTTAAACACTTGCTGTACATTTATGAATGAATAAAGTGAATATTCGATAGTATCGATAAACGGAAAATTCACAGACGTACGTGTTAATTGAAAGCAGAAATGCATTACACTTGGTTCCGTTCCGTTTTAGTGGAATGTCAATGGCACAGTGACAGATTCTCAATGGAATCCAAGAATTTGATGTCATGGTAATTGCAATCAATACTGCTCTCTGAGATCTTTAAGCTTCTGTCGAACCGGCTACACGATACACGCATTGACCTTGCGACGCTTCCAAAGTGTACAAATCAATGTTCGAATTCAGAAAATAAAAATTTATAAAAATAAAAAACGCTTCGTGCGCAGCTGCCAAAAAGAAAAAAACGAGAAAAACGAACGCAGAATATTTTAACTTAATTTATTTCCATATGTCGACTGTGCTATTGTTGTTGTATATGCGTAAATAGCAACAACAACAACTTTTACTACTACTACTACAGCTTTGTGAGTGTTGATTTATTTAACAAACCTTTTAATTTTATTATTTTTGTTTTTGCATATTGTTAATTAATGGCAACTGTTAGGAGCAGGAGTTGACCACGTTGTTGCACACACATCACGAGACAAAAAACGAAACCAACAACAATATAAACAACAACTGATGAGCCAAGAAATCAATCATTCAAATTGATTTGTTGCTAATTTGTTATTCAAACAAGACGCTATCCAAACTCAAGTCAAACCAATAAACGCAAAATGCATTCATAAAATAATAATAAAACGAAATAAAAGAAATAAATCTTGGAATTATAAAGACATACATACAAACTTACAAATTCATATGTATGTATTAGTGTTGTATGTATTATCCAAGTGCTAATTGCATTTAGTTAATTAAATGTTAAAAGTTGAGCAAATTGAGCGAAACAACATTGGAAATGCGAAGGCAAAAAACGTCAAGAGAGAATAGCAAGACAAGAGTGATCGACTACTAGATACCATAGAAGTGTTTGCAATGAAGGCTTAATAAAGCTTCTACTTTCTTCTTTTCAACTTTTTTTTCTTAACTACTTATAATGATTTTAGATTTAATTAAAATATATTTTCTAACTAAAACTACCTATCTTCTTTTTTTAAATTTTCAATGCTTTCAAGTGTATTTAAACATGAAATTGCCAAGTGCAGGCATTCTTGGTTATCATTATAATAGCTATGGCTCTAATATGGGGTCTAATAAAAACATGCACACACTCATGTGTCTTCATAAATAAGTTGTCAGTGTTGTTGCTGCATTTTGTGCGTCTCACGCTTTGGTCATTTGCTAATGTCAACGGCTCAAAAGTTGCCGCCTGCTCTTCGTTTTCCTCAGCTGCAGCAGGTTTCGACAAATACGTAGTAAAAAAAAATTAAAAAACTGCCGAAAACCTTGACCATATGTTTGAGTTGTTTGTTTTTATTTTTCTACAATCCATTTATACACGAGGGGATTTTCGAATGCATTAGCTACCGTTTGGCATTTATTATTGTTTTATTTTATTTTTTGCATGGAGAATTTCTCACCCCTTCAACAGTTGTCTTCAATTTTGCACATACAACAGTTTGGATTGTTTTTATCTTTAATTTTCTACCTTGTTTTGTTTCTGTATTTAACGCTCGTTTGCTTTTCTTGTTTTACATTGAGTCTTTTCTATAAACATGACATTTCTTAAATATTTGTCTTTCAGTTCATCAAGCTTAAAGCGTGGTAAGCGCAATTTTTTCCACAAATTAAGCTTTCAATAGCAAAGCATAAGATTATATTGATGTTTAAGAAAATACCCTGTAAGCTAAATAGTTAGCTTAACTTTGTCTCACTTAAATGATTTAAAATGGCAACAGTGTCTGACATTCGCAACGGAAATCTACCCTCTTTTGATGATCTGCTTGGCATTCGATGTGTCAATTGAGAATTCCATGGAAGTTCCCCGTTCAAATATTTTGTTAATTATTAGATCCCTTTTAACACGCTTCAAAAATTCATACAATTTATAATGAATAAATTTATCATTAACTTTTTGATATACTCTTGCAAAGGATAACTTTTGCATAATCTTTTTTTGAATCCATAAAATATTTAATTGTATTCTTTAATAGAAAGATGGGTTTAGTAAATAAATATTTTATAATTTTCTATAATGGTTTAACTCTTATTTATAGTAACGGATAGAAAATATGGCTCGATAAATGAGAATTTTCAAGCGATTTCAAACAATGTTAACTTCATAAACTTATGCTTAATATTGATTTATTAACAAAAGTTATATTTAAGGCTATTCATTCTTCATCTATCCACAAACACATGTTCGTTCTTCTGTTTTTTTTTTTTGTGGTCCATTATCGATAATTATTGAAACTGCTTTTAATAGCAGAGAATAATCAAATAATTGTGAACACATTTCACTTTTGCGCATTGCGAAAGTGTCGAAACTACTTATGAAAATAACGGTAATTTGAACGTAATAATAGCAACAAAAAAAATAATAACAGCCACAATAATAATAATAGCTGATAATTGCGTCAACTTAAAGAGAGGCAATCAATCAAAACTCTCATTGGTTTGCTTTCAAAAAATGTTTTTTGATTTATTGTTTTTTATTGTTGTTTGCAGATTCGTTGGAGGAAACGAGGAGCATAAGAAGAAGAAGACTTGACCAAACAACACTCAAGTAAAACAGATTCCATTTCAATGATACTGCGGACGAGTCTCTGGTTGCTTGGACTGCTGCTGTTGACGCTGCTGCAGATTCAGGTGGAGGCCAAGGACGAGGATTATGGCGAAAATGGGGACAATGCAAGTGGAGGTTACGAAGGCAGCGATGATATCTATGGACCAGCTCAACAGGAGACGGATCTGGAAGCTGACATGCAACAACAACGCAACAGCGTCGAGGGCGATGACACATCCAAACAATCCAATCGGACTGATAACGCATTGCCCCTTATGGAAGAGCCGGACGCAACCACAATCAAAGTGCCAGAGGCGCCACTGCCCACTGCTCCGAAGGCATTCACCGAGCAGGATGAGAATACAGCGGCTGAGGTGATGGAGGATGCGCCCACTCAGAAGCAGGAAAAGAAAATGGAGAAGCCAGCGAAGCATTCACAGGAGTACTACTACGATGAGATGCACGACGAGGAGCAGGCGGAAGTAGCCCAAGGAGATCAGCACCAGCAGCCACAGGAGGAATTGCCCACAACCACAACCGTGCCCGAGTATGTGCGCAAGGCGAAAGCGGAAAGACATCCCAAAGCTCAAAGCAGCGACTATACCGAAGAAGATGTAATGATGGAGCAGCAAACGCGGCCAGCAGAGCACGAAGAGGAGATCATCTATTATGATGAGCCGGCACAGCCGCAGGCGCACGTTCAACAGCTGCCCACGCACAACAATGCGAAGCCCTTCAAGGCCAACTCCGATGAATATTACTACGATGATCAGGTCGACAATGTCGAGCATCGCACCGTGAAGACCACAACAAAAACAACAACCGAAGCGCCTTATCCAGTGTTGCAGTCGCGTTTTGGCGGCTTTGGAAATTGGCCCACACTGACACCCAACTTGTTGGCCACCAGTGCTCCAGCAACAACTACAAGCACAACAACAACAACAACAACAACGTCAACGACAACAACAACGCCAGCTCCACGTAAGCAATCGAAGCATATACATTTGGCCAAACCAGAGCTGTTGCCTGCGGATCAACTGCGCAACTACATCAAGGATGTTTACATCCGCATGCCCTTGGCCGTGATTGTGGATCCTTCGGCTGCCTCACTGGATCAGGCCAAGCGACTGTACATTGATGCTCTGCAAGACAAGAATATCAACATCAAAATTGTGCTGGTCACCCTGAATGAATCGGGTAAGTGAATCGTCTCTATTTCGATAATATATCGATAACATTTTTGGTCCTTTTGGCAGGTGTACCGTCCGCTTTCAGCTTTAACAACACACACGAGTTCATTGCGGGTCTGAATAGCACCAAGGAGCACGAGGGCGGCAATGCTTTTGTGGGCGTGTTGCAGGCAGCCGAATTAGTACCCTACGATAGTGCCATTTTCATCTCAACGGCTGTGATACCACCGCACACCGAAATTGTTCAGGATGCGGCCATAACGCTGTTAAAGAAACGCATACGCGTGAGTTCTTTGAACGAGAAAGCTTTTAAAGGCTCTCTCTCTCTCTCTCTCAAGCTTTTAACTATAAAAACTTGCAGAACTAACACTATTTTCATCTCGTTTCTGCGCATGTCTTTGCAGCTGTTTATGCTGTGGTACGGCGAGCGTTCCGCAAGTGAGAACGAAACCGAGGAGGCTGTGGGCGGCATACTCGGCGAGGTTGCCATTCGCTCTGGCGGCGAAATCATACACATTGTGAGCACCGAGCACGGACAACACATAGCGGGCAATACGGTAAACGAAACCAAAACATAAAACAAGAAAGTAAAGTTATCTGCGGCACGCCGAAGATTTGATGCTCTTACTAAAAAATACATCTCAAAGTGTCTTAAAAAATTATAGGTAGTATCATACAAAGTTTAATTCTCGACTGATTCTTTCTCTGAAAGCAATATATTATACTTCAGTATGATTTTTTATGTAGACCTTTTCAGACTAGACTTTGTTTATGTATTATATATTTTCTCTCAAATCATCCAGTTTAAATAAAAATAGGCAGAAATAGAACATACATATATATTTTATGGAGTGTTCCACGTCTTCTTAAATAAACAACACATTTTATGATAAAATTGAAATACCCTCCAAATACCCGCAAGGGTATAAAAACAACAATCGTAATTAGTGTAATTAAAAGGCTGATGGAGCTCAGTTGAGCTCAACCAGATAGCTAGCCTGCTGCTAAGTGTTGAAATTGAAAGTGGCGACAACAACAACAATAATAACAAAAACAATAACAACAAGTGTTGCCCAAGCAGCCAAGTGAGACGCAAATATAGCTTGGATTACCTTTCGGGCAGGTGCTCAAGAGCACGACGCGACTTGTTGCTGTTGATGATGTTGCATCTTTGTGCAAAACTAGGTTATGGAAAGAAAAGTGAAGGGCAAATTTGTTTATAGAAAGGAAACTAGACATTCCAAACAATAACAACAACAACTATTACTACTGCCAAGTGTTGTTAAACATCTTCTTTGATTTCCAATTGCAGCTAACGCTCGTCTCGGATGAGTATCAAGGATCACAGGAGTTGGAACTGCCGGTGGATACAACGCTATCAAGTTTGCATGTGCGCATCGATGCCAACATGCGGCGTGCCTCACTGTCAACACCCAATGGTGGTTAGTTCAACAGTTAACCCAACACACCCACACACAAACACACACACAGCTATTTCACTCTTTAGTACTAAACAACAATTTGTTGAAGACGTCGAAAGCAAATCAGAGCAGGGTTGTATACTTCATGGTAGTGTTGTATAAGTTCAGCGTGTACGGGTTTCACCAATAAGCGATCTTCAATGTTGTGGCACGCTTAAGTGTACGCCACGTTTAGGCTAGCATCGATTTAAGACGTTTTTTGTAGCTAACTATCTATATAAATATTGTATGTTAATTTAATTCTCATCACGCTCTTCTTTCTTTTCTATCACAAATTCTATCTCTTACTAAAGCCAGTGTTTCAATATGTCTCAAGAGTCAACTGTACTTATTTATATGTGCTTAGCTAGTAAGTTCTTTATGTTAACCAATCTCCTCCACACTCCCCAAATTTCCCACACATCTTTTATGTACATAGCAAAAAAAAAAAAACAAACAATAATAAAAGAAAATTTCCCCCAACGCTTTCCTTAACCAAAACGCTAGCTTAATGCTCAAAACCTAACATTTAACTTGTAGTACAAAAGAAATTCTTCAAATATACATACAGATACATATACATATATGTTTAATGTTTTACACAATAAAAATAATAAATGTTTAGCTTTTAAGGGTCTACAATAAAAACAGCAACAGCGTTTAGAAACCAAAATGGCAAATAACAAACCAAATTTATATTTATAAATCCCAGCACAATTTTAACTCGACTTTGCACCTTTTGTCCTTTGTTTTGTCCTGCGCGTAAGTATTTCACTTATTTCAAATTTTTCTAACTCTCAACTTTATCCAGCACAATTTGTAACTGCTTTCTAACCTTAAGGCACAACCATATTTATTAACTAATTGCTATCAATTTGGCCTTATAGCCGGATTCTCGCATTAATCACTCTAGCCAACAGCTAGGTCCACGTATTTGTGTTCAAAGTTCATCATCGGCTTTTGTATGAATATAAATAGATTAAATGCCCAGACAATTTGCAATTATGAGTCAAGAACTGGCGAGCAATCTATAGTCGATTGTTTCCCAACAAAGCTGAAGTCAGCCTAGCTGAGACTCCAATGGGAACGTCAGCTTATTTCAAAAGCTTTTTGTAAATCAAGTCTACGTTCAAACAGATGTTTTAATGTGCTTTAAAAATTCCGGTTTCAATTTTAACTCGTTGACTTATGAACTTTTGTTATTTCTGTTATGTGATTCAAGTTTATTTTTAAAAACAACTTTGTACTAATTTTGTTCAAATGTTGCATATTTTCAATATTTACAAAACACAAATACGCCATAAACACATTAAATAGCTTGCGGAAGTAAAACACTGATAGCGTGAGAGATACAGAGAGAGAGAACAACTTGACGAAAGCGCGCTCTCCCTCACAAACACACACATCCACCCACATAGCTTGGGGAACTTTACCGCTATTTTTTGTACAAATCAATTGAAGTTGCTTCGCTTTTTGCCTGGCGCAACACCAAAAAGATTGCAACGAGCAGTTTGTAAAAGCAAAAAACTGAAAGCATTAGCGCACAATTCAAATGAATCACAGATAAGCACTTATGCACATGTGGCAAAACAATATATAAATAATTGCCATAATTTCACAGCGCAGCAATAGTCGATTTTATATTTTTATAAATATATGCAAATACATACACATAAGTTACACAGTCACCATGCATTTGTCCATTGCCATGGCCAAGTTCAAAAGTGGCCTGACTAAAATCGCCAACTGCGACACGAATTAAAATTAATACTTTAACGTTTTGGCCATGTCAGGTGCCAAGCGGATATATTAGGTACATTTAACGCGACGTGTTTAACGCTTAGGCGTCATCAAATTATTTAATAATTTGTTTGATTTCCCAGTAAGGAACAATTGTTTTTTCACCAAGTATCTTTCAAAACTATTTTCCTTCCACAACACAACAACAACAACAAAATGACACCAACAACAGACCAGCTGCTGCATAAAATACACAACAGCCGCAGAGTTGCCAGCAAACCAACAGCTGCTTTTGTTTTTTGTAATATATTTAATATACTTGATAATCACTTGCACAAATTGTTGGGTTGAGTGTTAAGCTGCTTTAATTATCAGCTAATTATTTGACTTGCTTGCAATTAATACATTTTATTTGCAATTTATGTATTCATTACACACTACACAGTCTGGCAACGCTGAACTTAAACAGCTGTTCACGCGTGCGCAGTGAATGGCAAAATAGCACCTGTTAACTTGTTTATACATATATGTCTGCATTTTATTTTTATTTAGACATAAATTTAAAGAAACTAGTCAAATTCAAGTCAACGAACGATACACGAAATGCCAATAATGACGAACTGGACGCTTACGTACCGCTTAACAAGCTGCGCAAAGCGACAATCTTCAAGCTGCAACTGACGCCGCAATTGACCAACAAGAAATACAATGTTTTTGTACGCGCCGAACGTAAAGCTGATGTTTTTCTTGGTAAGTTGAAAACCAATCAATTTTTGAATGTATAAAAGTCAACTAGGCAAGCGCGCTTGACGCATACAACTGAGCAGAATGTTTATTTAAATATGCGATGTGTTTCTTGTCTCATCACAACAACAAAAGCAACAACGTAGACTACATTATTTCACTGTTGCTCTGTTGTTATTGATAACAAGCCGCTGATAACCGTATCAACCTTGAGAGCGGCTAGTAAGCGTCATTCCAAGCGAAACGGATTGATTGTTGACGCCAACTATATTTCACCAACAACAAACACGTGTTCCGTTTAAATGCACTCATTGTTGGCGTTTCCTCTTGTCAATTTGCAGGTGATATTATTAAACGCATTGATAGCTACTATTCACATGGGCAAAGTGAACCTAGATGGTCTGCTCCGGCCAAGCTGAAGTTCCCTGAAACACGGGAGAAGCTGGAGAATGATATTGACTCGCCCAAGAGCGAAGTGGAAACATTCTCCGACAAGGAGCTTGTGCATCCGACAACGAGCCTCAATCAAACACAGTTTGCCGCTGCAACGGGAGAACCGCAACGTGCCAGCCTCAATGCCATGTTGCTGCAACGCTGTGGCACCAAAATTGAACTCAACACACAATCCCAGCTGCTAATCACGCCAGGACAAATCTCCACACTCTTATTCGAGGTGACAAATATGCGGGCAGAGCGTGTATATCAAACGGTTCAAGTGACTGACGAACGTCGTTTTCTCGTGCAGCTGACACCAACGAGGCGAGTTTATAAGGCAGTTAATCTCTACAAGAAAATAGAGATCCCTAGTGTTATTTGTTAAAATTCTAATAAGAGATTCATTTATATTGCAGTTTCAATTTACGTGCACATGAAACGGGCACTGTGCGTCTAACTGTGCTGGCGCCAGCGGGTACAGCGACAGGAACAACGGACAGAATCACATTCACCAGCTATGGACGTGAAACGGCCACAATGTCGCTCAGCTTGAGGGTGACATCCAGCTTTGATGCGCAGGTGAGTGTGTGCTGCAAGCCTCTATCATTTACAGCTCTAAGGACTATCTGTTTATATAGGACATTACTGGTCCCAATTTGTCCTGGGAGTTTGGCAATCGCTGCGATTACGTATCCAATGATGGACAGAGTTGTGGCGACCGTTTTTGGACACTTGATGTCACCGCACAGGATTGGCAATCGGGCATGCTGCGCTTGCAGGCAACTCCACCGGATGGACTGTTTTACAGAAATTATTATACGGCCGGCACAACGGAGCCACTGAAAGCCACCTACATGGCCTCTTGCTGTGAGCCCAAGGTGGCCATTACGGCTTACGATGCGGCAGGCAATCAGCGTAGCATTAACATCGATGTCAGGGATGTGGTCTTAACGGAAGCTGCCATTGCGGCCATTTGTCTTGGCGCCATTCTGTTGCTGCTGCTGATAGTGCTGATCATTTGGAGCATTATTTGGTGTTGCAAGCGACGCAAGGTGTCGTTGGAGTTGCCCACGTATCGATCGCACTCCACGCGCAGCATGGAATAGTTTAATTCACATTTTGCCAACAAAAAAACAACGAATTTTAAGTATTTCCCATAATAAAATAATTAAGAACAATTGCAACGTACACAAAATACCCTTGAGCTTACGAGCGACGGGTATTAAAAACGGGTGGAAAACTGTTATCAGCCAAAAAATTGAAGCAACAAGTGACAATTGAACTGTGGCACACTCTTTCTCTCACTCTTTCTGTGTCTCTGTTTTACTCTCTTTGTTGCCTCTCCCGTTGCTGACACACTTACCGCGATTGAGAATGCCAGCGATGAGAGCGTTCGTTGGCTGCGGAGGCGGTGCATGCACCACGGGCGGCGCTGCTGGCAGCAGGAGCGGCTTATTGGGAAAGTCATCAAAGGTGAGGCCCGTCACAGAAGCGCTGAGCAATGGGTTTTTAACAATTCGGTTTGCATTGTTGTTGACGCGCGACGACGACGACACGTCACCTTTGGAACGTTCGGACATGTTTACAACCGCGATGCGTTCAGTCAAGGCGCGTTCTGCGTTGCGCAATGTAAATTTTGCCAGACAATAGATTTAGTTTTTGGGTCCACAACGGGTGCAAAGTTAAGAAAAACAAGACAATCAAAAATTTACTTGCAACGCGCACAAAACCTTTACCAGGGCTGCAGGCTACAGCAAAACTGTAAGGTGTCCAAAATCGTTAAGTGTGGAGTGGCTCTACGCTGCCTTCGTCAAGTGTGGAGCAACGTTAACGTGTGAATAACTCAGCTTTTCCTAGCGACTAATATATTTTTCAGCGCGGTAAAATTCTGTTATTAATATTTCCTTCTATATTTAATACAAAATTGTTTACTCATGAATTATAGTTCAGTTGTTGTTATTGGCCAAATTGCAACTGTTGATTTACTGTGGCTGTAAGTTTACAGCGACGCGGCTATTGTTTTGTTCTAAAAAGCACCTCAGTGGAATTATTTTAGAGCAGTGGTCGGCACCAAGGTGAATTTACTATTAGTAAATCCACCTTGGTCGGCACCAACACAGTTTGCATTGCGTTAGTGTGCATTTTTGTTCGCCTAACAGCGGAATAACAGCGACGTTAACAGAAGCAAATCGTAGAAGTGTGTCGTACGTGAGTGTACATGAGCGACAGCGCAGTAGCTACGCAAGTTTCCTATGCCATGGGATGGCCGTGCCGACCGCTGTTTTAGAGCATTAGCTCTCACTAATAATTGGACTTTATATTTGTGAAGTACTGCACGGTAAGTTCATGCTCAGATAATTTGTAAATATGTATGTATTTTTACAAACTGACTGGTTATTTGACTGCTCAAGGTCAATAAAACTACAGTTCCCAATATTTGCCAGTAGTTTGATTTCGAATAAAAGTAGCTGCTCTGCACCTGTTGCATTACGTACATATGCATTTATGTATTAGAAAAGCTCTGTTAAGTTCTTTGTACATTACAAGAATAACAACTACAACACATATGTATGTACACCTGTATTTGAATATTTATGATCTATAAAAGTTAGAATAATAAAATTGAGATACACCCATTGAAGTTGTGCTAACATAGAGGTCAATTTCAATAACATTGTGGAATACGTTATTTTTTGAACTACTTGAATTTTTATTAATTACATCAATTTGAATTCAAAAGTTGGTAAAGGTCTAGTAGCAGGAAGCCAGTCTCAAAACAAAAACACACACACACAGAAAGAGGGCGATTTATAATGAATTTAGGTGAAACAATTTTTAGAGGGTCTTTGCTAGTTTTTTTATTGTTAAATTTTGAAATTTAAATAAAAATTTACTTTTTTCACTTGTGTTTTTGTTGTTTATCATGGCTGCTTTGGGTTTTGCATGGTTGCTTTTGGTGGCTACTGCTACTAGACTGTTACCAAACAATTTATTTTCAATTGTTTCTGATTTTTATAAAAAAAAAATTACAAGGTTCTCAATTAATTTGTGTATTAAAATTTTTATTGGAATAGTTGGAGTGATTTGTTTTTTATTGGTGCTTTTATAATACCCTTTGGAAAGGGCATTGAGATAAAAGCTAAAGTGTTTACCTATGCTGCCTTATCAGAGAGGGAGACCCACTCTCTCTCTCTCTCTCTCTCTGCTGATAACAGCCCCAGTTTCGTTGCCAACTGTTTTCACATTTAACCAACAGTAAATCTCACTTGGAGTTCATTCGCAGGTTGCTCGAGAAACATTAAACATGTCGGGAAAACTAATTCGTTGGGGCATCGCATCCGCTGGCAAGATTAGCGAGGATTTTGTGATTGCCCTGAGCACACTTCCAGCCAGCGATCACAAGGTGGTTGCAGTGGCTGCACGTGCTCAGGATCGTGCTCAGGAGTTCGCCAAAAAGCATGAGATCCCCACTGCCTATGGGAGCTACGAGGAGTTGGCCAAATGCAAGGATGTGGGTGAGTCTTGCCATTGTATTTAATGTAATAAGATGTAATAAGTACTAAGAATACCAAAACTAGGAAGCATTTAATATGGAAATAAAAATTAGGAAACTAAAATATAAATAAAAAAAGGAAAACAAAATTGCAAGTCAAAAATTAGAAAAAGTCAAAATCTAAAATATTTTATTGCAAACTCGCGCTATCCAATAAAATCTTGAACTTTTTCTTATAATTATTTATTATTATCTTAATATTTCTTTTCGTTCCTCTTTTTTGAATTCCTGCAATTAATTAATCGATCATAATATAATTTACAAATTTAAATACTGCCTGATGAATGCGATTTTTAATCAAACATTTTTGATTTCGGCTTTTCCTATATTTTGTTATCCAAATTTATTTTTCCCAATTTTTTTACTCTCAAAATATCTCACAGTTGAATTTTCTAATTTATGATTCGCATTTTTTTCATTCTAATTTTGGATGTTTTTTTTTCTTTGTTTTTACTATTCCTAAAAAAATATTCGGAAATCGTTTGAGGTACCGGCATTGGATTTCTAAGTATCCCATCTTAACCTAACTGCTTTTCCAGATGTGGTCTACATTGGCGTGTTGAATCCACAGCATTACGAGGTCTCCCTGCTGATGCTGAACCATGGCAAGCATGTGCTCTGCGAGAAACCGCTGGCGATGAACAAGAAGCAAGTGGAGGGCATCCTGGCGGCGGCCAGGGCCAATAAACGCTTCTTCATGGAGGCTGTCTGGTCGCGCTTCTTTCCCAGCTATCAGCATGTGCGCCAGCTCATCCAGACCGGCGCTCTGGGCGAGATCAAGGAGGTGGTGGTCAACTTTGGTTTCCCTCTGGCCAGTGTCGATCGTTTGCAGTAAGTTTGCAACTACATTCAAAGATAATTGGCGATACATAGATGGTAATGTGATGCCATTGCAGGAAACGTGAGCTGGGCGGAGGTGTCGTCTATGATCTTGGCGTCTACACCATTCAGGCGGCACAGTGGGCCTTCCAGGAGGCACCACAGAAAATTGAATCGAGTGGCACCACAAATGCCGAGGGCATCGATGATGATGTGAGCGCCACTTTGACCTACAGCGGTGGACGCACTGCACGCATGCGTGTCAGCTCCAAGGAGAAACTGGACAACCTGGCGGTGATCAAGGGCAGCAAAGGACAAGTGACGGTAAGCAAACAACAACGCGCCCCTTTCGATGAATTGAAAAATTCCAGCTCAAGTCTCGCTCACTGATAACTGGCTGTTCACGTTGCCGTCGCCTGATCAAAGCTCTTATCAGCATTGGTCTGACTCTACAGACCATGCCTTATCTTATGCCCCCCATTTGATTATCCATTTTGACTGTGAGATTTTTGTCTTGTTGTTACAGTTGGTGGATTTCTGGTCGCCCAACAAACTCATCGATATTGATGGCAAGGAGAGGGAATGGTTGCCCCCTAAGGGCAAACATACCACCAATTATGGCAACTCGGAGGCCATGCGCTACGAGGCGGAGGCAGTGCGTCAGTCCATACTCGCTGGCGAGGTGGAGAACAAAACCGTCAGCTATGCGGACAGTTTGCTGTTCGCACAAATCGAGGATACGATCCGTAAGCAGATCGGTGTGCTTAACAAATTCGATGAGGAACAATAAATATAATAATATATTAACTGTTGTAATTAATTTGTCATTTCCAAATTGATGGATTCGTTACAGTCAACACATTTATAGTATTTAATATCAGATAAACTTGTAACTTTAAAAAATATATTAAAATTAAATGAATTCTTATCTATCATAATCATAATAATCTTTGTCAATTATTTATTATTATAATTGTGTCTCGATGCTTCTTTAAAATTATTCCCATAAATTTGTTTAAAATTTATGTAAAGTTCTTAAAGTTATTTTAGAGAAAGCAAAAAAAGGAGATATGATTTTGTGGAGGTAAACAATTTAAAAATAAAAACTATTTTCGAAAATAAAAGACACTTATTGGAGTACACAATTTCATATTTAAGTTTGATGTCGTAAAAATGCAACGATTTATTTGAAATAAAACATTTTTTTAGGATCGACACATAGCAAAAAAGGGGCTCGTCTTTAAACTGATTATCATTTAAACTGACTTTCATTCAACATTTACTGGTGTATAGAAAATAAAAAAAAAATAGAGTAAAGTCAGATCTTCGGAGCCCTTCCAAACGGATTGTCTTGGATTATCACATTATCTCTATTTCGAGATACTGACATATATTCGAGATATTTTTAATCGAAAATATTTCATAATTATACCCGTTGCTTAAAAAATAAGTAAAAGGGTATTTTGTATTCGTTGCAATGTATGTAACAGGGAGAAGAAAGCTTCTCCGACCCTATAAAGTATATATATTCTTGATAAGCATCAACAGCCGAGTGGATATAGCCAAGTCCGTCCGTCCGTCTGTGTGAGCACAATTTTTAAGATATGAGGATTTTTTTTTGCTAATTGAAGTTAACTACTATTATTACCAGATATCCTACTAAATCGTAACAAGATCGGACAAATAGAAATTTGGTAATGGCTTTTTTTTTTTTTTAACAATAACGAAATTTCTTTTATTTTGGTAATGGCTGATTTAAGTTTTTAGGCAATATAATTGCCTAAAAGTATGCAATAAAATATTTAAATAAGTAACGGGTATACTAAGGTCGGGAGCTCGACTATAGCCTTTCCCACTTGTTTTCTAATACGTTTTTTCAAACATAATATCTGTGAGTTTGGTTGAGATTTGTTAAGCAACAAAACATTTTTCGATATTAAGCAATTCCCTGAACTTTGACCAGGAATTTGACCCACTTACAGGTCCAATTTCGCAAAAAAAAAATTGTATATTTATTATTATTAATTAAATTAATTAAATGAAATAAATAACAAGTTAAGAGAAGTTGCGCCCCATGCAGGTGTGCGAATGGAAAACCGCACGGGTTTTGTTATCAGTGAGGAATGTAGTGAAAAAATGCAATTGCAGCGAATGCAGATGCTAGGGACTGATAATGGGACAAACACACACCACACACCACTAGCGGACACCGAGTGTTGTCAGTTATGGCAACGATTTCGATCCGAGAACATTGATTGCGAACTCATCACGATGCAGGGCCAGCAACTGAACCTAAACTGGGGCATTGCAGCAGCTGGACGGATAACCCAAGATTTTGTGACAGCGCTGGGAACCATTGAGAGTTGCGGTCACTCGGTGATCGCCGTGGCGGATGTGGAGGGGGAACGTGCCCGGGAATTTGCACAGCGCAATCAGATATCACGACATTACGACGGCTTCGATGCGTTGTCCCAGGATCGAGAGGTGGACATTGTGTACGTGGGCACACTGAATCCCTATCACTATGCCGTGGTCCAGTTGATGCTGTCCCGGTGCAAGCATGTGCTGTGCGAGACGCCCATGTGCCTGGGATTGCCACAGGCTAGGGAACTCTATACACTGGCCGAACAGCGGGGAGTCTTCCTCATGGAGGGTGAGCTTAAGTACTAAAAATTGAGAATCAGAAATGCAAATAAACTAAATGCATAAATGTAATTAATGTTTAAAGTTAGACAAACAAATCTTGTATTGTAAATTTAAAATATACACTGGCGAACATATTTATTGGCACAGCAAGCAACTTAAGGTTTGGGTGCTAATTTTCAAAAAATCATGAAAAATATTTGCGAAGAGATTTCTTAAAACTTTTTTTGCAGTCACTCTTAAAATTGTTTGAAGAATTTTTTTGCATCCCAACATTTTTTGGAAAAAATCGAGGAAAAAAGTTTTGAAAGCTGACTTTTTTTAAAATTCTAATATTTCAATGGGTACTTAATGGGTTAAGGAAAGTTTTGCATCATTCAAATGGAATTTAGATGACCTTTCCAAATATATTTTTTAAATTTGAATAGCTTACAAAAGCTGTTATAGTAAAAGAAAGAGCGCACCTATTATTTTGTCCATGAGTGTATGTTCGCTAATGTATATTAAAAAGGAAAACAAAAAAAATCTAAATAAAATGTTGCAAATAAGCTGTGAGCAGGGTATTTCAAAGTCTGGCACTTTTTTTTTTAAGTTCAACTCTTAACGCAATTTTTTTATTTTTCAAGGCATGTGGAGTCGCTTCTTTCCCAGCTACGATCGGCTGAGGGAACTGCTCCTCAGCGATTCCATTGGCGAGGTGAATCTGATCAAGCTGCAGCATGGCTTTCGCCTGGTCAATGTAGAGAGGATTAACAGTCGGGCTCTAGGTGGATCCATTACCCTGGACATTGGCATTTATGCCCTGCAGCTGGGACAATTTGTCTTCGGCTCGCCACCCGTGAAGATCATTCCAAGTGGCACGCAATTGAATGGCGATCGCGTCGATGTTCAGACCGAATTTATACTCGACTATGGGGACAATCGTCGTCTGGTGGCGCTTGTCACAGGTCTGGAGAACCTAGAGAATGATGCGGTCATTGTGGGCACCAAAGGCGAGATTAAGGTGAGCCTTCTTATGAGTTTGTGATCCTCAATAAATCTCGAATACTAATAACTCTCAGCTCTCCAACTATTGGTGCTGCACTCAGTTGACGCGATCCAATGCGGCTCCAGAGACTTGGCCGCTGCCCAGCGCCAAGTTTGATTTCCATTACACCAACTCCTGTGGCTTGCGCTATCAGGCGGAGGAGGTGCGCAAGTGCATCGAGAAACGTCTCCTGGAAAGTCCCAAGTACACACATGCCGCCAGTCTGGAACTGATTGCCATTACGGATCAAATACGACGACAAATTGGTGTTCACTTTGAGGATATCGTTGGCCGAGAGTGTACTGAGTTAATGGCATAAGTTATTAATTATATTAATTATTTACAGTCCCAAAAGTGAAAACTTGCTCCAGTTGTTAATTTGTTTTCTATTTTGTATTCAATATTTATTTAAATAATTGCAATTACTTTTTACTTTTGTTTAGTTCACTTTACGTTTTGTTTTCATCTTTTTTTCCATTGTTTTAGCTTTTTTCGTTAATATTTGAAGTTGTTCTTGTGTATAAGTATTTCTACTTAATTCATTGGTTCATTAAGGCTAAAACAGCTAAGGTCAAAAATTTGGTAACTTAAACAACTAACTGAATACTTAAGAACATCGACAGGCGATAAATATATATTTAAAAAAAAAAAAAAACAATTCCAATTAATTTTGAAGGAAAAAGAAAACGACAAATTGTCAATTAAAAAGTTGGTTAATGATTTAGTAAGAAAAAAAAGCCAAAATAAAAAAAAACAATAAATTAAAACAGATTAATTAAAAAGGAAATGCTATACATTGAAATTGCGTCAAAGGATCAGTTTGTTTAAATTCGTTGAAACAACGCTGGACGTGAGGAAGAGAAGGATTAGAAAGCTTGCGGTTGATATTCATTTAACGATCAAAGGAAGTATGAATAGATTCAAAAGATTGTTAAAGATCCAAACCTAAGCAACGAAGTGACTAAATTACAATGTGTACTTAACGCTAATTAGTATCATTTAACAATTAAAACTGATTTATACATTCTCTCTTTATACTTAATTATATGCACGATTCTAATGCATATTTACAAACTAAACTCGCGGTTTGGAGTTGAGGGAAGGTCAAGTAGGAAATAAAAACCTAGACACGCATTCTCTTTTCTATCTTCAACTCAACTTCTTTGTTTTGTTTGTGTTTTCTTTTGATTCCATTCGCTGCCCACTTAAACATAATTAAGTCTTCTGCTGTGTAAAATTGCTATAAAAACTATCCCAGACTCCTCGCAATCAGCTTTAGATGTCGCTCGTCAAGGATTCAGTTAGATTTCCACTTGTATCCAGCGGCTGGCGAGGCTGTGGTTTTGAATTCACCACCTGAAGCTGGAGCTTGCGCTCATTATGCTCCAAGACGGCCACAATGGGCGTGGGATTGATTAATGGCGGTGACAACTCCTCGAAGGTCATGCAACTGCTGCGTTGCGCCTCCTCCACAATGGGCGGCGTGTCAATAGAATCAATGGTGCTATTACTATTGCTGCTGCTGCTCCGCACAGCGGTGTAACCCTCGGAGACGGCCACCAAAGCGCTTGTGGCATTACGATTGTGCTGCAACAGATCATTAATCTGCGAGAGACGAGACGAACTGCTAATGGGCGAGTTCAGGCTAATGAAGTCAGCTGGAACTGAGCCAGTTAGGCGCACTAATCCCGTGGAGCAATTGCTGGCCGTTAAGGCAATGCTGCTGCTGCTCCTGCTGCTGCTGTTGACGTTAACATTCATCGAGGAGGCGGTGGTTTCCAATGCATTCGCATGCTGATACTGAGTTGCATTCGAGGCGGTGGTAGTCGCATTGCCGAATGGAGGCACCGATGGCACCGCACACGAACTGTACGCTCCAGGAGATGCACTGCCGCCGGCTGTTGATGTCGTCTGCTGGTAACCAGTGTAGGAGTTGAGCTGTAATGGATAAAACTGTGTTAAATAGGATCAAGTCAAAGGGGAGTGGGTGAAGAGCGTGTGTTCCAGTTGTTCTGTTGGGATCTGGACTCCAAAGACAAATAAAGTGTTTTTACCCTGGGATCTTTAAAGGATTCTCCACTGACAAAGCCATCTTGACACAAGGGAGACCTCTGAAAAAAGCGTTCCACTGGCATCTCTAACTGCTTTCTCCGCTGTTCAACCCTAAACAAGGACTAAGTGCCTATTCAACCGGAATCTCTAGAAGATTCTTCAGGTATTTACATCTAACTATTTCTTAAAACAAGGATTCTCCAGGGATTTTACTCTGCTAACTTCAACAAATCCGCTGGAACACACTCCAGCTCCTCTCATCCGTTGCACACTCACCTGGGCGCTGCCATAGCCAAGGGTTTGATGATAGGTGGGCGTGAGTAGCTCACCATACGAGGGCGTGGCATTGCTACCGCTGGCAAATAGACCCGAGTCCAAGCTATCCAGCTGTGGATAGCTAGTAGCAAGTGGCGACACATTCGCCGGTGGCGTCTGTTGTTGCTGATAGTAGCTGACACTCGTTTCGGGCGTGTAAGCTGGCGAGGCATAGCCGGAGCTGTAGTTGGACTGCGGCTGCATGAAATAGCAATGCGACGAGGTGGAGGATGCGGCGACGGCGGCAGCAGCAGCTCCGGGTGAGATGACGCCAACGCTGCTGCTGCCCGTGGAGCTGTTGGAGTACACCAAACTACTGTTGACACTCGCAACTGGGGCTCCTTGGCTCTGACGTTGCTCCATGTCCAGACGCATGACCGTATGGATGTAATGGGTGCGCACTCGCGTAGGATTGAATTCCACACGTCCGACGGTGTTGCCACAAGCTTCGCGTGTGCAGCCGCAGGGGAACATGGCGCGATCCACTTGACACTTGATGCCCGCCTGGCTGCAGGCACAGGTCTCCGGATCGCAGAATTCCCGACAGGAGCAACCGCACACCTCGCGTGAGTTGCGAATGTCCCGGCAATCGATCTTCTCGCTCGCATCGATCTTTCGCACGCCGGCGGCTTTGAGGAGCGCACGTCGCTGCTTTGGCGTCACCGGCTGCAGGAAGCCATTGGAGCCATCGTCGGCATCGGAGCCGCTGCCTTCGCTTAGGTAATCCTCCTCGGACTCCTCGCTATCATCACTGCTGGAGCCGCCAACACGCAACTGTTGTTGTTGCTCCTGATTCTGATTCTGGCTGCGATGGGCACGCCTCAACTCGGCTGCGTGCTCCGCCAGCGTCATAGTCTTGAAGGCAATGTGCCTGGCGGCCATTCCCAGGGTGCAACCGCCGGCAGTGGGCACACAATTGAATCCCTGCTGGCGGGGAAAGTAGTAAACCTTGACGCTATCAAAGTTAATGGAGCGCTTGGAGCGTTTCTGTGCACTGGACAGACAGCCGGAGACGGAGGCAGAGGCGGAGGAGATGCTACTGTTCATGTCAGGCACCAGAGACAGTTCATCGTCCTCCAGGCGACGCTTCAAATTGGAACGCAGTGGTTTCTGCACTGTTGTTGTTGCTTCACTTGGAGCGGGTTCCGTTGTGATGGTTGTTGTTGTTTCTGCTGCTGTTGACGTTGTTGTGGTTGTTGTTGTATTGTGTCTATCGTTTTCACTGCCCAATCCCGAATCGGAGCCACCATCACTGCGCAGCAGCTCCTCCTCTTTGGTCTTGGTGGGCACCTTGGCTGATGAATCAGTTGGTGGAGGAGCTGTAACAACAATGTCATCGACATTTCCACTGTTGGTTGTTGCTGCCACTGCCTCCATTGGCGTGTCCAGCTTTAGCCAGAGTAATTCACCATTATTTTCAATTTCCTCCTCCTCATTGTCCGCCTCCTCGTCGCGTGCCAGCGGCTGCGTAAACTCATCAATGGCCAAAGGATCCTCCGAGATATTATCCGAGGCGAGCGATGAGTTCAGCTCATTGTCAGTTAACACAATAATCTCATTGTTGGGATAACTTTCCAGTTCCAGATACTGTTCCTCCAGCTCATCGTCATCCACATCCTCATCAGTTAATGTCACAGGTTCGTGTGCAAAATCCGCTAGTTCATCATCCAGTTGGAGTACCAGTGGCAATACAATTTTTGATTTAGCTACATGCACCACCTTTGTGGCATCGATAATTGATGTTTTTATTTGACGCTCAATATCGTCATCATCTTGTTCCAGGACCGGCTCTCTTTCCAGTTGATGCTCCGGCTCCTCCTCTTCCTCCTTCGGCTCCAGCTTGCTGGCATTGCTGCCACTTGCGACGTCATCATTCTCAGTGTTTACGCTATTCGTGCTGCCAAACATTGTCCCGTTGCTGGCATTTTTCTGGATGTACGTGAAAATCTTCTTTATCGGACGGAACATGCTCCTCATGGCCGCCCCAAGAGGCACACTCAATTTGCAGCTCAGTTCTTCAGTCTTCCAGTCAAAAGCTGCTGCTTCTGAGCCATCTGCAATAGAGGATAGAAAAAAGGGGAGAGAAAGAGTGTGCTTGTAAGTAAAGCTTTTAATGCAGGAATATTAGCTATGAATCGTATAAGAGAGTGGAGCTGGAAGAAATTTAAAAGCTCCACTCCAATCAGATCAGAATCAGCTTTGATTTCCACTGGAATTTTACTTTTTTTTACAAGTTCGAGATTAAATCAAATTAAAAATCAACCAACTCTTTGAACTTGAAGTTATTTATGTATGAAATATATAGTTTTCAATCAGACCAACAGATATCCTATACAGAAAAGGATACACCCTTTCTATGGAATACATGGCCTGATCAATCATTCCAAGCAATCTTTTAAATTTTACTTTATTTCTATAATTCTAGGGCATGTACGTAAATACGTATGCGAAGGGCACACCTAGTCATAGAAACTTTCCGCCACGTGCAAAATGCTCCAGGATTAATATAGAATATATACTCGATGAAATTACAATTTTACAATAGATGTGTACATGTCTATGCATGCAATATGCAACAGCTTGTGGCAAAAGAAATTATTCAAAAACTTAATGGGTTGTAAAACAGTTTTAACAAAATCAATAGTTTGCGCACCTTTGATACATGTATTTAGCAGTGGGCGCTTTTATTTCCTTTTCCCGGGACACTGAGTGCAAGTTTTCAAACTCCTTTTTGGAATTTGCGTTGCAGCTGTGAAAACTGCGACGACGGCAACGAAACGGGGAGACCACAAGGTATCTGTGTATGTGTGTGTACGACAGCAAAGGAGGCGCAGCACAGATCACAAATGTCGATGCCGATGTGTGAGTGCGAATTCGTGTATATGTATATGTGTATGTGTTGGCGATTCGCAACAGGACGCTGTTTTTGCACAGTTGGATAATCACTGATATGACGTTCAATTGATTGTTTAACCGAACACTTGCTTTCCAACAATAATTATTTAATCAAAGCCTGTGTTTCTATAGTTTTTGATTGACGTTTTCACTTCTTTCGTCTCGCAATGTTATTACCACTTTGATGTGGAGAACTATCGATTTCACAATCGATGGTCGAACGCTATCGATTTTATGACGCTTCGCACTTCTCAGAAATGCGTTATATTTGCATCTGCAGAGCAGCTTTAAAGTTTTGTGTTTGTTTAATACTTACTAATCCACTGAAAAAGTAAGCCTTCATATATATATATATGAAGTTACGCATTCAACAAAATTAAAATTTTCTTGTAATTTGTCTATTTAAATAGCTAATAGCGGATTATTAAAATGAAATGTATTTATTTTGAATTTTACAATGCCTTAAATTTAAATGAAATTAAAAAAAATTTATCATTTTTTTTGCCATTTTATTCAAAAACACAATTTTTGAGCAAATTAGCACATTATCGAAAACAGTCGATGGTTTCGAAAAAATTTTGCTCACTATTGATTCTGTCGACTATCGATAGCAGTCCACCTCTATTGTCACTGACTGTTTTGTTTTCTTGTTCGATGGTTCCGATGTTTTGCAAGCATCGATGACATCGATGTTTCTCCCCCTCTGCTATAAATGGTAATCGATAGAAATTTGTCCCATGTCATTTCTCTAATGAAATTAATTAATTTCAAAAGATTATTTAAAAGTTTGTACGTACAAATCAAAAAAGCCGAGAAAATCATCATTTTTCTAAAATAATGGATTTAATTTAAGAATTGGTTTGGTGCACGACACTCTTCGTGTGGTAAAATTTAGTAAGAAATTCTAAACAAATCTTTAAAATTCGAGAAAAATTCAACAAAAATTCGAATGCAATATTCGAAATTTTAGCCCAAAATGAACCAAGTTTTAAATTTAACTCAATTTTTGAATTGAATTAAATCTGGTTTTGAGTTTTCTGTGGGGCCTGAAATGGTTGCCACATGTTTTTTTTTTACCGTCAGGCAACTTCCTCAGACAAAAGCAATGCGAATGCGAGCGAGCGAGAAGACGTGTGTAGAAGAAGTGAAGGAATAGCTACCTAACGAGAAGTATTCGGATGCGCTGCTAATTAATTGAGTTCAATCGAGGATTTGCAGGAAAACAAAGTGGTAAATGCAATAAAAATAGTAAACTGCACACAAAAACCAAACGGCAGTTATAAAAAGTGCAAGTCACTTCTGACATTTCATGCAACGCCTCAAAATCGACAAAAACAAGAACTGAAAACTGCTTCTCAGCAGTCGTGGGGCAGAGTCAGTCGCTGTCTATCTCTGTCTGCGTGCGTTTGTTTCCAAAGTATCCGTGGCTGTGCTGCGTTCAAAATCGCAAATAAGAAATCGTAAATCACAGACAAACAAAAACAAAGAAAGTGCTGACAGCGAAAAAGTGCGTAACGATAAGTCATAGCAGTCAAGTGTTTGGCAGAAGGGCGCGTTGTTTTTCCATTAATTAAGAAAGTTGTGTAAAATTTTTCATGTCCACCATTACAATCGTCATCGATAGCAGGCGCTGAGCATTGAGAGAGAGAAAGAGAGCGCGAGCGCAATCAATTCGCCCCACAAAACACACAAACACATTTACGCTGCTGCTAAGCGAGAGTGAGTGAGCGAGCGCGATAGCTGTCACTGAATTTGGGTGCGTTGCATGTGAAAGCGTGTGCTCGAGTGGGATAGCACTATCTGCCCCATTAGTGTTAGTGCTCAACTGCAGTGCACAGTGGCAACAAATCGCGCAATAAATGTGCGTTTGTTTTCACATGATAACCAAAGGGCCATATAACTGAATATTAGAATCACAGGTGTTCAACAGCGAGAGGCCCAGTCTAGTAATCAGCACAGCTCTTGCAGGTTTTCAGCCTGATTCTTTGTTCTTTGCATTTTTTTGCGTCTTAAAATGTGAAGCTTCTGAATATCTCCCTGCATGTGTGTGTATGTGTTTCGAATTTATCTACAATCGTCGCTTATCGTCATGCCTGCTATGACGCCCCCGCTGCTTGTCGCCTTCCTTCGTCTGATATTTCCACCATCTCAAGTGTATAAGAAGAGACAAAAAGCTAAAAGTCTCTCACAAATGTAAACAATGTCGCATATTTTATTTTCTTTGTTTATGCATCCGTTTATTAACGCTGACTCTGCTGAAATCCGCCAAAAGATGTCGACGTGTTAGAAACAAAAACGCAAGCTCAACTCTTTCTTGCATTCTGATGTTTTTCAGAAACAGTTACTTGTTGAATTTTATTCACACAGTACTATTCATAATTGTTTGTGTACTTTGACATCATCATGGCCAAATTATTTACATTTCAAACACGTTAATTATAATACGATCTACAAAATATATTGGTATCAAATAAATTGTTACTATGTCATTGCCTTCCTTGTTACGCGCTCTCTCTCTGTCCCTACCCTTTGCCACTTGTTCTCTTTGTGCCCATTGAATGCATTTGTGTGTGTGTGAGCCAGCCGTTCAGTTTTCTGTGTGAATGACGCATCGTCAGCTGTTCAAGTGGTGGCTACGGTAATTTCCTGAAAGGCCGATGTACCGTTGTTTTCAATTTTTATTGAATTTTCTTCGAACGGGTCGTCCGCTGCATTTGTGTTTTCCGGTTGTCCATAGTGTTTATTTTCTTTAATTTTGGTATGGTACGATCGAAGCTTGAACATTAAATTAATTGATGCATAAAATTGTTTACTCAATTTGTCACAGCTGTGTGTGTTCGGGCTTTTGCTGTTTGCTAAACCAGTTATCAATATTGGGCCTTTTTTTTTTTTTAAATAATTTCCATTCCAAATCATGTGATCTTTTGATTAAGCTCAACATTTGCAGCTTCGTGAGACAAAAAACGACTTGAAAAAAGTGTACAATAAAATTGCTGTTAAATTGCAACGACGTCGTGACAAATAGAGAAAAAACAACTGAAGTGAAAATATTTTAACTTTAAACTGAGAGCAAAGAGAGCGAAAAAGAGTGTAGTGTTGGGTAAACATTGCTCACTTAGGTGAACATGTTCACTTGCTCTTTTTATTTAGAAGAGTCAACTCACTCAGATTGCTCACTTGCTCAGTTGCTTAGTTGCTCAGTTGCTCACTCATATTGCTCAGTAGCTCAGTTATTCACTGAGCTATTCACTAAGCCCCTCACCCAACTAATCAAAAATAGCATGTTACATTTCAATTTAAATCTGATGGTTGCCATGTGATCAACAATTCGCTACACTTTCTGATTAGCGACATTCTGAATTTTTAAAATGTGTATTGTGCTTTGGCGATAGTCCAAGATTTGTGTATTTTCAAAGAAAGAATCTACACACAATGCCCTAGGAGGAACAACAGAGCAATAATGAGAAAAACAGAACAACTGAACAAGACTGAGCAACTGAGCAAAAAAGAACAAGTGAGCAATAAAGAGCAATTTGGAAGGAACATGTTCACTTGCTCACTTCAGGGAGCAACTCTTTTTTGTTCACTCACTCATGAGCAACCCAACACTAAAAGAGTGACACTCTTCAGTTCAGATAATTGTCATGCACGTGTGTGTAAGTCGAGCTTAGCGACTCGAACGACTCGACTAGTTGCTGTGTGTGTGTGAGAGAGAGAGTTTTGCACTTTGCTCCAAAGCGCCAAAACCTAAAACGAGTCTGGAATGGCAAACAATAGAAAACGTAAAATGTTTTTTCCAACGGTTTGTTGTTTTTGTCGCCTGCATATTTGTTGTAATGTTGGAGCTAAATTCAATAATACTACACATACAGTAACAATGACATCTACAATATGCGCTGTATTCCACTTTCTCTGTATACTGCCTACTTCTTCCTGCCGCCGCCTGTCTGTTTTTCTAGGCGCTTTCCTTCTTACAACTGTGTAATTCATTTTGCATTGATTTTTATCTCGCTGTCTTGTCGCGCCATTTGCCCGTACCGCTTCCGCCCCTATATCTATTTCCGCTTAAAGCACGCTCTCACTTAAGTGCCGAGATCCCTGCTTCTGCTCTCTCTTTCCCACTTCCACTCCCACATTGTCGCTCTCACAACAGATTTCTCTGTACAGCTTAGCATCGGGCTGTTAATTAATTGTGGAGACGTAGTATGTACAGAAATGTGGGAGTTAACAGACACACACACACACACGTGCAAATATTTGCATTGTATAGTGAGTATGGATTTCAGTAACGAATCGATTGAACACAATTTGTGATTCACATGAACACGAATTGATAAAAGTTTTGTTAAGGCTCCTTTAAAGTCGTTCTCGTTATCACTGTTATTGCTGCTCCCCTCTTAATCCCCGAATGACTAACAATGTGAAAAATTAAAGCTCATAAAAACTTATCTCGCGCAGAGAGCAGAAGTTTCTTAATGTTAACGTACTGGAAATGTAAATGTTGAAATGTTTGACAAATAAATATGTATATATTTATAGAAATTGTGTGTGAAAAAAATGTTCCAAATCATTTATGAACTCATTGTCTTTTAATTTATCCGACTTTTATTCTCTCTTTTGTTGTTGACGTTATAACTGTGAGTAAACCACTCGCTATGCAGATAAGATAAAACATGTTATCGATAACAACTTGCAACTGTGTGTGTGGGTGTGTGTTTTGTTTACAGTGTTTTTAATAAAAGAAAAAATGAAACAGATGAGCAAACCATAAAACCCTTTTAGTGTTTGCTTACAGAGCACACACACACACATTACACATACAGTGAGTACAATAATTGCGCCTAAACATTTTTAAGGCTTCGACGTTGTTGTTGCGCGTGTTTGAAGTATTTTTAGTTTTTTTCCTTTGCCAGTTGTTATTGCTGTTGTGATTAGCGCAATTTGCAATTAACTATGTTTAGGTATGTGTGTGTATGTGTATGAGTTTGTGTGAATGTTTGACGCTCACACGCAATCATTTCTCCTCGAGACATTCTTGACATTGAACTTTGTTTCCCAATTAGCATACACTAGATTTAAGCTGGATAGAACTGTAAGAAATACATGTTTATGATTTGTTTTTTGAAATGTATACAAATATGTGTTTTTGGCGATAAGATTTCGGCCTTGCCCTGACCTTGTTAGAGGGTTAGAAAAAGAGAAGATAAACCGGATTTTTGTTTTTTATTTTAAATGTGTATGTGTGTGTGTTTTGTGGTTGTAATTGTAAAACTACAAGTGAATTTTGAATTAAACAGCTGTATGCGTTATGACTTCTATTTGTGACATGTCAAGAGCTTTGTGTCAGCTAGAAGAAAAGACAGCATTTGGCTGAAAGCTTCAGATATGCTTAATACTTTGAAATGATAAGAATTGTATGTGTATTTTTAACATGATATTTTAATATTCTGGCATGTTCACACATATCTCAAAAGCTAATGCTTCTGAAAGCAACTTTGGTTGCTTTCTAACGTTAAAACATTTGTTGATAGATTTTATCAAATTAAAAGTTTTAATATTAATTTAAGAAACACAGGATTTTCGTTTAGTTGTTTTTAAAAGCAAATTTCCCCAAAATCTGGAGTTTTGGTGAAAACCCATGATTACTTCTATTCTACTAATTTGTTTGTAGCTTTCCGGAACTTTTTTGGAATTTAAGTGGGGCGTTTTTGCTGCATTTTGTCACAGTTTTAATCTGCACGCTCTCTGGGCATGAGCTTCAGTGCAGCTCTCTCACATGCTCCCAGAAACCACAACGATAATTCAATAAACACACTTATGTGGTGAATGGAGAGTATTGAGAGTGTGCGTCGTGAATAATTAATTTCGATTAGCGGGCGATGCGAATAAAGGCGCCAGGCGGCCAATGACGCGCACAGCTTTATTATAATTTTTTAAATTTTATCAGCATTCTCTGAATTCCCACATTTCTCTGTTTTATAGATCACACGTTATCAGACACACACAGAGAGAGAAAGAGAGAGAAGTTTGTTGACCGTCCGTAAACTCTACATAAATTTTCACATTGTAAGTTTTAAGCGTAATTAGAGCAACAACAACAACAACAACACAAAAATGGCAACAACACCACGCAGCGGTGGGTCCGGCTCTGGAGCCGCACAACGCCCCAATGGAACATCGCAGAATAAAAGTTGCCAATTCAAATTGGTGCTACTTGGCGAATCGGCTGTGGGTAAATCATCGCTGGTGCTGCGCTTTGTCAAGGGCCAGTTCCACGAGTACCAGGAGAGCACGATAGGTGCTGCCTTTCTGACACAAACCATTTGCATAGAGGATACGGTGGTCAAGTTTGAGATCTGGGATACAGCCGGTCAAGAGCGGTAAGTTCGTGTCGATATCTATTATTACAAACCAATCTTAACTCTATCTGCTATATTACAGGTATCACAGCTTAGCTCCTATGTATTATAGAGGTGCGCAGGCCGCCATCGTTGTCTATGACATACAGAATCAGGACAGTTTTCAGCGTGCAAAAACCTGGGTCAAGGAACTACATAAACAAGTGAGTGAATGAATCAATCGAAAACAAGTCAACAAGAATGGTTTTTATTTTCGCATTGTTTTCTGCATTTCGTTTCATATTTATTGAGTTGCCTTGTGCATTGAGCTTATTTATCATATCCGGCATTGTTTACGCCTCATTGCATTCACGCTTAATCAGGGCCAATTGAAGGTTTTCGGAGAATAACACTTCATTCATTAATTGCCTGTTAAATGACGAAGAACAAGCTTATGCAATATTGAGATATTTAAACTGCTTATCAGTGTAGCAAAAAGAGGTTTAAATTATAGTTACGATTATAATAAAAATTTACTCTTATTTTACAGGCCTCACCGAACATTGTCATTGCGTTGGCTGGCAATAAGGCGGATTTATCAAACATTCGTGTCGTGGAGTTTGACGAGGCGAAGCAATATGCAGAGGAGAATGGTTTATTGTTCATGGAAACGTCGGCGAAGACGGGCATGAATGTCAATGATATCTTCTTGGCAATTGGTGAGTGTTGTAGATGGTTTTAAATTGATAAATAATAAAACTAATTATTGGTATTTGTAATTGCAGCCAAGAAACTACCCAAGAACGACAACAATCAGGGATCTGTTATAAAACCAAATGGAAACGAGCCGACTCAAACGACGAACAACTGTTGCAAGTGATGTCCCTTTGTAGGTGTGTGTGCGCCCCCTATCAAAATTGAATTGATTGGATCATAGAGAATTTTATATTTAAATCGGTTGCTTTTGTCATTGCAGAAAATGAAATTTCCAACGAGAGATTTGAAAAGTTTATGCTGATAATTATAAATAAAACATTATTTAAAATTTAAAACTAAAGCCGGCTCGCAGGGGCAAGCAATTTAATTTTCATAATTGATGAAAAATCAGAAGATAAAGATAATATTAATTATAAATTAAATTAAAGAAACCCAACAAAGAAAACGTAAATGCAAAAAGTTAGTTTAAATCGAGAGAAAAACAAAAACAAAAATTCATAGCCCCGTTCAAATCAAGCGTAAAAAGTTATCAATACAGAAAAGAACGCTACTAACGTATTTCCAACTCTGGTCCCCATAGTTCATAACCGCCATTTAGAGAGCTCCCTCCTCCAATTTCATCTCAATCCGATGCAAAACATCTAAATAACGCATTATAAATAATAAATAAACTATAATAATAAACACGATATGAAAGCGAAAGTTCACGTCGTGTCGTAGAAATGTTTAAAATTGAATTGTATAAACAAAAAAGAAAAACAAAAACAAAAGAGAGAATGAAAAACACGCAAGTAAACGGAAGATGAAGAAACCAGAAAAAATTCCAGTTGCAGTTGTTCTCTGCAGCGTTCCAAAAGAAGATAAAAATAAACAAATATAAAAAAAAAATAAATAAATAAATAAATCCGAAGATCAGTTCAGTTAAGTTGAGTTCAGATCAGATCCGCAGCTGAAGATTCGCTCGTCCTCGATCTGTGGCAATGTGTGTGTCTATCCGGCCGTCGAGTTGCGATGGACACGTGTGATAGTTGCAATTTATATAAATTATATATATATACACATATGAAATAAAATGAAATGAAAACACAAAAAAAAAACAAATCCTAAAAAAAAACACTAAGATATTGAATAAAATTGTATTCATTTAAATTTTTGGTTCAATTTACGTTTAGCTTTTTTTTAATTCACATTCTAGCAACAATCGAAGATTTAATGCTACTCTAAAATTATCGTAATAAAAACACATTAAACAAAATGAAAAAACACAACAAATTAAGATGAAGTCTAAGCAAATAAAGTGAAAACAACAAATAAAAGTAAATTTTATTCATACGCAACTTTGGTTTGAATCGATTCACAAATGTAATTTGATTTTTAATCCAATTTATATGTATGTAATATCAACCAGCGATCAACCAAGCAAAGCAACAAAAAAAAAAAACAAAACACAACCAATAAAATACAGAAAAAAACAAAGCAAAAACATAACAACAAAGAAAACAGCATATGAAATGGGGTTAAAAAATTCGACACCTTACAGCTGTGTGTGTATTTTTCCAATTTATAATTTTTATGTTGTATGTATGTATTTAAATTTAACATTTATAATAAAAATCGTATATATATACATATATAAAAATCGAAATCAACATTGTTGATGATTCATTTTTCTACATCTGAAATTTGATGATTTGTGAATTAATTCATAAAAAATTGAAAACAATATTCGATTGTAATCTAAGATTTATTTACTCAATCGACTTAATATTCATCCAAGCTAGAGAGAAAAATCTACTGATTCAGGATTTGTCATCCATTAATCTAATTTTGTTATATTTAGTGCCTTGTACTAAGTTGAGAACAAAGAATAGTGGAAATGCCCTTTGCTTGCTCCAATGAAATGAGAAGTTGTGTTTAGTTGAAACTGAACTCTTAAAAAGTAAAGAATCAGTTCCGCGATATGGGGGAGAAGCCCTGGCAGTTGATTCGTTACAAATTGGTTATATTAGGGGCTGCAACAGTTGGCAAATCCTCGCTGGTTGCCCACTACACAATGGGAAAAGATCTGGGCTATAGGGAAAATACACTGGTTGCCTCATTCACGAGTATATATCTGGAGAAGTCTGTCAAGTTCGATACTTGGGAAGTGGCTGGCCAGGAGCGGTGAGTGATTGTCCATGACAATCGATTGAATGAATATTGATCAATTAATCAAACAGTTGGCATGAATTGGCGCACATGTACTATAAAGGTGCACAGGCTGCTCTCATAGTCTATGATGTTCAGAATCCAGAGAGTCTGCACATCGCCAAGGAATGGATCAAGGAGTTGCGTCAAAAGGTATGCAGATCCCTGAAAAATAATCGCTGGCTTAGTATAAACATTATATTTTGTAGTTACCCGATGATTTGGTCATAGCCATAGCTGGCAACAAGGTGGATCTGTGGGATTATGACTGCATCAATTCCGATGAAGTTCGAGACTATGCTCTACAAAATGGTTTCATATTCATGGAAACTTCGGTCAAAACGGGCCAAAATATTAGCGCATTATTTTCAGCAATCGGTGAGTAGACCATATGAATAATTAATAAACAAAAGAATATACTTACTTACTGTGATTTTCAGGCAAAGAACTGAAAACGAAACAGAGTCATAATTCTAATTTCAATTCAGAAACTGACGACAGCTCCGGATGCATAATTCAATAAAATGTATACATAGAAAGATCACATATTGACTATATAAAGCTATTATAATTTTAAGAAATAAACTAAGTTATACAGATTTTCTTTAAGTCTCTTAGAAGTACTGAGTATAAAGATGATGTGCTTCTACATGACAATAGCTTCTAGCTATTCTCTTCAAAGCTTCGAAGAATCTTTATTTTATAGAATTTTAAAGTACATTAATAAAATAAAAAACGATTATAGAAAATTCTGACGAGTATCTAAACTTTTATTTATTTTTCATATTTTATATTACTTTATTTAAATTATTAACATTTTCCTATCATTTTGCTCACAATGCTTTGTCTACTGATTATTCGTTTCATCAGAATTTCGAAAGTTTTTAAATATATAAATAATGAGGGTTCTATTATAAATATTACAATTAAAAATTTAAATTTGGTTTGTAGTGTAATAATCTAATTTCGGAACATAATCATAATCGTTTTCCAGAGAACTATTTATATTATCGATGACAAATGAAATCGCGCACCATTTTTATTAAAAGTATAACTTCATATAATTCTCTTCGCCACTTAATTGTAAGATTAGTTATCCACATATGTTCAAGGCGTACGGATCGTGAAATAAACAAACAAACATGAGGCGATTAACAACAATAAGATCGAAGAGTAAATTTGATATCATCATGCTCGGAAATGCAGATGTGGGAAAATCATCGTTGATTATGAGACTCTTCGACGAAAAGGCGTCAAGATTATCTGTTCCAACTGCCACCGTGGGAGCCGAATATAAAGTCAAAACAATCAGTTTATCCAACGCATATATTAAGTTAAATATCTGCGACTCTTCTGGCCAAGAACGGTGTGTGTTTTTTTATTTAATCCACTCACAAATTACAGGGATTCATGACAGTCTATTTATTTAGTTTTAAGCAGCTGTTGCGAACCTATTACAGTGTTTGTCAAGGGGCTGTGATTGTGTACGATATACAGAATCGAGAAAGCTTCGAGGAGGCTAAAGATTGGGTTATCGAGCTCAGAGAGAAGGTGAGTAATTGTAAGACTTACCAACTATGACTAGTTTTATTTCATTATTTCTAATTATATTGATATTTAATGGATTTCGAAAGGTCTCTCCCGATATGGTGATTGCTTTGGCTGCAAATAAAGCGGATATGGAAACAAATCGAACGGTTTCAAAAGCTGAAGCTCTGGAATATGCCAAGGATAACGATCTGATTTTCATGGAAACCTCTTCATGGATGGGTGTGAATGTGAAAAATGTTTTTAAGGCACTTGGTGGGTTCGCTTTTTAATTTTAATTAATTATGTAATTTTTTAAATTTTCTTTTATTTTCAGCCATGGCACTAAATAATCAAAAAATTGAACGAGAAAAGAAGGAAAAAAATGTAATATCCACTGATGAGATGAATTTCGTATGCTGCTGTTGTCTGCGCACTCGGTGTAACAAGGCTAAAGCCGATTAATTATTAAAACAAATCAGCAATTTTTACTTACCTTTAAAAAATGTCAAAAAACAAATTTACCAAGAACTTATAGCTCTTATTAACTCATTCTAGTTTTTTTTTTATTGTGAAATAATAACGCGAAATAAATATTACATAGTTAATGTAGTTTTCGGTTACATTTCTTTTCATTTTCATTTACTTTTCTCTTGCATTTTAATTGTATAATAAAGTATTGTATATTTGTATATATATATTTTTGTTTTTATCATTTTATTTTATTTTTGCTACTTGTTTCATTTTATAAGAATAATATTTGTTGTATTGTATAATTTTCATAATTTTTGTATGAAGAGTCAAAGATTTTGAGTAGTTTTTTTTTTTTAGAAAAAAATATCAATAAATCATAGGGAGAGTATTACACTAACTTACTACAAGGCAACTAAACGGCTTCAATTTGAGTAGCATAATGCTGTTATAACATATTGAAAAATAACAGGGAAAACAAGAATATTTATAAACTAATTAAATTTGAGTTAAATCTAAAATTGAACAAATGAAAATGGCAGAAATTGTTATAAGGGCAGTTTTCATACGAGTATTAGATTCGAGAGTCGAGTTGGTACAGAACACATAGATTTATAGATATAGATTTGTTTAACACTTGTTGTACATTTGTATAACAAAAAAGGATTAACAAAACAATATTTATTTAAAGGTAGTTAAGAAAGGTATTTCTTCTTTGTCATATGCATTTTATGTTTATCATTATTCCACATTAAATATCACTTACGTAAGAGAAGTATCTGGTATTTTGCTAGATTTAGATCCTAAACTATAATTTTGTTCGAGTTCTTGTTCTTAGTTCTTGTTCGATTTATTGATAAACCACATTATCTTTTTATATATCATCGATTCCGATCAATGGTTTTAATTTTATTATTCTTTTAATCTAAACGTTTTGTTTTTTCTCCTTTTTTTTGTCAGTTATTTCTATAAAATTTACAAAATTACTTTCCGTTTCGTTTGCTTCATATCGCTTGTCTCCATCTGTATACTTTCAATTTCATTTTTTTTTTTTTGGATGGGGTTTTTTGCAATATATAAACTCCCTTAAAATTTAGCTTAAGTACTATTTTTTCTGTTTTTTTTTTTTGTTTTCAGTTTGACTTGAAATTTCGTCCACAATTATGTAATTGCATTTCTCATAAATATACGAATAATTCTAGAATAGGTTATACAATCTTTTTGTCTAATTCATGTTTGATTCGTTCGTCAATTTATACAACAATCGGCTCATCACCGTGCAAATCACAAGAGCCAATATTTTCGCCCTGGTACGCCGAGAAATCACTGATAACGGCTGTCGGCTCTGCGCCGAATTGTATGTCCTGCAAGCAGCCCTTGAATGGCTCAAAGAAGCGACCTTGCGTCCGCTTGCTCACCGATTCCTGATTTGGAAAACCTCCTGTAAAAATTAATAATTAAAATTTCAGTTAGGAAATGTACAGAAAGCGTTGCCAGATGGACACATAAAATAGCTTGTTTGTGATTTAACAGCGCTATGTTAGCTAACAGAGGTTAGCAGATCATTTAAGCAATCGATACAAAACAATGTTTTTATCGTTGCGTGATCAAATTTTCCGCGTTTTGGGAGCCAAGGCTGCCACTTGATTGAATTAAAGTAATATTATTTAAAGCGAAATTCAAAAAACCAAAAATATTAGAAATTTACTAAAATAATAAATTTTATTTTAAAATTATAAATTAAAGAATTGATTTAAAAATAAAAAATATAAAAAAACTCCTGTGAAGGTTTCAAAGTTCTAGCATCAATATTAAAAAAAAAAAATAACAATGTAGACATTTAACTCTTTTTCTGAAAATAGTTAAAATCGGTCAAATTTGACTGCCAATGCAGTCAGCTGATTTATTTTAGAGGTGTGTGTCCCGACACATCGGGATGTGTTCGAGGTTTGCTGAACATAACAATTTTTTGGGAACTGTTTTTAAATCTGTAAATCTCGTCTGTAAAAGAAATTTTATTAAACATATTTCTCATAATATTTTGAAACTCTTTCCTTCCAATAATTTAGAGTGCCGTAGTGTTTATGAATTGTTTATTTTTGTTGTATATAAATATATTCGATAGTGGCCTACCAATCACCGATGGTTCCGATGTTTTGCAAGCATCGACGACATCGATGTTTCTCTCCATGTTTCTCCACCTCTATCAAGATTAGTATTTGTTTATTTTTTCAACAAGGCGGCGGTTGCTCGTACTTTTCGTGTTTGTTTTTGTGAACAGCAAGCTGCATAATGTTTGCTAGTGGCGACATGATCAATCTACATAATAATTTGCTTATGTAAACATAGAAATTTGAATAACGCAGATACAGAAACCGTTCACGTTCGCTTTCGCACTTTAATTTGTCCCATATGCAGTGAGTATTGTGCGCAGCTCTCTTGCTTTCGCTTACAGATTTTCGATATTTCTGTTTCTCTTGCGCACACTTTTGTCAATACGGCGGGCCGGCAGTTTCGTTACGAATACACAAATTAAGCTGAGTTCAGTGAAGCGCGATTCGTGAATGCAGTGGGAGAATTGAAAGTCACACACATGAAATAATTATAGCAACAAGCAGTATTAATTAATTACAAGACGGTAAGTTGCAACTGCATTTACAATTTATGATGCAAACGCACGAATGTCGAAATACTGAATTAATTTAGAGATGGTGCATGTCATCTCCGTAGGACTCGATGTGGAAGTGTGTGTGTGGTGATCAAAAACCTGCAATTTTCGTAGGAAGTAGTAGGGATTAAACCACGGAAAAAAGAGCCAGGTTTGTGGCGTAAAAACGCCAATTGTGGCAACCTTGGATTACACCGCTGGATTACACCTCTTACCTGAGATGTTTACTGCCTGTTTCTCTGCAGTATTCGGCATAATATATTTTAAGCTCGTTCAGAATTGAGCAGTGTCGTTTTTTTGAGATGCTGCGGAATTAACAGCTTACTTGGCAAAAGGGAATTCACTAACCTTACACCTGAAAGTTCGAACTTACCTAAATAGAATATATCCTCGTAGCTAATCGTTGGCTCTTTGCCCGCTCGTCGCTGCAATGATGTTGTGGGTATTGTTGTTGTCCGTCGATTAAGTTCCGGCAAACGCTCTGTGAAGATTACCTCGCCATCTAGCTGAAGCTCGAGTCGTGTACGATCCAAAAGAACACATGTGCCGTGCCAGGCGCCATCGGCAATAAAGCCGCTGGCAGGCGCTTGAACGGTATCATTGTTGCTACCCAGAAGATTGCTGGCCAACTTGAGATGACCATTCTCCAGGCCTAGACCCAAGAATTTGATTTGATTATGCTCGCTCCAGAGCAACAGACCATCCGGTTCGATGGTGGAGAAGTTGAGTGAGATTTGTATGGCTTCGCGAGGTCGGACATAGAGCGAAGGGCCGCGACGTTTGTCTTTCATGGGTATGCGAGGGGGTGGCAAGATCAGGTAACTGTTGCCACGGAAGCTCGGCGTTGTTGGCTTACTCAAAGCTGTCGAGTAGAAGAGAGATCGGTAAGTGAAGTTAATGCATAAGATATACAACATATATTATACATGTGTGTGTGTGTGTGATACGAGTGCATAATTAAATTACAGCATCAGCGGCGTCTTGGTAATGCAATCAACATCATTATCAGGCACAAATGATCATCATCAGCTGTAACTCATTATGCCATTTGTTGGGTCCCTGATCTCATTTGCCGCTTCTTCTCTAGCCTATGTCTTAAATCTTTTGTCTACATCTTTTGCATCTTTCTTTCGATTCTTATGTTCGTCTCGTTTCGTTTTTATTTTTTTTTGCATTTTGTTTTAATTTTGGCCAACTGACAACACTCCAACTTGATTGCACTTGTTGATTCGTGTTTTCACCAGCTTTTTATTTTTTATGGCTTGTTATTAGTAGCATGTTAATTCACTTTGCTAATAAGTGAAAGGCAGACAGCTGATTTTGTGCCAGAACAGGCAATTGTATAACTGTGTGAAGCCAGCTCACATAACGACCATAATAAAACACTTTTATTGCTAAACTTCTAAGGTAAGAAGCTCTAATATAGTGGAACCGATTTGAACCAAATTCGATCAAAATTTAAAAGACAATATTCCCAATCTGTGAGTTCGGTTGAGATACATATCTCCAAAAAATGTCATACTAAATCTATATTTTCGACTGATCGTTCCTATGACAGCTATATTATATAGTGGTCCGATGACAACCAAGTTTGGTCGGGATGTATAGGACCATCCCATATGCATATTCTCTCAGTTTGGTTTAGATATCTCAAAAAAAAAAAGTTTTTCATACTACAACTTGATTTTAAACTGATCGTTCCTATGACAGCTATATGATATAGTGGTCCAATCCAAATTTAAAAACAAATTTGATCTGCGTCCGGTATCCAGAAACATACATACCAAATTTGAAGTCTCTACCTATTAACGTTTCTCAGATCGACGCGTTCAAATAGACGCACAGGCGGACATGGCTGTATCGACTCGGCTGTTGATGCTGATCAAGAATATATATACTTTATGGGGTCGGAGATCCTTCCTTCTGCCTGTTACATACATAACTCAAATCTAATATACCCTTTTTGACTACCTATTGACTGATTTGAGATTCTACCCATTACTGATATCGATAGTAGTGTATAATAATTTCTATCTACTTTTTACTGACTTATTTAACAAACCAAAATAAATTACAACTTCCTGTTGAAATCTTCTTTGAACCACGAAGCTCTATTGTTTTTAAATAGTTTTGTTAGCAAACTATAAAAATAGGTTACATCTACGATTTTTGTTCTTTTATTTCAGCACGTTCAACTCTGACTCAGAGTATGCCAATTTTTTGTATCCGTTTCTTTTTTTTTTTACCTATTTTAGTACACTAATTTTAGTGCGATTTTGCTGGGGTTTTATTAACTTATTTTTATTTTTTTTGCAAATTCAGCTTCCTGACCCCGCTGCGCAGCGAACCGTAAGATTCATGGTGCTGTTAATGGCTTTGTGCCCAGCGCTCTTCACTCCCTTCCCTCTCACTGCAGATCTCTAATTATAATAATAATATTGTTGTGTTTTATTTTTTGTCGTTTGCTTGTAGCATTCGAAATTGAAAACTTGTTTAGTCGATGAACAATAAAAAGAAAAGAGGGTATAATAAAATAAACATGAGATAAAAGCAATTTCTGTACAATAAAATATCCAATATCTGACGTTTTAAGATCTACTCGGTAGCTTCTGTATAAAAAGCAATAGACTTTTACTTCACACTGACACATTGATCTTTGTTTTTTTGTAGATTTATAAAACTCGTTTTCAAGATTTTTTCAAGTGAAATGATTTATGTCTTTTGTTGTTGTTTCAGTTAGTGCGTTGCTATTGTTGTTGCTACGGATATTAATGCGCTAACTTAACATCTGATGCTTGACTAATTCGATGACGAATTGTCGCTTCCCCCGTTTTTCTTACTCCGCCCCTTTCCAGCACTTGAGTTGGAGTGAGGAAATGACAACTCGACACACGAGTTGGCAATTAAAAAAGGTTTTTGTACTTATTGTAGCACATCCAAAAACTTTCAATTAGATTGAAGTCAGCGAACCTTGAATTGCACTCAATGATCGCAAAAGAAAAGTGGGGAATTTCTGAAAATTAAACTTGATAAATAGAATATGGGCATTTCCAAACTCGCGCACGGGACATTCGTACACATTCAAAGTAAAAAAACTGTAAAAAGGAAACGGTTTTTTTTTCTGATGAAGGGCTTTACATATAGCATTTGATTAGCTCTTTCATTGGTGCAAAGATTGATTTTGGGTAATTTTTAATTTTTAAGATAATAGCAAAATTCAAGTGATTCGCACGGGACACAAAATGGAAGTGACTTGTGAGGTCAACCAATTCAAACGCCAATTTCAGCGAATCCAGAGGCAATATTTTAATGCAACTTATTTTTAACTCTTGTGCATTGATGCCTTTTAAAAACGGTTATAATTTTTTTCAAAGATGACTTGCCCTTTTTTTTTATTTCAATTTGATGCAAATTCGCACGGGACATCGCGCACGGGACATTTTTTACCACCACTATTTTTATATTGTTTCTGTCTCTCTTTCTTAAAATATATATCGAAAACAGCTCGAAAAACTTGTTTTATATCAAACTTTCAATATATTTCTATGCATTAAAATGGTTTATGTTACAATCTGACTAGCATACTAAGTGTAATCGTTAAAATAGAAACGGTCCATTTTGCAAGTCAATTTTTAAGAAAATTGGCAAAAACATAGAAAAAGTGAATTTATTCCAATGTAGAATTTATTTGTTCATCCTATTGAATATTTTCTAGCGTATATTGCTAAAATAAATAACTTGAATACATTTTTGGAAGAAAATTTCGCAAAATGTAAGTTTTTGATAAATTTTACGTTTTTGGCCGCGGTGGACCTTTCTGTGGAAATGCCCATATCTAGATGAATAGGAAAATTTCGGATATACTACTGGAAATAAGCTAAACTTTTTTATTTTTAATATTTATCATTAAAAAAATCTCCCAATGGTTCTTGCTTGCACTTACCAATCTCACAGTAGAATCCTCCCCAGCCATTGGGGCAGGAGCAGCGTCCACTGCGCAGACAGCGTCCATTGTTCTTGCAGGGAATCAGCTTGCAGGTCTCGGAATATTCACAACGATCGCCCTTGGCATAATCCGGGCAGATGCAATGTGGCTGTAGCTTCTCATCCAGCCAGCAGTGACCACCAGATTCACAGGAGTCGCCACCGCAAGCGGTGCCATCGCAATCCCGAATGTTACGTGATTCTACAACGAAAAAAAGGCAGCTTAATAGTGAAAATCTTGTTTAAAGAAAATTCCCTTTTCAACTTACCCACAATATTTGTTTCATTCAGCACAATGCGAGTGCCACTCACGACAAGTCCACGGACACAGCCACGGAAGGGAATTGGAAAGCCAGAGATGGCATTGTGCGGCAGCTTGGAGACATCCTTCAATCCGCCAATGTAAAGCAGAGAATCGGGCTCGACAAGCACCTCAGCGGACGGGGCCAATGCCGAGGAGGCGCTGCCCTCCACCCACAATGTTAACCAGCGTCCTCGTTGTGCCATCTTGATCTTGTGCCACTCGCCAATGGCCAGCATTCGAACACTTCGCACCACAGTCACATGATTGGTGGGCCCAGAAATTCTAAACTCCACGACGCCTCCCTGCAGCGACAACGATACGAATCCTATTTTCTTATCCTGATTGTTATTGAGTGTGCCAAAGTAGAGCAGGAGTCCACGCTCTGAGAGTGGACGCAGCTGGAACTCTATGAAAAAGAATTGCACACGATGATGCTCCTCAAAGGTCTTGGATCCCATTAATGGCACTGCGGAGAAACTGCGCTGTTTCTCCACCTCGTTGAGCAGCTTCATCACAAAGTGTGTGCTGGGCGTCGAAATGGGCTTTGGCGGCATCAGTTTCTTGGTAAAGTTACGATAGCTAACCATCTGGGATCGCTTTGAGCCCAGTTTATCGCCACCGTCATATAGATATGGCCAACGAACCGCCAGATACGAACGTCGTCCAGTTAGTGAGACGTCGCTAAGTGAGCGTATTTCTAAAGAAAGATTTTACCAAGATTGTTATTTGTTTTATTTTTGTATGGTACCTTTTTTAGGGCATTACCTTCCTCACAATCCTTGCCGGTACGTCCCACAGGACAGTCGCATTCGTAGCCATTGACGAGCGGCACACAAGTTGCCTCCTCATAGCATTTGTTATTGAAGGAATCACAGGGATTCGAGGCTTGTGCACAGAGTGGACCATACCAGCCTTCCTGGCAGATGCAGCTGAAACGGGTTTACTGATTAGATTGATAATGAAAGTTAGGAAAGAATTTCAATTAATGAGGAAGATCTATAAGCGGGTTTTTCTTTAAGTGCTTATCAGACGAGCACTTGTTCATCGACACTTTTTGTCAAAAAGCTGTCGGTGTTGTGTGAGCACACAAAATTTCAAAGCGTCGGCAAAAAACCGACGCTCACCTATGGAAATAGAACATGTTCTATTCCATCGGTTTTTTGTGTCGGTCAAAACGTGCCATTAACATCAATACGTTAACATTGCACTTTTTTGCTACATTTTGGCAAAAATTAAGTGTGCGCTAACTATAATTGTGTTGAGTGGGACCAGCTTCCGTGAAAGAAAAAACCGATGAGTTTTTGATGTGAACACCGATGCGAATAATGTAAATGGCAAATTCAACACCGGTGAAAAAGTGCTGGTCTGACTCGCACTTTAAAGATTAAAATTTTTCTTCTATACGTTACTAGTTTTTAGGAATTCTACATGAGATCATGTGGAAAAAAAGTTGTCTTTATTCTTCTTCTATATTTTTTTTGATTTTTCGAAAAACACAAGGGGATCCTTTTCTTAAGAGTCGATTTTAGTTTTGGCAAAGCTATGAAAGTTTGAAGTTGGTCTGAATTGCGACCTAGAAAAAACGGGACAAGTCAAAATTTACTTTACACTTATAAAATTTTCTTTTGATATTTTTTTTTTTTTGTGAAAATTTTGATACATCACTATTATTTTATGATATATCGATAGCTCGATTTATTTTTTGCCGATTTTTACATTTCGTTATAAAACTCGATCCACAGTGTAGATTTACATTACATCTATAACGAATACTATAAAGCAGAAGTTTTTTCGAAAAACGTACCGAAACCGAAAAATGTAAGAGATTAACATTGTAAATTTCTGTACTCACGTGAAGGTTGCACCGTGCTGCAGACAGGCACCATCGTGCTGGCAGGCGTGTCTGTGGCACTCTCTCGTGCCGCATTGTCCCACGCCACGTCCACGTACTCCGCGTGTCTCCTGCAGCGGCACTGTGACCTGTCCAGCCTTGAGGTTCACATCGTAAATGCAGCCCTGGAAGCCCGAGTGCAGCGGTAAATCGTGTGGCAGCGTATTGAAGTTGGCAATCTCGTGTCCGCCGAGATAGAGTATGGGCAGGACATCCATGCGACTGACGCTGCCCGGAGAGCGACCCGTAATGTTGAACTTGCCGTCGACTGAGAGCCAGGCCTGGCGACCAATGCGACCGACCTTAATCTCGTAGGGCACACGGGGTGCATCCAGTCGAAAATCGATGGGTTTCTGTGTGAAAATGCGCCTTGGTCCGGCGCCCAGATTCCAGGTTAACATTATGTAGCCCTGTATGAAGCTAACGGCCAGATGATCGCTCTTTTCGTCATGGTAACCGGACTGGCCGAGGAAGGCGAGCAACGAGATTTGAGACATGGTTTGTGGCAATATTTTGAAACTCAACTCGACGGAATATTCCAAGGGAACGGGCACCGTGTAGGCCACAAACGAGGACAGTCCATTGACGCTGCCCGAGAAGGATGGCAATGCCACCTCCAGATCTGTCCATTAAAAAAACACCAATAATTAGCCGGGTCCCACAACCGCGGGCAATTTGGAATGAATTACTCACTGTGTTCGCAGTAATGTCCGTGCTTGCCAAGGGGACAGAGGCAGAGGTAACCGCTGCCCGGAAATTGTACACAAGTGCCGCCATATTGACATGGATTGTCCTCGCAAACGGATATCTCACAGGTTGGGCCCATATAGCCGGTGGGGCATTTGCATTTCCATTTCTCTGCCTTTTCACCGTTCTCGTCCAGCTCATTCGATTCAATCTTAATGCAGGCGGCGCCATTGCGGCAAGGACTCGACAGGCAGGCCAATGAGCCGCATTCCGTAATACCAAAGCCATCCAGCGCATCGCTAACAGAACAACACAAATGACAAGTGAGAAGGGAGATGGGAGAAGAGAGAAGGGAGGAGTAGAGAAGTTGAATCAAACATCAGGCCGGTTGGCGTCATCTCCAATTTCATGAGCTCCCTAATTCGCATGTCAATATTAGGTAACCCCCTCCCCTTCCCCTCCAATCTATCTGTTATCGTGCCATTTTCCCCATTCTTTGTCAGTGTCCATCTGCCTGGCTTTTCTCTTTCTCTGTCCATCTGTTTGTGAGCTTCCTTTAATGCGTTGACGAATGGTTTCCGTCCTTGTCGCCTAGCTCGTTATTTCCTTTCGTTTCCCTTGCAGCTTTTCCTTTTCAAAACGCTTTCACTTGCTAAATTGGTTAAACTCATCATGCCCTTTTAGGATTGACATTTTCTTTGACATCGCTTCTACTTATAAAAGAGTTAATCCAGCTCAATATTTGATAGTTTTTATTGAAGCTATTCATGTTTTCGTAATGCGAGAAATCGGATTAAAGTTATGGAAAATTAACTGCTGTTTTGCACTTAGACTTCATTTTTCAATGTCTAGATAGTTTGATAGTATGAACTAGTGGACTGTGCTTCAGTCGAGCATACTCGACTGTGGGAGACCCCGTACTATGGAAATAGCAAGCCCTCTTAAAACAATACAGTTTAAATCGCTACAAATATTAAATATTATTTACTAAATATTCTGAATATATATTTACGTTACAAAAATTTTAAAAAATTTTATAAAAACACAGGTATCCCAGATACCAGCATATCAAGTTTAGTGTCTTTATCTTTTAAATTGTCTTTATAATTAAGATATGTCAATTTTATTTATATTTTGTGTGCGTAAAAAGGGGCGTGGTCAAAATATAAAACAAACTTGGTCCGCTTGCTATGTAGACAAACCTACATACCAACTTTGGAGTCTCTAACTCTTGTAGTCTCTGAGATCTAGGCGTTCTTACAGACGGACAGACGGACATGGCAAAATCGAGTCGGCTGTTGATACTGATCAAGAATATATATGCTTTGTGGGGTCTGCCACGCCTCCTTCTGCCTGTTACGCACATATTTTTTTTTTGTGACAAAGTTAATAGACCCCTGTACTTTTTTTAAGTACAGCATCTAAAACTTTATATAAATTAATGTCAAATTCAAAAATATACCTCAGCTATAATTTAAGAGAACCATGAAAAAAGGATAATTATTATTAAAATTGATCAAATACGATTGTTTTCGATTAGGTATTTTACTTCTTTTAACTCCTTTTTTGTTCAAAAACCCATTTGGTTCTTATTAGAATTCTTAAATATTGATAGCTGGAGATGTTTGATAAAGCTAAGATTAAAGTAATTTGTCTTTGATATTTTTTAAATATGATGTGATACATCAAAAAATTCTATTATAAAGAGAGAAATCGCATCCTCTAAATAATTGTATGTATATTTTTGGAAATTGTATCTTATGGCTTGAGGCATTACTTCTTCTTATCTCATTTTTTATCCAATTAACCAACACTCTAAACAGCTTTTATTTATTTAATTTAGCAACTTTTTGAAAACTGTTTTGCTTTCGGGTTCATTTGATTCAACTTTACTGCATTTCCATATAGAGATCCACCTGCAACTTTGTGGGGCATGCGACTCGCTTATCGCCTCAAGGCAGATGCACAGCGCGTGTGGCATAAACATTTAACAACATAACATGGCTACGCATGCTGCTCATTAGGCCAGGCTTTTGGCTGCCCAACTACAGATAGTTGCCCCAAGGCGATGGATGCCTCTGCCCCACCTCCTGTTTGAACACTTACCCGAATATTTCGCGCGCTTGTCCGTTTATGCGGAGGGTATGAAGACAGCCGGTGAATCCGGTGCCGCTTTGGGCTGGCGGCAGTTCGATAATGAGGCCAATTGGCGCCTGGGGGGCACCGCCCAAATGCAGCCAAGTGTTCAATATGACCTCGGGCGTGTGCAGGCGCGCTGGCAACAGTTTCAGCCATGTTGGTTGATCTCCGGACATGGCCAACGTGTCGTTAACGAGCAGCGAGGCATTGCAGTGCGTGTAATTGCGGCTGAAGTCCAATCTGGAAAGCACAAGCACACAGGAGTCAGTTCTGAGTTCTGGGGATGAGTAACGACGATAAAAATTGAGCTCCTCCCCCTTCCCAAAGCAACAACACCCTGCAGCGAGTTGTTGTCGCTGTTGTTGCTGCCGTTGTCCTCTTGGTAGTGCACATATAAAATATTTAATATGCCGCACACTGCGGGCACAACATTTTTTCTTCTTTCTCTCAATGAAAAAAAAAAAAACAAAAAAAGATGAAAAAGTTATATTCAACATGCCGAAGCGTGCAAATATTTATGACGCCCGCACAAAGATGCCTCATAAACCCCCGCATTGGGGCAGATTTTTTCCTCGACTGACCTTTTATGCTCCCCAACTTAACACACAGTGGTGCACAGTGGTGTCGACAACTGCAATATTTCAGTTAAATCTAACTATCCATTGTCTTAAAGCCATTTGTTTGTATCTACTTAACATGGGTTTTTAATGCATTTTTATTCCCTTGCATTAATAATTTAAATCAGGGACCGTTATTATTATAAGCTATATTATAAAAATTACATTTTATTGATTATATTTTAATTTTTACTTTTTCTTAAATGATAATTATCATTTTGAGTAATTTCATAAAACTTAGACCATAATCATTATTTTTGATTAAAAGAAATAAAACTCAAAAATAATTATTAAGAATGAGTTTTATTTTTTTATTATTTTAAAAAGATCATTCGTTATCATTATTTTTGAGATTTATTTTTTTTTTTATCAAATATAATGATTATGGTCTAAGTTTTATAAAAAAATTGTATAAAAAAGTAAAAATCATAAAAATAAAAATCATGTTGGAAATACAGAGATTTTAAAAAAATATACATGTTGGAGTAAACCATTATTGGCTAGGTCTATAATAAGTGTGTGATTTTTGTTTTAATAAAAACTTAAGTTGTTAAACTTGATGAGAATTAAATTTAAAGTGAATAAAATACTAAATATTAAATTTATAACTTAATTTTGCCAAAGTATTAGTTTTTAGCAACCCCGAGCCCACTGTGACATTCTGAACCACCAATCGGTTGTAATGTCAATCGACTGTCAAATTTGTTTCGGCCCTTCAAGCACACACAAAACCCGATTCGCAATTTTTCCGACCCTTTCACAGGGCGTAAAAATTGTTAAGATTTTTTTTTTGTTTTTGGGCTTTTGTCAAGAGACGGTTTGAATTTTTTTTATTGTTTCATAGGGCAAATGTCACCTGCCTTTATTTGAATGCCTCTCAATGAACGCTTTTTGTTAAAATGTTTCGAATTTTATTTATTTCTCAGGTTTTTGTACATCCTGTCTGATATTTGAATTGGGGATTCATGTCTCTTTCTCCCCCTGTATTGCTATTCATTCATTAAATTCGACACCAATAACACAAACGATTTTATTGTTACACAGTTTTTTCAGATAATACCGAAAAAAGGAGTCTGCCAGTTTTTACCTATAGTCAGAAATGGAGACATCTGTCAGTGAAATGTGGAATAAAGTGAGCTCAATAATTTTATCTGATTGGTTACAGTACAAAATTAAAGAGTTTTTAAAGTAATATCGCAAAACGGAAACTATTATTGGGAATGAATATGATAAAAACTTCTTAAAGGCTTAAAAATTAAAAGCAGAAGTTCTAAGTACTTAATGAAATGTATTTTCAATATTATAGCCGCATCTTTATTAGGCTTGTCCTTGTCTAAGACCCTTCGTAACATTGTCTCAACTCAAGGCCATCGCATAATTTATTTATCGAATAATTAGTAAACAACTCGATGATATTCTTAAACCTTGAGATACTTTACAGATTGTTATTTTAAGTCCAATTAGTTACAGTTGATTAAACAATAAATTAAATTTGCATTGTTAATGCGCCCAATTTAATTTTCCAGCTGGAAAAACTTTTTTCATTGTGGTATTTTTGTTTCGCAACAAGCTTTTAAGATGGCGGCAAAGTTTTAGCAATTAATGCACTTAATTCGATTTGCATAATACGAAATGGAAATAATTAAGAGCAAGAGGCTTGAGTTCTAAGGGTAATTGTTATTGCTTTCTAATTACACGGAATTGCGCAAAATCCCAAAGTAAAATGTCAATTGTGTGGAGTATTGGGCTCATTAGACGCAACTAAAGCCAGAAACTCGAGCTCTTAGCCAAATCTCTCCCTAAAAGCCAAAACAGCTGAATGTGGGAGAACTTTCGCCGCAGGACAATCATAATTGTGTGTGTGCTCAAAGAACTAGTTCTTTGAAGGTCCGTGTGTTCATTGCCAGTGTCGCGACAAGGCGACGTTAAATCGCCATTGGGCGAATGAAGTGGAAGGCAGTGTTAAGTGTCCTGACCAGGGTGAGGGATCTGACTGAAGTGGGGAGGTGTTGCCAGTTACTGTGCATGGCCATTAAGCACGCAAGGCAAATAAAAATAGGCAACAAACATAAATTTGTTGGTCGTAAATCCAGTGTTTGGGCCCAGTTTTGTGGCAGGCAGCACATGAACATGCCTCCGAGCAGGGACCAAGTGCTAAAAAGTAAATTTGTGGTCGATTCGATAGTCATAAAAAGCTAGAAAGAGAGATATCAAATAAACGTCACTATTGCTAACCCGCTTCCACGCACATTTTGCCTCTCTCTTGCTCTTAAATAATTTATATAGGCCAGACTGTTTGGTTTTGGCCTATAAAGTATTTGTTTTCGAGGCCAGACATCAACCTATTTTGGTAGATATATTTATTTCTTAATGTCCTGTTTATGCCATTCGCCGTCGTCGTCCTTTTGATGGCGTTGAGGGAATTCATTTGCCGCTTGTTGATTTTATAAAATGATTATTTGGTAATTTTCCATCACACTGATGGCCAGTTCTAAGTAATTGCACTCGACTGAATTTGTTAAGTTGCCAATTGCTGCATAAATGATATGATCACGTGTCCAACAGCTCTCAATTGACCCTGGGTCCATCCCACATTCATAGATATTGTACATCCAAGATGCCTGTCGGGTTGTGTCGGCATGAGGAGTTACTGAGACTAATGAGTAACTGCCATGTCAAACTCACAAACAGTTTACAATTGTAGATGTTTTTCTTGTAAAAATTGAATGTCTAAATAAGCATGAATAAATATATTTGACTTGCTCGATGTTAATATTGCAATTAAAGTAAATTTTTATTTTATTTTTTCATTTTTTATTTTTTAATGGTCTTTCTGGGTCCGAAATGAAGGTATCGGAAGAATTGGACTAATCAAAAATGTAATTTAAAATTGGCAATAAGAGAGATAGAGAATAAAAATATATAGTATAAAAATATAGAGTATAGTTTGGAATAAAATTGTATTATTTAGCTTAAGTACACGGCACAAAACAATAAGAGAATTCTCCAGAAAATAGAATTGCGAAAGAGAAATGACAAAAAGTAGACTAGAAAATTAAGAATTGAGAAGGTAAAGTTTTATTTTTAAGTTTCGCATTCTGGAATCTGACATTATCCTCAAAAATATTTTCGCTGCCTGTTCATAGTCAAAGTGGTTTTAGGATGGCTTCCGGGCTCTTGGATGTGTTTAAGTTGTATGTCTTTTGTTATCGCAATTGTCTTTTACACGATTACATTTCTCATTTGAAAGTGCTGCAATTTGCAGGAAATGTTAGTTAAACGATTAATTACGCACAAGCCCGCATTACTCTCTCATTGTGGTAAGGTCTGCCCTTGCTCCCTCTTTCGCACTCTCTATTCCTCACTTTCTCTTTCCATCTCCCTCTGCCTCGAGGGCCAACGCAGACATTGAACTTCCGCTTCCGTTGCGAACGCAGCAAATGCGGCAAATTAAATTTCAGCCAAAAACCAACTACGCCAACTAATTACGCATGAATGCGAAGCCAAGGATCGTCCAATGAGTGAGTGGAGAAGGGAGGAGGAAGAAGCAGACGACTGTGGCTCCGGGAAATGTTGGAAAAATGGAGGCAACAGCGCAATTTATTCTACACTTGAAGCATTATAATTTGTGGTGGCCAAATAGCATGAAAATCGACATAAGGCCAATTTAATGGCCATCCTCCTAGTTGTCCTCCGCCTTCTTGCTCAGGCCAGCAATGACAGTGACCCACATGTTGACCCGCCAAGTCACCCCGGCCGACTGCACTCGGAACTCGACACTCGTGTCAGGCGCAGTTTAAAAAGTTAATTAACGTGCCGACCTTCCTTCTATCAAAGTTGGACCGCAGACTCCCTCTTTTCATCCTTCGCCACTGGGCACCACATAATTGCATTCCGTGGTTGGACGTTTCACTTACTCAGCTCGAATGGTAATTTCATGGCCCGTATTCACAGGCGTTTCCAACTCGCTCAGCAGCATCGTTTGCAATCCGCACGAGAACTGGAACTGCATTAGACCCTTCTGCAGGAATAGCGCCATGTAGTGTCCTCCTTTCGTTCCCTGTGCTGCGGCCAACATGATCAGTCCATTGGTGGCTCGAGTGCGCACCTTGAGCTGAATGTGCATTGGCAGCACGGCATCCAGTGCCTCGTTGTGGGGTATGTCCTTGTAGATGCGATGCGAGACATACGAATCACCAGAGAACGCTGCATTTCGTATTATAATCGGCAGCTCACAAAGCGGCCCCTGGCGGTCAAAGCGGCAAACGCACTGAAAAGAGAGAAACAGTTTGAAATATTTGTAAATCATGAATTTAGAATGCGAAAATAGTTATTTATTGGTAGTTGAAATAATTTATTTATTTATTTATTTATTTATTGTCAGGCTGAAAGCAGCCGAAACAACAATCAATTAAAAATTATTAAATAAAAATTAAAAAATTATATATATTTAAATCATAAAATAAATAAAAATTAAAAATTAAAATTAATTAAAAATTAAAATTAATTAAAAATTAAAATTAATTAAAAATTAATTGAGACAAAAACAAATTTTCTAAATTTCCTGACTATGAGACTGAAGATTTAAATGTATTTCCGATGCCTTAAATTTTCATTATCAATAACTTCATTAATTAAAAGGTCCATTATTACCCTAGCTAACTTTGCAGACTTTTTAAATTGCACTGCTTAAATATTTCTCAAGTAGAATTCAAGATGCGAATATGCAAAATTTATATGGAGAACATGAGTAACTTCTTAAGATTGCAGAGTGCATTATTTATTTTAATGTATATTTTCTGAAACATATGGCCAACTTCCATTAGGTAAGTTGGCTTGCTGGCGGTGGCCTCTGGACCAGTTAACAGTTTTCCATTCCGCAGTCTCCAGTTTGCTCTACGCCCAGTTGCCTTGCACTTCATTTGTTCAATTTGATGGGGTCGTCTCTGGGTGCAGGTTGTTAAAGAAAAAGTTACAATAAAAGTTTTGGGTGCCGTTGTGAGGTCCTTGTTGCAGTTGCGTTGCACTTTAAGTGTCCCCTTGGTGAGGCATAAATTATTAAAACCAGGACAATGACGCAGTAGGAAGAAGAAGTTGAGGAAGTAAAAGAAGCAGCCAGCCAAGTGAGCCAGAAAGTTAATTCATGTCGCCTTTCAATTTATTGGAATTTTTGTCCACGCTACAACTTATTGAAAAGAACTCCCGGCAGGATTTTTGCCGCAGCAAACTTTGTTTGGCGTTCAAAAATAAATTAAAATTGTTCCAATATACTTTAGCTTCAATGCACATGAATTTCGCCATATTTACGTGAGTTCTTATTTATTTTTTTTGTAATTGTTTCGCTTTGAAATTAATTTAAGCTCATAAAATACATATTATTTGGGGCAACTTAAAAGCTATGAAAATATACAGCATGGTCTTAAAATACACATTATCCAATGGATTAAGGACTCTCTATTTTCAGAGTGTGTGTATTATGGATTGTTCCTAATTTGGCATTCAAAATAACATCTTTTCAGCGACATTGTACACTTTGAATGCCAATGTTGATGAGCAGTTTCAAAATTTGGTATGCAACTAGCATGAGCTTTGAATCCCATCAGCTAAAAATAAGTGTACAATAACAATTCGCAGAGCTTTCCATTCTCTTCCGGCAACCTATGTATAGTAATAATGAGCATCCAAACCCGTGCCCTGGTGTGGCTCAAATATTAATAGCCTGTGTGGCACAATTCCCCACATGCCTCCATCCAACAGGCAGTCAAAGGATTGAAGCGTTGTTTTGGTATCGCTGAAAACCCAACGTGCAACCAAGCTCGTTGTTGTTATACCCGTTACTTAAAAAATAAGTAAAAGGGTATATTGTATTCGTTGCAATGTATGTAACAGGGAGAAGGAAGCATCTCTGACCCTATAAAGTATATATACTTTTGATCAGCATCAATAGCCAATTCTGTGTGAGGGCCTAGGTATCAGAGACTATAAGAGCTAGAGCAACCAAATTTGGCACACGGACTTCTATAAACCCCACGCAGGTGAAGTTTGGGCAGAACGAATGGTGGTAATGTCTTGTTTAAGTTTCAAGCAATGTAAGTTCCTAAAAGCATGCAATAAAAATATTTTAAATTGATTAATGTAAGTAACAGGTATTCTATAGTCGGGAGCTCGACCATAGCCTTTCCCACTTGTTTTCATTCCGTACTTCCGCGCTCAGGAAAAACATGACACAAAAATTAACGCCAATGCTGTTGGTGGTGAGGGATACGCGTATCATCATCTCGATGTGTTGCTGCAGCTCAGTGCGTCGTCGTCTGTTTTACAGGGTCAGGTTCTGGGTACATACTACTGTATAGTCCCCCAAGGGCCAACGAAATTGTGTAGCATGCTACAAGTACGCGTATTTCCATGCCCCGCTATTTGCATATGCATTCCGTAATGCGAAAACTTTTCATATATCAGTTTTTTTCATTCAAAAAAGAAACCTCCCCCTGCCGAACTTTAATATCTGATGTTTTTCTATCTAACAGTTATTTAAAGTGAATGTTGCAAGTTTTCTTCTTTTTTTTTTGCTTCAGCTACATTTTTTATGACGCTAGCTATGCGATTTAATTAAATTTAAGAGCAGTAAGCATCCTGTATCCTCCAACTGATGTGCTTATGGTTATAATAGAGTTATGAAATTGAAAAGGCATTACATCTGCATTTGTGGTGTAGTATTTTGACTGACTTGCATTTTATAATTCTCTTTTCATTCTAAATACTTAATTACAATCGGATTACTATAAGCATAAAACTAGTTAAAGTGTATCTTCCAACTAACTAATTTGAGTATTATAGTTTAGTAGCTAAACTTTAGTTTTAAAATTAATTTGATAACAAAAACAAAAAAAAAATTAAAGCAATTTATATGATTTTTAAGTTGGCGCCCAATGTGGACTAATAATTACATATGGGCATTTCCAGAAAAAGGTCCACCACGACGAAAAACGTAAAATTAATCAAAAGCCCTTGTGAAAAATAAGATGATAGTAATGTATCAAAATTATTTATATAATAGAAAAAATCATTATTTTATTATGGTTTAAGGGTATTTTCTTCCAAATTACTCGCCACATTTCGCAGACTTTCGCATTTGTCAAGATGAAGTCAAACAAGACTTCTATATTTCGCCGCGTTGGCGATGCATTGTTTCCTATAAATAATTCAAAAACGACACGTCTTCAAAGCTTGTCTTTTATAATAAAAATATTATTGATTAAATGCATTAAACACGTGAGAAAAGAGTTTTGAAAATGTCAACTTTTGCCATTATTTTTCATATAAATATCGCGTTCTCGATCCTGGAAATATCCATATTATATATCGAAATATTTAGTATATCTGATTTGGAATCGATAGTAAATATAAATATGGTACTTGGAATCTTTTTGATTTCAATTTCATTAAATGTTTTATATTGGCGCCGAACGTGGGTTAATGAATACATATTGTGTACGTAAATGATTATCGAAATTTTTAGTATATCTGACTTGGAATCGATAGTAAATATAATCATGATACATGGAATCTTTTTGATTTAAATTTAATTTAAAAAATCTATCTTTATCGAAATATTGAGTTTAGCAGACTTGGAATCGATAGTTATAAAGACTGCGACAACTTCCGTTTGATCGCAGAGAGATTTGTGCTTGAGCAATTATTTAGATTCATTTGACAGCTGCATTACGGGTAATGTGGCCCTCAAAACTAATTGTGACACGCCTGTGAATGTCAACAGAGGGAAATGGTGAAAGGCTTTGCAAATGACTGAAGTGCACTCATTGGGAACAGATGCTCGGCACAAAGACGACACTCAGGGCGCATTACGATGGAGGCCATGGAGAACCATCCGGTGATACATGGAACCAATGCAGACATGAAAATAAGGAGGAAAACACAGGACTGGGATGGGTAAAGGGACACGCAGACATGTGGTGAGCGTCTAAAAGGGCTCAACAAACTTTTCATTAGTGGTGCCGGCTTTTGGCGTTGCGAGAACGCGATAGGGAGAGAGGGAGGTGGAAGGTGGGCGGAAAGAGCCAGGCAGGCAAACATTTGCAAAACCCCAAACTCGGCGGCGGCTGGCACTTGAAATGTGCTTAATGCCACTTTACGAGTGACTTTCGCTGAGTGCGAGTGCCACTTTTGCGTGCTGCTTTTACTCACCCACACTAATTCCCTCTCTTTCCACCACTGTGTTTTACTATCTCTCTCTCTCGCTTTGTGTCTTTTTGACTTGACGCGTTAAAAATATGCTTTTTCATAAGCTTTTGCTACCACCGAACCTGTGATAGCCCACTTGGGTAAACGAAATGACAGCCGACATATGTAAGTGTCTGTCTAACTGTTTGACTGTCTCACTCTGTCTCTCTCTGTGTCCTTCTCTCTCTATCTATCTCTTTTTCCCTTGCTCATGCATATGTATTTGTGTCCTTTGTCTGGATGTGCGTGTGGCGTTGGTTAAATTACTTGGCAACAATAAAGTGGCATATGCTCTATGAAATAATTTCCACTAGCTTCTATCTCACTCACACACACATTCTATTATGCTCTAAGACCTGTCATTCATTTTGGTTAGTTCGTTTTCTTTTCCTAAATCTCTTTCTCTTTCTTTTTGTGATAACAAAGTCATTCTGCGGTGTTGTGTCACTTGCTCAACCTGAAAATTTGTTATGAAAACTAAATTTATTTTTGGCCAGCTCAGGTGTTGCTGTCTGCAAATGTATGTTGACAGAGAAGTAGGGAAAGATAGAGAAAGAGATAGTCAGCGGTACACTTTTGAGATCTAAAAGATAAAAAAATTAACGTTCTTCACAAAAACTGTTGTCGAAAATTTAAATTATACAAAAGTTAGTCAGTGTTGTTAAAGATAAAATTGGTTAGTATTTATACTGCTACTTGTACATTAAAAGCGAAAAACCAAAATCTATAGTAGAAATATTCCCACAATATTTAGGCCAACAATTTATGGCTACACTATTTCTCACCTAATTTTATTCAGATCTTGGCAACATACAACGTAAAGAGTCCATTAGCATGTGCCTGTTTTCCTTTAAAAATCAGACAAAACTCTGTTTCGCAATTGTCGATTTGCCGTATTGTAAAATGGTTTCATTCCACGCTTGTGTGCCTCGTGTTTAAATTTTCAGAAACAAATTTCGTATGCCAGCATAAAACTCTGTATGTGTGGTCTGTTCGTTTGTTGCCAACAAATTTCTGGCTGTAAACTTTTTTTTTTGTTTTTTGTGTTAAATTACCACAAGTATTTTCATAAATAGTTGAATAGGCATACTTTGCAGCTTGTCTGGCCCTCGTCATTTGCCTCTTAGTGGGCAAATGGGGAACGCTTTGTGGCTTTTGTGTTGTTGAACAGAATTTTGCAGCTTTGCCATTTTGTCTGATTTTACCTGAAATGTTAATGTAAACTTGTGCAAGAGGCTACTTAACTATGCAATTGCCAGTGAAAAAGGAATTTGATAATGGCATATGAGGCAGACAACTATTTCAGATGCACTTTTGTAAAAGTTTTCAAAGGGAAATGGCAGTAAAAGTGAGAAATAATTTAGTTTTTCAAAGTGTGATAAAAGTTCAGCTAGAAGTCTCTCAAGTTTCCCAGATTTCTATTGTATTTATTGCACAGTTTCAAATACGTAATGAGACAACTTTACATATGTTTTAATTAGAATTTAAATTATTGAATCGTTAAATCTGCAGTTGCACTATTTGAATTAAGAAATAGTTATGTTTTTCCAAGGGTGCTAAAAATTAATTTACAATTTTCTTTAGTTTGTTTATTGTGAAACAAGAAGTTACATCTATTATACGGAAAGTTCTGCAACTTTAGAGTAACTTCAAATTAATAATTCCTATTATCAATTCACAAATTCCATTCGAGCTATTTGGCTTTTGAATCTGTGCGCAAACAGAACATGGATTGTGTCATACTCTACTCAGAATTTAATGAAAATCCTTGGCCTGTTGTTGAACATAATTTGGACTTGACTTGTACTATCTCAACTATTGGTCTCTGTGTGTGTGTGTGCGTGTTTACTTTGGACCAGAAATCTCTAGTGCTTGGCTCCAAAGCAACCTAAGTAAGCAGCTTACAAATGTTGCAGGCTCAATGTGTTTTGCTTCTGCCACTTGCCTCTTTGCCGCTGTTCCACAAACTATTCGGCAAGCTACATGATTATTTATGCATTGGCCTCGACATACGAAATCTCCATACGCGTTTCTCTAAGTGTATAAGTGTGTTAACCATTTCAACTTGTAAATTTGTAAATGTTTCTCTGTCTCTATAATTCATTCATTAACTGTAACCATTAAATTCGAAATATTCTCTTGCTTAATATTAATGCCTATGCACTTGTGTTTCCAGCTTGTTTGTGTTATAGTTGCAATGTACTGCATTATGAGTTACAGGGTATTGGAAAGCTCATTAAATTAATTAATGTTCCTTTGATTTTATTCAATGCCAAGTTGAAGCTACATTGTATAAAGCAGGGGTGCCCAAAACTGCCTTATGGATGTGCACGCACCAATACGAATAAAAGAAATCGCACGCACACATGTATCGAAAACTTTTTGCTTATTTTAATATGTACACAGAAAAAAAATTGGAACACGTTTCTTCAAAAAAAAAAAAAAAAAAAAAAAAAAAAAAAACACGCATCACACGGTTCACAACGAAGTGAAGTTTTTTGTTTTTCAGTGTACACGAAACGATAAGAAAACAAAAAAATACATTCGGATTAGCAGAAGCAATAAAATTGTTTTTAAATTGCCAGCTAGAGGTGGAGAACTATCGATAGTAATTTCAAAGCCATCGATAGTCGACGAAAGTGCTATCGATAGTCGACGATGGTCCCGGATAAAAAAAATACATACAATTTGTCATAAAAACACTTCACACACTGAAAAAAATTAATTTTTTGACGTTACATAAGAAAATAATAGCTTTCTATATATATTTGGAAAGGTCATTTAAATTCCGTTTGAATGATGCAAAACTTTCCTTAACCCATTAAGTACCCAATGAAAACTCATTGGAATCATCAACTTTTTCAACTTTTTTCCTCGGTCTCAAACAAATAATGTTTTGATTCTTCAAATAATTCTAAGAGTGACTGTAAAAAGAAATTTTCAAAAATCTCTTCGCTAGTATTTTATATGATTGAGGAAAATTTTTAACAAGCCACTTTTTGTATGAAAATTAGGAAAAGGGGTTGAAATATTCAGTTTTAGCAATTTTTAAACTATCGGTAGTACTTCGGGAACTATCGAAAGTGGGTGGATGCTATCGATGGTAGCTCGATAGCGCCCAACCATCGACAGTGTCGATAGTGCTATCGATAGTTCTCCACCTCTATTGCCAGCAACGAAAGCTGCCGGAAAGCGGAGATTGAAAATTGTTTGTGTAATTTGCAATGTGCGCCAGAAGCTTACCAATGTGTAACTTGCCATCTCCTATGTGAAAAACAAAAACAAATGTGCGTCGTGTGCATGGGCGCTGGTCACCTCTGGTATAAAGTGCACTAATTTTTAAAGTACATGAAATACGCTTGATATAAAAAGATATAAAGAAAAGCTCAGCTTCTGGGTTATAAAATGAAGATCTTAACAGAGCTTAAAAGCACTTAAAGTATTGTTAATGTTATTATCTTAAAATAACTTTAGTTTGTTTAAAAAAACTCAACTGTCACACAATTAATTATCCAATTATTGGATATTAGCTAGTCATGTTATCAATCATTTTTATATTTGTATGTTATTGTTTACCAATTGCACAGGTAATTTGAGTGCTCACGCTCATTAAATGACTCCACAATGGGCGATTGGGCGGCAGCCCGAGGGGCAACTGCAACAAGGAGCGACCACAAGGGTTGTGCCTTGGCCAATTAGCAGCTCAATGGGGTTGAAAATTGTGTAGCTAACTTTGCTTTTTGTATGTGTTGTTATTGGATTTACTTCTTGTGTGTTTTTTTTTGGGTTAGCATCGAACAAACAAAACCATTTGAGGTTATATCGATTGGTCCTTGGAGCTGACCTACTGCTCGACTGCACTGAGAAAGTGGGAGGGAGGAGAGCGTAGACTGCTTAACCCTGCTCTAGAACGTATAACCAACTAAGCTTCAAAATTAGTTAAATGCAAAAAAAAGTCAAGAATGATTTTATTTTCTGTGTACTTACCCGGGATCCCTCCGATGTGGTCACACAGGTACCGCCGTTGTAGCAACCTAACTTGATGCAATCCACATCGCCAGATTTTTCCTCTGCACCACCGCCAGCACCGCCGGTACCGCCGGTACCGCCCTGGGCAACCGTGTTGGCGCCGTCGGTTTCCTCGCTGCTCTCGGTGACCGGTGGTTTGGTCTGTGCTGGCAACTCTGGCAGTCCGGGCGTGCTGTACACATGCAACGGCGGTGTCGGCGGTGGCAGTGTCTGTGCGGACTGTGTGGATGGTGGTGTCGGTGGCACGGTGACGGCAGGTAGACTGGGTAAAGGTGGTTCCGTGGGCATGGGAGTGGGAGGCAGGGTTACCACCGTTATGGGAGGCATTGTTGTCTGTCTTGGCGGCTCAATGGTGGTCATTGGTGGTGCAGGTGGCACATGTAGATCCTCTGTTACCATAGGCTGCGCTGTTGTGATTTCTACCGGCATGGGCATGGTAACCGGTGGTGCTGGTGAGAGTGTGGTGCTGGGCTCCCGTTCATAGGGCACTCCAGTGGTTGGGTGGCTTGTCTGTACCGGGATTGGTGGCATGATTGTTGTGATCGCTGGCGCTGTACCACCATCTTCAATAGTAACGACAATATGCGGAGCTTGTACCGTTGTTGGCACCACAATTGGTGGCTCATAGTCGAGTGGAGATGTGGTGGTTTCTTGCTGTGTTGGCGGTTGCAATGTGGTAAATCTGCCAGCATTCGTGCTGTGCGTTGTGATGAGCACCTCGGCCGGGTAATCCGTGAAGAAGGGAGCCGCTGTGGTTGACACCTCTGTCCACGGATGTCGAGTGGTTTCCTCCAGAGACGCTTCAGTGCCTTGTTGCGGCGGCACCGCACGTGCCGTGGTCTCTGGTGGGAAATAGGGCGTCGGTGTGGGTGCCCCGTAATCCACTGAGATGCTTGTATCAATTGTGGTTACGTGGTGCACGAATATGCTGCCCGGTGTGGTCACACGCATTGGCTGCTCCACCGACTCAGAGCTGCCTGACGAAGCATAATCCACAGCAATTGTGATGCTCGGCGGTGCTGGCGGTGCAGTTGGACGCGCTGTGGTGACGCCTTCCTCACTGGAACTGCTGCTACCACTGTCGCTTACCTCGAAGCGTCGCACCGTCGTGTATTCCGCGGAGGTGACCACCTCGGAGGAAGACTCTGCCGAGGTGGAGGAGGAGGAGGTTACTCCAGGAGCAGGTAGAGGCGGTAGCGTTGTGTAGATACTGTGACTTTCCTCCGATGACGAGGTGGAAGAAGAAGAAGAGATGCTTGTTGTTGGTGGTGTTGTGGGTACAGCTGCTGGCTGTGGCTCCGGTGTAGGCTCCGGCGGTGGTGGGGGCTGAGTAGTCGCCTCCTTTCCAACGATATGACTATCGCTCTCCGGTGGTGGTGCTGTTACCTTAACCTCTACAGAGGTTTCATCCGAAGAGGAAGAAGAGGCCGAGACTACTGGTGTTACTGTGGTGGTTTCAGCTGCGGCTGGTGGTGCAGGTGGTTCACTTGGCGGTAGAGTTGTATCTGGTGGTGTCACCGGTCGCACTGTAGGTGGCGCTAGTGTGCTAGAGGGCGTTGCTGGTGTAATCGGCACCACTGGGGGTGGTGCAGCTGTGGCCGGTGCCGTGTAGTTGCAATCGAGGGACTCTTCGCCGACCACCAAGCACTCGCAGAGCATGCCCGTCAGCAGCGGCGGGCATGAGCACGAGAAGGTATCGACGCCATCAATGCAGACACCGCCGTTCATGCAACGCGGTCCCAGCTGACATTCATCGTATTGGAACTCGCATTTCTCGCCATGATAGTCGGGAACACAATAGCAAGTGGGCACGTTCTCCTCCATCAGGCAGAGCGCGTTGTTCTGACAGGGATTGTCCGCACAGATTAGAATCTCCTCCTCGCAATTGACACCCGTGTAGCCCATGGGGCAGGCACAGGCGTAGGCCGCCAATTTATCCACACAGACGCCGCCGTTTTGACATGGCGCCGAGGCGCATTCATTGATCTCCTCCTGACAGATGCGTCCATGCCAGCCAGCAGGACATTCGCACGTGAACTCCAATCCAGGACCCTCGATGCACTCTCCGCCATGCTGACAACGTGCCCCAGTGCCTGTTGCAAAGAAGATCAAATTTACAATAAAAAAAAAAAACAGTAATAAAATTATAGTCGGCAATGCTCGACGAAATATCCCTCACAGAAGAAAAAGTTACTCTAAAATTCAAGTTTTAAAATCTTGATTTTAGCATCATATTTTCAAGTATTTTTAGGATATTTTTATATAATATGGAAATTGCAATCCCCATTATTAAATTATCCAAAAAAAATCTAAGACATTTGATTTAACTGAAAAACATTCTCCAATAATCAAAATATTTGCGTAGGCATTGAAAAATCGAACTTAAATCAAGAATTTTGTACTTGAATCAAACTTTTGAAATCGTTTGGAATTGATTTTATGTCGCAACCTTGAATTGTTTTTCCGTGTACATTATTAAAATATTAATACGTTAAGCAAATCCTAAAGAATTTTATTTAAACAATTTCAAGCGACTGTTACATATCCAATTTGCTTTATAATTTTTATGGTTTGAACGGATAATTAGTTATCATAGGCATAACTTCAGAGGGTATAAAAACGATTTGATTATTTGGTTTTTGGCGAGATAGAAACTTGAGTTACCCGTGTCACAGACGGCGACATCCAGCTCGCAGTGATCTCCCAGATAGCCAGGTTGACAGGTGCAGGTGTAGCCATTGTTACGGTCGCGGCATAGTCCACCGTTTTGACATGGATTTGACATGCATTCGTCCACATTTTCCTCACAATTTGACCCTGCCGAAGAGTGCGATGAGTCATGAAAGAAAGAGATGCAAAGACAAGAAAGTGACGTTAATTGATGGCAGCACAATGCGCAGTTTGTGTTCCATATCGTTTCATTTCGTCTCGTTTCGTTTCGCTTCATTTTGTTCAGTTTCAGTCATGTCAACATTTCCGTCAGCCTGGTTTTTGATCAGTCTTTTTTTTCTGCGCTGTCCTTTAATTAAACATTTATGTGATGTGGGGTTAAAGTTGTCGCTTTCAGCGTGGCGTGCAAATGGCTCATAAATAAAACTTGTTATATTTTATTCGCTTCAGAAACGGCAAACTCAATATTTGTTGTTTAATAATATAACCAGATGATACTATGGCTTTTCGCAAATATCATATATTTTGTATTGTATTTGCGGTTTGTTTAATGCATTTTAAATGCCTTATTCCCATTACAATTAATCGTGTTTGAATTGAAAAGAATTTTACTTCGACAATAATTCACAGTACTAACGTTGACATTGAGGTTGAATTCATTTTTCAATTGCTGGCACAAATGTACAAAATTTCGCATTTCAAATAAAACTCTTTTAATTGCACTTTAGCTATAAAAAAAGAAACAAGAAGCTTGAAAGCCTTTATTCATTTGCAAATTAATGTATGCAATTCAAAGACTTTGATTTCTGTTTAGTAACTTTTCTGACATCTCTTTTCTCTTTGAATTTTTCATACAAGTGTCCACAACTCGAGTGCAATTGAATGATTTTTCATTATATTAAGCATAGAAAAGGTTTTTCTCTCTGTCTCTCTAGTTTTTCTTAGTTTTCTGTCTCTGCTTTCTATCTTTCTCTGACAACTTTTTGGATACGAGCGCATCAATGGCAATCAAAACAAACCTTCAAGGGCTGATTTCGGTGCATGCAATATAAACAATTCAAAAGTGTACATAAGCAACACACACAACACACTCATCACACACTCACTTACTGCTGATTGTCGAGTGTCTCTCAGACCAAGAATTTTGTGTAGCCTCAAGTCGAACATGAAATACTCTTACCACATTTCTGTTTGTAAATCAAAGTTTCTTTTCTTTAGAAACAAAATATACTCCACATAGAAACTTAAGCTATTTAAAAGCTAAGTTCTCTTTATGATTTAAAGGGAATATACTTATGTATGTATTTTTAAAATAATAGCTTTCCCAGGAAACCAAAATCCCCTCGATAAAGATCTTGTAGTCTATGAAAATAAATTCTCCCTTCTCAAAATAAACTCAACTTGAAAGCATGCAATCTATTTAAAGTAAACTCTTTCTCTATCTTGCTCTCTCTTGAAAACTTGAGTTAACCACATAAAATATATAGAATTTGAGGTCGATTATCGAATCACGTCTAGCTAAAGGTGTCCAAATTGATTAGTCGCGTGCTGTTGATCAAATATTTATATGTGCTTACATCATATATAATGTATGTATGTAAACTTGATAGGTGCTCGATAGTACAACTATACAACATGACACAGTTGTTGGACTCTTCAAGTTGCTCTTGGCAACAACTACGATAGCAACAAGAAAAACAACAAAAACAATGCTTGGAAATACTTTTCAATTTTGTGCTCAACAACTACAAAGACGATGAGGAGAAGTCTAAGTCGTTGGTTGCCTGTGGCAGCAACTGACTGGTAAACAAACACATCGAGAGAGAGAGAGAGAGAGAGTAAAAGAGAGGAAGAGACAGTTAGTCTGACGAGACGGACTGACAGATGGACAGACAGACAGGAAGGAAGGCATTCAAAGTTGGTTGAGCTGCTTGAGAAGCGCCCCATTGTGTATGCTATAGAATTCTTATGTTGTTTGTGGCACTGGAAACAGTGCGTATGAGTGATTTTTTCGCAGCTTCTCATGTGTTTGTGCTGTAAATTTATTGCCAGCGAAATGTTTTGTCTGAAGTTTTTTCTGAAAATTTATTTGCCTGCCTGCTGACTGCCCTTTAGTTATAGTTTTTGGCAACAAGTTGGCTAAGAAATACTGCACAGAAAAAAAAGAAAAATAGGAAAAAAAAGTAAAATGAAAATATGCTCAAAAGTTTCTTTTGGGCGAAAAGTTTCGCTTGCTTTCTGCGTATCTCTCAAGTGTCTGTGCATCTGTCTATCTGACGTAAGAAACTTGCGAAACAACGCAACAAAGTCCAAAAGCACTTCAAAGTGTCGAAACAAGAGTGTCAAAAAGCCTGCACCGTGTGCAGCCAGCAAATTCCTTCATCTACACTTTGTCTAAATTAATGCGCTTAACTTTTTAATTTAATGCCCAAAATTGCATTTAAACATGGCTACAATCGAAACGGTTAACACGGCTACCAGGTGCTGTTGATGGGGCATTTATCATTCGTGTCCCATAAATAACACAGAATATACAAGTTGATGGACATAAAAATGTGACTATGCAGATGCTAACTCACTTTCATAAATGCTTAGTCCAAAGATAAATGTTTCTCAGTCCCTGTCATTCTCCCATACTCTCTCTCTCTCTCTCTCTCTATCTCTCTTTTTGTGTGTATTTTTATGCTTTGTTTATAATGCAACTGTAATGTAAGTCTATGCAAATGTGTAGAGGGTCGCCCAACAGGCGAACGAAAAATTAAATTTGCATAAGCACTAAATCAACACAATGAACAACCGAAACCAGCGTAAGCAACAGCAGCAACAAATAATCATTTTTAATGTTTAGGCTAGGAGATGCTCTATGTTAGATCTATTTAAATAAACATTTCATTTAGGAGCTTTAAAGCATCTGGAAGCTTTGAAGTAAATATACCATAAAATATTGAAATAAATTAACTTGTTTTTAGATAGATATGGATTGATAATAAGCCTTATTAAAGTATAGCTTTTAAGCCTTAATTGCCTTATATTTGTCTATATTGAGGTTTTGACTTGACTTTATAAAGCTTGGCTTGCCTTTTTTTTATAATTTCACTATTTATCTCACTGAATTTTAAACAAATACTCCCTTGTTTTCTGTCTCTTCCTATTTTCTTCCACTTTCTTTTGGTCTAATTTTGTTTTCCATTATTGTAATTTATCCACAGGATATGAGCAAAGTCCACATTATGAAGAGCTACTTACACTTCTCATCTGTTGTCTGTTGGCATTTCTCTACTTGACCAGAGACATAAAACCACAGCTCTTAGGATTTTCCATCAGGCCACAAAAGTCAATATTCACATGCAGAGAAAGATGCGTGTTAAATTCCCTTTGCACACCTTTCAGTGGAATGCTTTACATTTTACTTATGTGAAGATTTCCCTACATATTCATTTCTCTACAAATTGGAGAAGTAATTGAAATTGAGGCTTCGTTGTGAGTTGGCGAAATTGAAGCTATTGCAATGCTGCGGGAACATCGATAAAATACAAATAACAGAAAAAAACATGTTATCTTATTTATCAGCTCTGACTCAGAGCCTCTGAGTAATGAATGTTACAGTTCTGTCTCGTATTTCATTGAGCCACCCGCCAGTCTCTTGGCCTGTTTCTGGACTCTGGCTCTCATCCATTAAGCCAACGGGCGTTGGCGATGCGGCATTGCAATTCAATTTGTTTATGTGCCGGCCGTTGCTTTATGATTTGATGGAGCAATACTTGAAATGCTTCAGAAGGCGATGCTCGTATTTCAATTTTATTTACTGTCGTTGTTAAATTTAACAGTTTTCGAAGTGCTGCACTTTATGGCTGCATTAAGATAAAAGTAGCATGCATTGAATTGATGAAAGAATGATGAGACAAAGAGAGAGAAGAAAAGGCAGACATAGAGAGAGCGAGAGAGAGAGAGACCGAAAGAGAGCGAGAGAGGGACTACTTTGAAAGTTCGAGTGTAAATTATAATATTAAAAATAATGTATCAGATGTTTTAATATTAGGATATTTTTGTTAATTTTTTGGATTAAAGTAAGCTTTAAAAAACTTAAAACTTTTTGCTGTACAAATGCATTGCTATATCCGTTAGTTTCATTTTAAGTGCATTTTATAATTGACAAAAAATTTAATATTCTGTTGCTACATTAAAGTTGAACCATTTTTTCTAATAAAAAAGCAAATACCGCATATAATTATTTCATTTTCTCAAATTATTTCCAATTAGTAAGTTATACTTTGCACATTATGATTAACAGCTTTTCAGCTTTCTTTTATGGTAAGCACGATGTGAGCAAACGCTTTTCAAAATAATTCACTTTGTGTTAAGCATACGACACGTTGCACAAGGGGTTTGTGGCCAAAGACCGCATAATGAACGCAATGCAACATGGAAATTTACCTTTGTTGCTAAAGGCACAACATGAAATGTCGCATTACGCTCCAATTCAGACCGAAATGCAGGAAGCGGTCAAGTTAGAGTGTGAGGTAGAGAGAGAGAGAAGAAGTTTGGGTTGAGAGCGAAATAGATCTGTAGAAGTTTCGAACTACTTTTCGGTCTCTTTCGCTCCCATTCAACTGTCTCTTCCTTCCATTTTTGCCCACCCCTCTGTCGCTTTCACTTTTTTTCTGGCTCTGTCACCCACAATTCTTAGCCCAGTTTCGATACGACTTGCAGTAATGCTGGTCAGAACCCCAGGTAGCCATCGACTTGTCAATGCTCGCATTTTCTTCATGCAACGCCATTACAATCTTCCATTTTTGCTCTATTTGTGGTTTCAGCGACTGCCACGAGGCCTTTTTCAACATTTTTTTCACCCTGTTTTTTGTTGTAGTTCTTTCTTTCATTTTGTTTTTGTTATGTGTGAAGTCGTTAAAGTGAAAATCGATTTTCATTTTATTGCTGCATGTGCGTGAACAGGAGCTACGGATTGAAGTTGGGACTGGGTTTGGGTTTGGGTCTGTTGTGGCCAAAGGCCGTTCGTTCGTTCTGGCAAATGGTCAGTTTTGTGTGGCAGGGATTAAGGGGAAGACTATATGGAGGGGCCTGTGAAATGTTCACTCTCAGCACTCTCGTCCGTGCCGCAATCTACGGCATGTTTTATGAATGAATTTTTCGAATTGGACGCACAATTTTTTTTGGTGGTTAATGGACGACACTGGTTGCCCACTCAAACCCATCTCCTCCCCTCAGCCTCAATTGTTCTTCATTTCGTTCCGTTTTTTTTTGTCAGCCGTATTTTATTTTTGGCTGCGTTTTTGTGTTACAAACGTGAATTTACAACACAATTCTCCGGCCGGACATTGCTTTTAGCATTTGCTTCCCATTCTGATTCATTTTTCCTGCTAGAGTCTGTCTAAATATTTGAAAATGCAACATTAATCAAAAATTTTATGCACAAAATGAAAAGAAATAAAATAAACACTTTGAGAGTATGTGTGGGAACATGTTTCAGACATGCATAAATATTGATAAATGTTTATTGAATTTTTTGTAATTGAGAAGTGGGAACTTGTACATGACGATTATTTGGTTCTAAACGAGATTTTGCTTAATGGAGAAAATTTGATTTTTTGTATATTTAGATAAATACATGGGATTAAAGTGGATGAAATTCAAGTGTTTGCTAACTCAAGTAGAGTTTAAGCTATGATCATTTCTACGGAGAATATTTTTCAATCATTAGTTTCAAAATATATTGCAAAAAGGACTGAAAGTCTTTAACCTCTATTGAATTGTTATCAAAGTTCTTCTATTTAATCAACTTTTTCTTCTCTCCCTTACTGTCCTACTTAGACACCTTTCTCTGATGACATGTATTTAGGACTTTTCCGTAACCTTTGCAGATCCCTTTTATAACTAGTTTGAGTTGTATTTTTCTTCGTTTAGTGTAAAGTTTTTTATGTCATTTTTTTGCTTCAACTTCTTGCTGCAGCTGCAACTTCCCTCTAACTCCACTTTTCTTCCTCTTTGTTGTTCTTTTTTGCTGCTAGAAACATACTGTAAACATCTGTGCAACAAGGCAGGAACATTTGTTATGACTTCGAACCACAATGAACATGAACTCCAAAACTATTCATATTTATATACTCGTACTACCTTCCCTGGCCAATGAATACACCCTCCTTGAATATCTATGGTGGATGCACAAATTGAAATTTGAATTTTATCTGCACATATTTTGTGCTTCTTATTTGCTTGTTACTTATGTTATGATTGAAACTTTGCGAGGAAAAAGGAGGTACGACATTGGATAGGGAAGCTTAGATATGTATGCAGAATCTGGTATCGTTTGTTATACAAAATAAGCGAGCTCCCGGCTATAGGATACTCTTAACTTATTTAAATATATAGCAAAAAAATATATTGCACACTTTTAGGCACTTGCAGAGGTAGAAAACTATCTTTCTTAACCCATTAAGTACCCATTGAAAAATTCGAATTTTTGAACACATCTACTTTTTAAATTTTTTTCTCGGTCTCAAGCAAAAAATGTTTTGATGCAAAAAAATTCTTCAAATAATTCTAAGAGTGACTTTAAAAATAAATTTAAAAGAATATCTTCGCTAGTATTTTTTATGATTTTAAAAAATTTCTAACAAGCCACTATGAAAATGAGGAAAAAGGGGTTGAAATAATAATTTTTAGCAATTTTGAAGCTATCGATAGTACTTCGGGAACTATCGAAAGTGGGCCGCTGCTATCGATGGTAGCTCGATAGCGGCCAACCTCCACCTCTAACTTGCACAGCTTAAGAACTTTAATCAGCCATTACCACGTTTCCGTTTGACCGATCTTGTTACGATTTAGTAGAATGATAGCTAATAATAGAAGTTGATGCTGATCAAGAACATAAATACTTTACAGGGTCGGAGATGCTCCCTTCTCCCTGTTACATACATTGCAACGAATTCAATATACCCTTTTACTTATTTTTTATGTAACGGATATAAAAAATATATGAAATTGCATGAGTTGAATATATTGCACATTTCGTTTGCATTTTAAGTTTTCACTCAGCTCTTTGTTTCTTTTCATGACTTATGCGGAGTGTTCGTGAGTGTGTATTGAAAGAGCAAACGAATAAATGCATTTTATATATATAGACTGAATAAATGAGTGCACAGCATGGCAATCTTCATATGCGAATGCAATACAAGAATTTACTTTTCATTATAATTAAGAGAATTCCATAAACTTTGTAAATGAAACCAAAAATATTTATGTGTGCAATGTGTTTAAATAAAATATACAGAATGCAATTGTATTCAAAGTAATAATATCCAAAAATATTTAAAAATAAATTGATTTATTTAAAATGCATTGAAGTATATTTGAAATATTGAAATAAAATTTGCACGAAAAGTTATAAATGAATAACGAATTGAATAATAATTTCAAATATCCCAGGTGGATACGTCCCCAGCTGCTAATAATGTGAATAGCTTAGAACTGCAACAGAGTTTTCCCAGCCAATTTGTATGCACATTTAATCCAGGCAACTCTGGTAAATCATGGCAGTGGCAATCTGTTTCTGTTACGGGTGGCGCTTAGATTTCAAGGCAAATACCCAACGTTAAATGCGCTGCGACAGTGAGCAATGAAATGCACTTTAGTTCATCTGCGAATGGCTGTGGGAAACTAATCACAGCAGCCCCTAAAAACTCAAACCCCCTCAAAATCCGAGTCGGAGACCCCATTAAACCAATTCAAGAATGTCACTCAGTCAGCTCAGCTCAGTGGCAAGCAATTCGAATTCGCATATCCTTTGGTGGGGGTTGGTGGTGCAATGGGTTTGTGGCTTGGTGGTTCGTTCCCCACTCGAATGTCTTGTGGTGCGCATTGTTGCGCTTTCAATTGCACTTTTTCGCTGCGCCATCAGCAGGAAGTCCCCCAAGCGATGCGAGGACAATGTCAAGCCAACTCAGGCCAAAGAATCCTGCCAAGCTCATTTTCACGGCAATTGCCGCAGCTGCAGCAAATGGGAGCCAGAGTGTGCACACTCACACACTCTCACACACACATACACCACATTTAACCTACATATGTGTATGTGCCTGTATGTATGTGTGTGTATGCCTTACAGCTTTTAATTAATTGAATTTTGTACCATATTTTCTAGCTTGGATTTCGATTTCCTTTTATTCATGACTTTTCTCTCTCTCTCTCTCTTTTTCTGCCTGCCAATTTCTATTGAATTCTCCAACTGCCATGCCCAAAGGGGCGGCCGTCCCGTAGCTTTTCAGCATTTCCTATTGAAATGCATGTGAAATATTTTCTATCGGCTGCCTGCAACGTTGCGTAAAATTAGAAAGTATTGTGCTGAAGTTCAATGGGTAAATTTATGAGTGCGAAAATCGCATTTCAGAGTCTACCATAAGCATCTCAAAGGTTTTTCCCCCACTACAATTTTTAAGTGGGTTTCGATGACAAAATAAAGTAGCAACTTAGTGAATTTCAGGTGTCTCTGTGAGTATTCATAAAATAATCATCTCCTCTCCTTTCTTACTAATGCACTTATTAAGGCGAAACTATAAATGTTGCTCAATTCATTCAGGACTTATTTTTGACTGCTTTATATAATTGTATATAATATTTAAAGCCCAAAACGTTCTCTATCCCATAAATAGAAGAATTTCGAGCAATTAGCACACTCTGATTTTATTTACATTGTTCAACCTAATTTAGCAAAAGCGATAAAAGTCTGCACATAAAATGTCAGCACACAATGAAAATTTAACAATATTCGATTATATGGCTAATCCCAAAACCGATAGTAAATTACACAACACACACTCTTCCAACAAATAACAAATAAAATCTCGACCTCTCATGAATCGTGTCAAAGGCAGGCGCATAAAAGTTCAACACACTCGAAAGTTTCCATTATAAAATCAATATGCAATATTATGAATATTTTATTGCATGCCACATACTCTAAAATAACAACAACAAGAACAGCAACAACAATAACAACATCAGCTTAAAGCGATTGAACCAAAGCTAAATCCCCACAAGGCAATTGATTAGTTTCAATAATGGGGACAATTGAATGTCCGTAAATGTATTTTAATATTGGTTACCATATTACGAACACTCCCACCCACTCACTATCTCTTTTCATTTCTCTTTTATCCTCTATCCGTCTATCTCTTTTACACCCAAGAAAATGTCCGGGCAATTGAGTAAATGAAATAAAAAATTTATGTAAATCGCTGAACCACCTGAAATTCAATGAATTTCGATTTGTTTTTTTGGTCAAATCCCTCGATAAATCACCATTTTGTTGAATTTTTAAAGTTCCACAGCAAATGGAATCACACGATGCTATTTAAATGTTCCAAATATCTTTCTCATGGTTATGATTAATGGCGAAAACTGAGGGGAATTGTGAATGCAAATTGAAGTTTACAACGCGCAATCGCTTCAAGCTGCCACCCGTGAGTCAAAAATTGCACAAAGGAAATTTCGATTGCTAAAAAAAAACAGGAAAAACAGAGAAATGAAAAAAAAGTATGATAAAGACAAAAATCTGTCGGTACGCAAATGAAGCCATGAATGAATGAACAGCTGAGCCAAATGCATGTTTGATTGAATGAATGTGCATTGAAAACATGAAAATGCACAAAAGAAAGAGGGGGAGATTCATTCGCATTCTCCCCAATCGTGCTGGAATTTACGTATTCATATTCACATTTACCTGCTGATGGTGCAGCAAACTCATAGTAAAAAAAGTGACAGGAAAATTACGTTAAAAACAACCAAATGAAACAAAGTACATCAAAAGTTAACGTAGACAAAAAAAAAGGAGAAAAAACTGCAATGCTGCAATTTGAATGCATTTTCATTTTTATACCCTACACACAATGTGTGTGGCAGGTGATGAAGATGGAATTTAAAACTTTTTTCATTTTAATGCAAAGTGAAAAAGCCTTTTAATAATATTTCAATAAAAATTAGCTGGCTTAAACTTATTAAAAAACAATAATCTTTAAATGAGAGCTTTAATAGTTAATTAATTACATTTGATTAGCGGTAAGTTCTATTTTAATAAAATTACTTAACATTTGTATTTATTCATGTCGTTAAAGTATTTTAAAAATCTTATAAAAAAAACCTCTTTACGAGGTAAAAGTCTAGTGACGAAATCATTTTCATGCACCAAAATTTCTGATATCCAATTTTGTGACGAATAATATTAAGGTTTACTTATAAATTACTAAAAAAAAATATTGTCACTCGGCACATTGCGCTAATTTCTTCATATCTAATAAATATTTATTTTTTGCGCAGTGCCGAGTGACAATATTTTTTTTTAGTAATTTATAAGTAAACCTTAATATTATTCGTCACAAAATTGGATATCAGAAATTTTGGTGCATGAAAATGATTTCGTCACTAGACTTTTACCTCGTAAAGAGGTTTTTTTTATAAGATATCAGAAATTTTGAAAATTGCAATATTTGTTGACGGTACAACTTTGTCAAAAGGTGTTTATTGTTTGTACAAGCAAAAACAAACTGTCTGGCAACACTAGTTCCTTTTACAAACATACATGCAAAATTAGAAAAAATCATTACTAGCGTTTTCTCAAAATCGCCAAAATGTAGGAAAAAATACCTTATTTCACCTGTAGCTGTTTACCTTTTAACTTAAAAAAGTTCAAAGTATGCCTAACAGCCCTTTGAAATACCTTTTCAACGATATATAGATCACATCTGTAGCTTTTATCGCTTGGATGCTATGGGGGTTTCAATTTTAGCGTTTTTTAGCGATTTCCCGCTAAACTAGCGATTTTTCGAAAAAGTCGTAAAACAAACGTTTCTATATTTTGATTATAAAATGATTTATCTGCCGCTAAAAGAATTCACCACTTGCAAGCATTTTATTTCCGCATTACGCTGCAAGCAGTGTACATACTGCATATGTACAAGCAGTAGTGTAAAGGTAAAAGGTATATTCAGTTAATATGTAATATCTTGCCCAAACGAATTTTGACAGATATGTGTTATATGTCAAAAGACGCGGAATAAAATTGCCTATAACATATAACATATTTTTAAGTGATTTGATGTGTAGATTTTTCTTAAATCGCTAAAATGTGGAAAAAAATACCTTATTTCACCTGTAGCTGTTTACCTTTTTACTTTAAAAAAAAACTTTGAAGGTATGACTAAAAGCCCTTCAAAATACCTTTTCAACGATGTATATATCACATCTGTAGCTTCTATCGTTTGGATGCTATAGGGGTTTCAATTTTAGCGGTTTTTAGCGATTTCCCGCTAAACTAGCGATTTTTCGAAAAAGTCGTAGAACAAACGTTTCTATATTTTTGGGCGGGAACAAGTCCTCATTCAAACTTTTAAGCTAAATTAACGATTTGATCCAAACAAACAAACAGACAAACAGACAAACAGACAAACAGACAAACTGACTTTTCATCTCATTTTCGGAAGGCCACTAAAAATTTCAAAATTAATTATCTTTTGAACCAGTGGTCGGATTTTGAGGATCGAGGTGTCATTCGACGCGTATTTTTCATTAGAATAGTAAAAAAATATAAAAAAATTCAGAAAGGCTCCAACGGCCCCATTTGCTCCAATCGTTTAAATTTTGCCCCTCCCACTTACACCTGTTTATCTCACGAGCCAGGTGAGTTTTCAAAAGTCTTAGTATGCACATTTGTAAGTTTTATTGATACCTTTCGATCGGTATATAACTCGACCTGATCGGACAGTCATAGCAAATTTTCCATTCTTCCTGTGTATATATGCTAGTCGCCTTTCGCACCCTTCGTGCTGCTTTCGTCACTAGCGCGGACTGCCGTCCGCAGTGATTACCAAATACTGTTGCCTTAAAAAGCTAGGATCCTAAATTTGACTCTGCTCTAAAAAGTATGCTACATATATAATATTTCGAGAAACTTTTTAAGGAGTATAGCTAAGTCGGGCTGTTTTTCATTTAGAACTTTGCTTATTGTTGATTTGCAGAATTCTTTTTTTGACTTGAATATGAAATGCGAATTTCAATGTGAATAGGCTTCAACTGCAATTTGCATTGTTTTCGCGCTGAATGCCCCTCAGCTTTTTGCCTCAGCTCGCACAGTGCCCTCAAATGGTGGCCTAACTGCAATGATTGTATAAAGTCAGCCAAGGAGATGCCTTTACTCGGGATAAAAGGCATTGTTGTTGGACTTCTCGGTTAGACTGTGTGTGTGTGTGTGTGTATGCCAAGGGGAGCAAGGTTATGCCGCTGAGAATTGCAGCATTTCTAGATTGTTTGATAAAATGTATGCCATTAGAGTGGAAGATTTGAGAAACGCATTGTTGCTGGCCAAATTTGACTAACAAGAGATAAGAGTTTAGAGGCTCTTGGCTTGGCTTGGATAATATTTAAAGACACAAAACGGGAAACTCAACTTTTGCTTAAAAAGTTATGATATGAACTAGAAAAATATTACGCTGTAATACTTTAATCTTACATAATTATTAATTTTAAAAACTTTAAATAATATTTGCCTTACGTGTTCTACTTTCAGAAAGCAACCAAAACCGAACCGAATCAAAGGAAAGCGAAACAGAAAATCTATTAAAGCCAATGTATTTTGAGCTGTGATAAAAACCAGGAAATTCGGTAAGTAGAACACACAAAAAGAAGATAGTTCATGATCTACTTTTTGAAAGGGGTCTATCGCATTTATCTTCTGTCTGTTGATACCAGTGCTAACCACCTCAAAGAGTACAAACGTCAAAAACGAATAGCCGAAATGCAGCTGAAAGGCAAAATGCACATAAAGGGCCATAAAATATCCAGCACGAGCAACTAAAAATATTAATTAGAATGTTGGCTATGTTTTCATTTGCATTTTTAAATTTTTTAATGCGCGCCAAAATGTGAATATTTTTTTTGTTTGTTTTATTTTCGGCTTGGCTAGGTAAAAAGCGCTTCAATAACTCAATGCGCGGTTAAAAGTGAGCAAAGGGTTCTCGTTTACTCTACTTTGTATACCTCGTATTTTGAAAGAAGTGTAGGGGGTCACTTTGATTGGCTGTTCGTATTTATTAAATCTTGGAGACTTGGATAAAATTAAATATTTAATTAAAAATACTTCTTATCAAAATCAACATCCTGATAATTTTTTTTTTTGCTGGTTTGTAAATTATAAAGGGTATCTCTAAATCATTTCACTTGACTCGAGCACTCGCACATGTTTCTTTATTTTGCTTCATTCACTACTTTTTCTTTATTTATTTTTTTATATTTTTTTTGTAGCTCTTTTTGAGGCCCATTCATTCAGCGCTTTTCATTTTCAAATTTATAATATTTTAGCATTTCATTTTGTTTTCTTTGTTATACTTTTTTCTATTTTTGCAGAATTCAGAATAGTTTATTGCTTCATTTCCGTCGCTTCGCGCGTTGGCAAAAATCTGCTCATTATATAAATTCTCTTTTTGCTATCTTTTGTGGGCTTTACGGATGGAAAGCATATTTTTGTATATTTCTCTTTTTTTTATTATCTTTCAGCTGAATATATTTAGTATTTTTGCTTTATTTACATTTCGACGTGGCGCGTTTTTCAAAGCCGTCGCTTAGTTTCTGGTTTTGTTGTATATTTTCCGCTTGATCCACTTAAAATCACTGGCAAACGCAACGCAGTGCATAATTTCATTTGTTGTTCCACCCTTGTGGGTATTATTGTTGAATAATTAAATATGTCACTTCTTAAAGTTGAAAAAATTTTATTTCGAAAGTATGTTTAATTATAATCTTGTGAATATTTGTCTGCTTTTTAAAACTATTCTTTAATTTGAGACTTTAAGAGTATCCCAACTTCGGCACTCCAAATTAATACTTTTTTAACTCTGCTATCTGATTTTGACACATTTTTTTTCCTAAAGCAATGTTTTATTTATGGTAGTTTAATGCAATTGTTGTGTTATCAAATTATAATTTGAATGCAGATAATTGCATCCAAGGGGTCGTATGACCCTCGTTTGATTACGATTAATTTGTGAAATTAAAGTAATGTAAATCGTTTTCAATTCTCAATTCTCAATTCACAAATCCCAATCTCAGTCCTTGTTTCGTAATTCGTCCTTAACTTTGTTATCCTAACCGCAAATCTCACTTAACGTGGCTTAAACGACACGTGTTTTGTCTAATTCGACAACTATGCCAACTGTTAAGCTTACATTTATATTCTTAGTATTCGTTAGAGTTCTAATCCTATCTGTGTGTCAATTACTCAATGCTGCCAACATTGCTAGTTTACAAATTTGTAGCAATTTGTATGCGGTATTAGTTGGCGTTGATGGGTAATGCATATAACACCTACACGATGGCTATAAATTTCACTAAATTTTATAAAGTCAACTCTGAGATACACACACACACACACACGTGCATAGAGAGACTTGCTAAGTGCTTCTCACACGTAGCAAAAGTAAATGTGTTTCTATGTACGTAACGGACGGAAAGTACACGAAGCCAAAAGGATGAACATTAGATACATTCATGCTGAGACTTCCGTACTGGGCCAACACACACATACAAGCAAACACTGACACTCACACACTTGGTTGGACACACACATTCGCACGTAGCGAGTAGCAAGTTAAGCACCCAACATTGACTACCACAATAGACAACATTAAAGTTAGTTTGCCAGCCTCTCTCGTACTCCTCGAATACCCTAGGAGACATCTCCCCTGCCATTTGTACACTGCACTTTTTTCTAGCTGTTGTCATTTTCTATCAGTTTGGCAAACTGATTTAGTCAGGTTACTTGTTAAAAATTAAAAATTATACACAATTTTCATTTAACCTTTTTATCTATATATATGACTGAGAATGAAAGATGCAATTTTTATAGTTAATAATATGATGCTGCACATTTTAAAGGCTACATTTAATAAATAACATGATTTTACTTACTTTAACATATATGACCTGAATTCAGTTATCTATTTAAAATATTTAAATTGTCACAGTTATCTGTATGAACATTAAGCAGTCAAAAAAAATTGTTTAAATACATTTAATTTATCATATGCCCAAGATTAATTACATATATATTTTTTTAGCATTTGTTATGCTGAAATTGCAAATCAACCTCTTTAATTTTGGTAATTTTCTAAAACTCACTGATAAATTAAATAAATAATAACTGATTTTGAAAGTGTGACGAACCGTCGGCTATATCATGTCATGTCACTTGGTTTTTATAAAAATTCTTAAGTCGTAGTCTGCTTATTTTACCTTCTTGCTCAGGCATTAAAAAGAAGAATAGACACATGTGAGCGAATGTGGAAAATAAGTAAAAAACGGGCGAGGCAGGGAAAACATTGTCCATTATTTTTGTTCTTCTTTTTTTTTTTTTTTTTGTTCCCTGACTTGCCGCAAATTTTACAAATACGTTTGGCGTGCGTTGCAGCTTTCGGAGTCTGGCCAAGTACGAGTGAGTGTCCTGTGCCAGGAGGAGGCGTCCCCTATTTGTGTGCACTCCGTGCTGAAGTGGCTGCTGTGGGCGTTGCTATTTTCTCCTCCTAGTTTGTTACATATTTTTTTTTCATTTTTTCTTCGTTTGTTTAATAAAAATACATTTTATACGTGGTGTGAGTTTCCCAAACGCTGCATCCACGCCCACTTTAACGGTGGCTGCTCAGAGGGCTGTGCAACTTTTATTTGTTGGTACTAGCGGTGTATCAGCTGTATGCATCTTTCTGTCTGTCTGACTGCCTGTCTTTGTGTCTGTCCATGTGTCTGTGTTAGCATAGCGCTAAAATAAACCGCACACACTTACCAGAAAATCCTTCCGGACACGTACAATTGTAGTAGGCAACGCCATCCACACATGTGCCGCCGTTTTGACAGGGTCCCGACCAGCATTCGTCCCAATTCGTTTGGCACTGGATCCCTGTATAGCCGTCAATGCAGTAACACGAATACGAGCTGTACTCATTGTTGTTAGAGTTGTTGTTGTTGTTGTTATCACAGTTGTAGTTGTTGTTGTTATCGTAACACATGCGGCGGAGCGGGGGGGCATGTGATAGGCGGTGTGGGCGGAACGGTGTGTCAATGAGGCATCAAACGTTCAGCAACAAAAAATTTGTTGTAGGCAAACACATAAAAAGAAAATAGTACAAAAAAGATGAATAAAAAAGAAGAAAATACGTGGTTTAACAAGAAAACGTTTTAGATAAAAATAGTTTCACAAACAGCACAATATGGTGGTTGTAACAAGTACGCTGAGAGAAAAACCTCAAGTGTCATCTCAACAGTTAAGCTAAAAGAAATAAGCATAAACTGTAATATTAGCTTTAATCGAGTTGAAGTTGTATCAAAGAAAAATAATTCAACATAGCCACTTGAACAGGCAGGATTAATCTAAAAAGTTGTAAGCTTCAGATAAGGTTGATTAGTTAATTAGATACTCCGCTTCAGATGAATTCAGTTTCATCCAAATAGTTTCTTATGGCAATTCAAGAAGCTGTAACTGATAACAACTAATGCAGCTTTAAGCTTTTAATGTGCTTGCAATCCAACTTAGAGCTTCCGCATTGTTAACATTTTTAAACAAATAGAGAATAAGCTTGAGGATTTATATGAGGTCTTTTTAATGATCTGAAAATGTTTCTCTAGACTTTTCAATCATCAACAGAAATAATAGTTGAGCTTGAAGCGCTATCATACAAACAAGTTGAAGCTTTCAATGTGCTTTAAAGCTTACTAAGCATAAATATTTAAATGTTTGCAAGCAACTTTCTATCAGTGTGAAATTTGTTTCCAACACCAGTTGGTAGTAATTGAAGTGGGCCGCACAGGCATAGACATACAAATATATGCACTTATTTATCTAATAGAAAAGTGTACATGTTTGTGGATGTGGATTTAGTTCAATGCCCTTGCGAGTGCTATAAACTTGGCCAACTTGCTACTCGAAACATTACGCTTGAGTAGTGGAAATAAATATTTGGTAGTCATTTGGGATTGGATTTTCGTACTAAGAGTGAATTGAAATTGAAACGGATATAGCAATGCCAACTGTGACGGTAACATTTACCGTAACAGTAACAGCAAGAGTAACGGAATTGCAAAAGTGTCAAGGGATTGTCACCGACATGGCTCAACATGGCAGACATTTCCTGGTGTGGCCTCCATCTTCATCTCTTACTCAAGTTCTCATGTCGGATAAGTTTTGCAGGTACACAGCTTAATTAAAGAACTTTTGTAGTCGGGCTTTTGCGAATACGTTAGTTGACTGGGTCGAGTGTGGGCTGCCTGCTGATTGCTTTCTTTCTCACTCACTCTCTCTCTCTCTCTCTTTTATAATGCATTAGATTAGGATGCATTTGTAGAGCTCTGCAGTTGTTGTCTATCTACATCCATCTACAACGTGTACGAAGCTCGTGAGAGTCCATTGAAAGGGTAAAGAAAAAAACTTTTGTTACTGGCACGGACTTGACATCCTCTTCCCCGTTCCCGGTGGCCTGTTGATTTGTTGTGCTGCCAAAAACAATTGCAGTGAGTAGATAAATGGCCTTGGGGCCTCGCATTAGCAACTACGAGTACTTTTTCGTACTGTCATGTCCATCAAATGATGGCACAAACCGATAGCACTGATGTGCACAAGGATCCATTCAAATAATGCATGACTTTGTAAATGCAAAACTCTTTTAAACATGTCTATCAAAATCTTGAAATGAGTTTCAGTTTAATTAATATGCTTCAACTGTCAGACTCTTTAGTCCGTTTAATTACTAGAAGTAGACAAATTAGTTGACTGAATCACATCTGATTCAAAAAAAAAAACCTTTAAAATTATAATTTGATTTCTATTAGCCATTTTCAACTTCTCAACTTTTAAGCTTAAAGCTCTATCTCATAAAAAATATATTAATATCAAGGTTTTTTAATTATTTTACACTTTCAACTTGGTAAGAAACGCATCGAAAGACGAAGTTGAAACCTTCAACTTGTTCTCAAAAGTTGTTGAAATCTATATATAAATTTGTGTTAATCGTATCATAAACTTTGGCTGTTGTCATCAAATTAAATTCATTTTAATGGAGCACTTTCGAACAGCATAAAAATTGCAAATTTTTCTTCTGTTAACAATTTGCTAAACATTTCACTTTTCACATTTCGTGCTAGTTTTATGGCAATCATTAAATTTGGGCTCATCTCTGATATGAGTCATAAATACTGATATTTTTGCCAAACTAGTCGGAGCATAAACCACGATAAGCCAATAAAATATCAATTCCTTCCAAACCCTTAATCGAATTCACATCCTGCTTCTTATACCCTTTGGATAACTTTAAGATGGGCCAAACTATTCAGTTAATCCGTTTAAACCTCATGGCATCGTGTTAAATTTAATTGCAGCTATAAATTTTGCTTGGCTACGCATAAACTTCTATCCGGCCAGTTGTTGCCAGCTTCTACCAGCTCCTTCTCCTTCCTTCTTTCTCAACCATCCTGCTTCTGACTAACTGGTGGTTATGTCAAGAGATTCGCGCCAAAAAACATTTCAACCTTCCGGTTTGACTCGCATTTGACTTGCAGCTTTCGCGCAAAGTTATCGTAAAAATAAAAAATATCGTAAACGCTTTTTATAGAGCAAATTCACTGGCCATGAGATTGTGGGTTGCTCCCTGTTCGGGTTTGGGTTTTAGGGCTTTGAAGTTTGAGCTAGAGCCATGTTATGCTCTTGGCCACATTCAGCGGTTGCATATATCGTGACGATGAAGAAAATAAAATGCCGGTTACTTACTTAGCTGTATAAATGTCGGCCAGAAAGAGAGAGGGAGACAAGTGCAATGGCTGCTGTTCTTTCAGCGTCTTTCAGTTGTTTTTGCAATCGGCGTTGAGAAATACACTTCATGTGAAACTCAAGCTGCTTAAGTAACACTGAGTCTCATACATTTAGCTACGAGTAACTGATGGCAGTTGCAACATTCTAAATTGATATACTGTCTCAGATATAACTGAGCATACGAATAATGCATTTGAGAGCTGAGCTTGGCACAGAGTGGGTTTTAGGGTAGATTAGACTGCTGAACTAATGTAGATGACATAACATTCTTAAAATACTCTTAAAATAAGAAGGTTTAACACAATTGCGAAGATTATGATTTTCAGTTTGTATTTAATCAAAAACAAACATATTCTCGGTTTTTTCAAGGTCGCCAAGGACCTAATTTTAATTTTATTAAAATGAAAATGGGATAGTAAATTATTTTCTATTAAATCGTCATATTTACTATAATATAGTTATACACGGGTGATCAAAAGTATTTACACAACACTTAAAGTAAAATTGACTCATAATTTAAACTTACTTTATGTAAAATTTGGTATCAATGGAAAGGTCATTTTAATGTCTTCTTTGCAGTTTTCAAAAAATTATAAAAAATACTAGCGAAGAGATTAGAAGGAAAAAAATCAAAATAGTAGACTTTTACAAAAATTCAAAATTTGCAATGGGTGCCTAATGGATTAATTAAATTTTTGTATTATTTAAACGGAATTCAAATGACCTTTCCATTGATACCAAAACTAACATAAATTAAGTTCAAATTATGAGTAGATATTACTTTAAGTGTTGTGTAAATACTTTTGACTAGGGATGTATAATATTTTGTCTCAGAATATTCCATCATTTGCAACAATCAGCTAAGTTCAAGCACATTTTTTTTAAATTTCCACCGATTTGGTAAAACAAAAAGCTTAGTTTAAGCTAGATTAGCTGCATAATTAACTGTGTGGAGGAGAATGTGCATTGGACTTTGGACTTGGATACACAGTAAGTTAATAATGTGGAGATTATGCAATCGAAACCACTTGTTAATGGGCAAACCACTCAACTGGCACTCGATGCTGCAGGCAGCACAACTTGGCCTCATTTGAAAGGAGCATGCATAAAAAAGGCAAATGGAGGCAGATAGAAGAGCAAATGAGGGAAGAGGAAGCGTCCACATATGTGGATGGTTTTCTTTTTCTATCGATGACCATCGATGAAGGCGACTGCAACTGCAGCTGCTGCTGGCGCTCAAGTGGTGCAAGTTTATTGCCACTCGAAATGTGTTGAACGGAGTTTATTGGCTTGGCGATAATAAGCGAAAAATGCGCCTTGTTTGAAGAGGGGACAATCGAAGTTGCCTTTGGCATGTGGCATGTGGCAGACTCACCTGTTCAGGCCATCGATGCAGACGCCAAATACACAAGGATTGCTGAGGCAGGCGAAACCCGCTTGGCTGCCACACACCAGGAGGCTGAGGCAGACCGTCAATAACAGACCAGATTGTCCAGTCCAGCTCTTTGCTAATGTCCTTAATGTCCTGCCGATGCGACTATGTGTTGTTGTTGTTGCTGATGCTGAGTTTGCACAATTTGTTGCTGTTGTATTTCTTGCTGTTGTTGTTGTAGTTGTTGTTGCTGTGGCTGTTGTAGTTGTTGGCATCTTTAGCAGGTGGTTTCGTTGCAAGTCCGTTAATGGCTTCGTGGTTGAGCTGCACAGCATCACCATCTCCAGTTTGGGTCCAGTGGTTGTTGTACCATTTGCCGTTAAAGGCGTTGTTGTTGTTATTGCTTCAGTTGCTTCTCTTGATGTTGCTGTTGTTGCTGCTGCTGCTGCTGTTGTTGTTGTCGTCTTAGCATATTTAATGCATTTATTAATTAAATCACGTCTGCGACACATTTCACTTTTCAATTTCTCTCGCTCCATAACGAAAATTGCGTTTTCCTTAAACTTTGTTAATCATACGCCCCGTTTCGCGTTTGATTGATGTTTTTGTTTTCGTTACCTCTTTTTCTGTTGCTGTTGTTGCTTTTGCTATTTGCATTAAAGATCCACTTTATCGCTTTATTCGTTTGCATTGTTTGCTCGGCAATTGTTCATTTTCTCCTCGGTCTCCTTTCCAAACACTTGAATTCTTCTTCTTTGTTTTCTTTACTGTCTGACATTATTGAGGATGCAGCCGGTGCTGTTGCATCGAATCGCATTTCCCTGGGCCACTGGCCAACTGGGAGAATGTACTTACTTAGTACTTGTTATTATTATTCGGTATGATTACAATGTTTTATTTCTTTTCGTTTCCTTATTCCGTTTTTGTTTCCGTTTCGCTTTGCTATTTGTTGGTTTGAATTTTCACATTTTCGAGATTTAGTTTCGTGAATTTTAAATTGAAAACTGCAAAGAAAAATGGAAAAAAATATGAGTATAATGTGTGTAATTGTTTTTTACAATTTATCAGTTGTTTGCTAGCACAAACCTCGTGCCGGAGGTGGTCTTAATGGATAAACACTTAAGCCTTCCTTTATTTGTATTTGCATCTGCTGCTGATTATGAAGGAGCTGACTGTGAAGTTATTTGTTGAGAGAAGATTAGGAACTATTGTAGAATTAAAGCTTTCATTTCGAGAAGATATAACAATGCTTAGACTATATAATTTATATTGCAAAAAATTACGGATTAAGTTCGAATCTAGCTTAATTTAAATTTCGAACGATATCATTTTATTTCATAACATTTTACCACTATATTCCACGGTGTTCCTTGTCGAATATGAAATAGAATTCATTTTATATGCTATTTAATTAATTTTATAGCATAGTTTTTTAAACTCGGATTTTAAGTACTGCTAGTGGATAAAGTTTTATGGAATACGAGTATTTATAGCATTTCATTTTATTTTCGCCGGTTCGTTTGCCATCGCATCATGTGTCAAAATAAAATGCCAACTTGTTCGCATTTCAAATTTTGCCATATGTGTGTGAGGTACTTAGTTTTGGCCATTAAAAGCCAAAAGGCTAGACGGAATGACTAGACCAAAGCACCGAGTACACAATAGAGTGCAATGAAGCAGCAGGAGGGGAGGAGAATGAGGAGAGCAGAGTAGAGGAGAACAGAGGATTTTCCAGTCACATGTGCTGGGATAAGCTGCAGCAAAAAGCTAACAACTTTTTGTTTCCAACTGCGAGAGCAGAATAAATATTTTTTATGTGCGACACAAAAGTCGCGCGCGAGAATGAGATAGAACAAATAGGCAAGAGGAGCAGAGAATGACATTAGGAGAGGAAGACATGGGAAATGATAAGTTCAAAATTGAAACCAACGACGAACTGTGCACTTCAATTAAGGCGCAAGTAGCCAAAAAAACGAATGTGCCAGCCAAGAAATTGGCCAAAAAGACAACAAAAAGTCAAAACAGAAGCAGAGCAAAAGATAGAGACAGAGAGTGAGTGAGAGAAAGAGAAAAGTAGCGGATCAACATAAATCCGATTTAATGTTTGCCAGCTGGCAATAAAAGTTAGCAGCCAACGGGACGTATGTGTAATGTTGCATTTGGTTGCCAACGACGACTGGGTAATAATGCTTGGATTATGGCAATGAGTGCAATTGCAACCGCACAAGGATGTGGTCAAGACAATAAAGGATGGCACACAGCAAGCACGCAATCATAAAGTTAACACAATGATAAGGAAAGGAGCTGTGGGTGGGGGGGGGGGGGTGAGAGGGGGGTGGTGAGGTTTGAAATAGATCATCAAAGTGACGATAAGCCTGATATCCTTTTTAGTCGCAGTACAGTTGACATTGCCTGTTTCTAAGCTAAGGAACCAGGCAATCTATTACAGCTAGTAGAAAGAGGAAGAGAGAAGGAGGAAAGCTACAATGCTGTTGACGTCCCATAACTTTTTGTGCGACATTCTCGAGTGCTTTCTAGGGGGCTGTGTGAGAGTGGCAAGTTGTCCTCTCATCTCCTGGCTGGAATGGCAACAAATTGGTTACACCTGCAGCGGCAAATTTTCGGAAATTTTAACTAGCGCAGAGTGTGTGCTCCATAAAAACCGTTGGGTTCTCATGCTGAAAGCTACTACGTCGCCAGTTTCCGTTTCAGCTTCTGTTTCAGCAGCAGAAGAAGCACGTTTTAGCTCGGTTTCTGTTTCTGTTCCCCATTTCTATTTATTTCTGTTGCCTGTGCTCACTTTTCTTCTTTTTTTTTATGGCCTTTGCACAACTGCAACTTTGTGAAGGGAAACTGGAGGGAGTGAGGGGGATAGGGTAGAGGGAGATGGTATCATTAACGTGGTCCGTTTGGCCGTCCGTTGGGTGTGTCAACAAAATGTTGCAGATTTTCAGACTTTGCTTTTCCAGCTTCAACTTGTGCTTCTGTTGCTCTTTTTGATGACATTAATGAATGGGCCTTGTTAGGCAAAGTGTGTAATCTAGAGGGTAATTATAAGCAGGAGGAATGTAAAATTGTGTGTGTGTGTGTGTGTTTGCCACTTGACTGACAGCTTTAAGAAGATAGACATCTTGTAGGCAGCACAGAGAAATGTGAAATGTGAGTGGAAAAAATGCAAGTGGCAACTGGTAAATGGCAGTGCAGCTGATGATAATGATGAATTTCAGAGTGCTGGCTTTTGTGCCTTGATGATGAAGGATTTGCCATCATTAAAGGCAATCAAGTTTAAGTTTAAAGTGTGACTTTAAGTTAAGCAATTTGTCAAGCAAAAGACTGCATAAAATACTATATGTGTTCACCCAGTTCAAAACATTTACTTAATGACAACTTTAAAGAAGTTTGTTAATAATTTAAAGTGGTTGAGACTGTTCAGAAAGCAGATAAATATTTTTTTTTATTGAATAATAACTTTTTCCAAATTCTTTGCACATTATTTCCTCTAGAACATTAATTTTAATTTAAATTTTAAATGACAGACAAAATTCAATCAATTATAAAAATTATGCCCAATAAAGTAAAGAAACAAAATTAATATAGTTTTCACTCTCGTTAGTTATGAATGCTTCAGGAAATAGGCTATAAATATTTATTATTGATATTTTCACATTCTTGAAATTCTCACAATTTGCAATCGCCCTGGGCAACTTTTGTATTAGCCAAATACAAAAGCTGTCAACTATCATTGAAATGTCGTCAACAGAAAGGCAATTTCAAAAGTCTTCAATAAGATTTTTTCGAGATAAATTATTTTGGGCAGGCTTATAACTAAAGTAGCTGCTGCATTTGTTAGTTGAAGTTGTTGTTGTTGTTGTTGTTGGTTTGCAGGCAATTTGTGCACATAAATTTAATTAAAATGTCATTCTTTATTATTCTGATCCATTTTTGTTGGTATTGTTTAACCAATTTTTGCATTTTGTGTTTTTGAATTTATGCAAAGCGTCGGCCGGCAAACAAAGTTGAAAAAAAATACAGAGAGAAAAAAATCAACTCGAAATATGCTGAGACCAAAGAATGTAAATTAGTTGGAGTCTCTGTCTCTCTCCTTCTCGCTTTCTCTATGCGCTAACTTTTGACTTTGCAGAGACACTTGAAAATGTTGTTAATTAATTCAGACAAACATTGTGCAAATATTTGAGAATACAGTAAAGGCAAACAAAGTGCACTCCGTTAACAGTTTATTGTTTAAAGACGCCATAAAAGTAGGCAACACGTATTACAAATACATCGCAGAGTGGTGTGCGTGTGTGTGTGTGTGTTGCGCGTGAAAATCGATTTGCCAAAAATAAACACGCGCACCACAAAATAATTAACTTGTCTGTGCAAGACATATGAGTAAATACATTTTCCCACTCTCCAAACACAATTACATTTAGTCGAGGCACTAATACAGTGAACCCTCCCCAAGTAACCACGACATGTGCTCATCCCACTGCCACATCCGACACTCGTTCCATCCCCAATACTCGTAAGTGGACTACATTTCTCTCTTATAAACTTGTCCAACTTGTGGCATGGTCTGAGGCGTGTTCTGTTATTGTTGTGGCTCGTTTAAATTAATTGACTTGAATCAATTTCTGACTTTGACGTATTATGCGCCATTTCTCGTTCCCAGTTGCCGCAAATAATTTTCATAACTCATACGCTGCGTTGGACACAGCAGAAACGAAGGTCCAGGACCCCGAGGTCTGAACTGACTTTGAGATACCAAACAATTGAATAATGAATGTTTTTGCTATGACTAAGTGTGTTATGAGTGCCAAGTGTACCAAGAATGAGTGCAGAATAAATTGACAAATTGTACTCGGGATTCAATAAAAATTCACTGAAAAAAATAATCTGAAAAGATTTCCCTAAAAATGTTGCAAGGTGCATTGCAGAAGACTTCCGAATAGTTATTGATATTTTGTAGTTTTATTTTTCTATTTTGAAATGGCTTTATGATCTCAGCAATGATAAGATTAGACCAAGAACATTTGAGAATAGTTTGTTTTTAAGAGAAAAGGTATAATTTCAACTTGAAACACTACAAAATTTCATTCTGCCGCAATTCTAAGATACAAGTTCTTTTTTTTTTTTTTTCTATTTTTTCCTTTTACATTTTTTGACAAGATTACAAGATTACAAGATTACAAGATTACGCCTATTTTTGCAACGGCTTTCGACTGCAAGAGCATTTCTTTGTCTGCCATTTTTGGAGCCAGTGGGATATTCGGGATTCTTGGGGGCCAGAGAGCAGATATATGACCGGCATATCCTGGCACTGCATCTGTGCCAGCTGGAAGATTAAGTGCCAGCACGCGCTCTTCACACAGGACACACTGCGACACACACATACACACAAACACACACACCTATGATACACAAAGATTGCGTATACGCCGCTTGGTACAACGAGTCATATTGTCTGGTCTAGAACCTTGGCTCGGCTCACTTAATGCGCCCATAACTGTGAGTAGCTTTTTGCTCCCTTATTCCTTGCATCTATGTCTGCGTCCTCCTTTGTCCCTTTCTCTTCCATGGTTTCTTGATAGCTGACCCAATGTTTGCCTCTTGGCATTAGCATTATTTTTGTTGCTTTTGTTGGCTATTCTTTTTTGGTTGCCTTCGCCGTTTTCTAAATGTGTTTTAAAAGTGTTTTGAAATTTGCCGTTGATTTTCTTTGCTCTTCTTTATATTCTTTTTGTTGTTGTGCTTCATTGCGGGTCTTTTGGCTTTTCTTTTGTTAATGCTGTTATACTTTCGCCTCGGTTTCCTCATCGTCCGTCTGTGCAAACACGTTTAAGTCGTACGCTTGTCCAATATTTACCAAAGCAATCTGTTCCATTGGATTTATTCAACAATATTTATCTTGCAATTTATACTGTTGCTGAACTTGTTTGGTAGGAGAAACATCTGTGGTAGCAATTATACTTAGCTATTCGCATATTGGAATTATATTGCAATTTATTTGTTTCATAGGTAACTTGGGCAAGTGCCCAGCTTATGGAATGGTAAATTGATGATTTCAATATTACAGATACTGAACCACTTTTGGGAGACCGACAAGTCATTTTATGATGGACTCGATTAAAATACAAAGAATAATAAAATTGTGGAGTATCTACTTTTTTTATTTTATTTTTTATTTTCAAATATTGCTAAAATTTCACATTCCTCACATTTTCCCTTTCACTTTAATTGTTATTTTTAGCAGAATTATTTGTAATGAGTTGCCAATTCTAAAATTATGTTTGCTTATGAAAACTGGCATTTGTTAAATGTCTTTGATAAGTTTTCTCTTTGCTCCATTCTTATTTTTTTTCTTTAAAGGAATTTTCATTGTCGGTTTCTCGCAAATGGCCACACAATCGTTAATCTTCTACACAAGAAAAGAAACATGAAAAAAAAATGAAAATAATACGAGTACTTACAGTAAAGATTCGTTGGCAGCACCCAAATGTTTACTATGCTCGTATTTCACTGCCACTTCGAATATTTTTCTCCTCTCTCATTTTCCCTTTGCTCTTTGGTTGTTAAGATGGCCCAGCACTTTAACGAAATTGTGTGTGGCTCTTTATTTATCAAAAATCAATAAGTGCACAGCCAGGGAAGCAGCCCTAAAATGTATGATACGGGAAAATGTTGAAGCAACACAAATTTGCTGGCAAGTCTACTTTTTGAGGCGCACCGCAAAATCATGCCGCAAAACACAATAAAATGCCAACGCAACCACACAAAATGTAGCATAAAACAGCATAAAGTATGGCTACGACTACGGCTTGGCTACAGGGTAATTGGTGGGCTAAGGGGCGTGGCCAGAAGGGGAATAGGCACAAAGGCGATATGGTAACGGAACCGCATGGATTCATCGATTATACAAGGCAACCAACTGTGTGCCGATTATTCCGAGACTTTTCTGCAGTTCCAGTTAAGGATAGTCCATATTGTGCTTCCATGTGTGTGTGTGTGTGTGTGAGTGCTTTCGGCCCAAATACAGATAATTTTTCTTCTTTTTTTTTTTTGAGTTTCATTTTGGTTTTTATCAGTTTGAATGAAAATGTTGTGTGCACATTTCTGTATATTTTGTTGTTATGATTAAGGACCTGTCCACATATTTTTGTCGCTCAGTGTGTGTGATATGCAATTTGCAAATGACAAAGTAAATTAGCTTAATTTATATGCAGCTTTATAATTTGCAATTTAGTTTAACGTATGTAAATTGTGTTGTTCCTGTAAGCGATTTCGCTTCAATTTCGCCATGATAAAACATTTTGCATTAATAGGTTATTGATATTTCTACTTCAAAAAATGTGTTTTGAAAATCAGAAAAGAACACATATTCTGCATCAATTTAAACAAACTTATCATTCCCGTTTATAAGTAATTGAATGCAATTTTATTGCCAAAAAGTTTGCCGCAAATCAAAAAATGTAATTGAATAAATTAGAAAAATATGCATGGCATTTATTTTTGGCTTTTCGTTGAACATATTTAATTTTGCTGCTAAAAGTGAAATATTAAACAAAACCTCAATTAAGTTTCTTTTTATTGACATTTTAAATGAGCGCTCTAAATATTTTTAATTACTCGACTATTTCCAATAAGCTGAAAATAAATGTTAATTTGCGCTCTCCCTTAATTTGGTGTCTTTTTTGGGATCGTGGGCGGAATGTATATGTATGTAGAGGTGGGGCGTCGTGCCACGCCCTAATTGCAATATTTTCAACTGATTAAGCGACATCACGTAGCTGCAATTAAATTAGCTTACAAAGTGCGAGCTGCGCTGATGAAAAACCATTTTGGGGAAAGTCAAGCATTTAACTTTGTTGCCCTTATTTTGGTTGTTGTTGTTGTTGGTGTTGCTCGCGTTGTTGTTGTGGACAACAACATAAAAAATAAAATGCGCTCAAAGGAATTGGCTGGCAAGTAACGCGATGAGGCAAGTTAATTAAGAGTTGGCCAAAAGCAAAGATGGCTTCGGCAACGGCGACGGCGACATAAAACCGCCAACAGTTTTGATGTTGTTCGCCATGTTGTTGCTATTGTTGTTGTTGCCATTGTTGTTGTTGCTGTTAGTGGCTGCTGTCAGCAGCTGACCAAATGAAGAGCTGACCAGGCAAATGCTTTCGGTTGTGTGTGTCTGTGGCCCAGCTTCCGTGGATTGGCCCAAAGGGAAGGGAAGGAAAAGGGAAGCTGCCACGGAGACTCCCTGTATAGGCACCGTTAACCGCATGTCCTGGCTCTGTTCTTGCATGGCGAGAAATGCGGTTTCAGTGTGTGTGTCAGTTGAAGTTGCTGCTGTTGCTGCTGTTGTTGCTGCTGCTTTTGACTTTGATGATGTTGGCAGTTGGTTTGCGGCTTGTTGACAATTGGCTGCGGGGTTGTTATTGTACAGGGCCAATTAAACGCGACCTCCTCATATACATTGCATACTTTGAGCCGTACACAACACTTGATAAGTTTACAGTTCGTAATGAAAGTCTATGTGCTTCAAATTAAACTCAACTCGCTTTTAATTTGAGTACTTGAGAGAAGTTTCCTTTCCACGTCGAGGGTAAAGTAATTGAATCTGTCTACAGACTTGCAAAGGCACAGCTCACTTTTTAGATCACAAAAATATACAGATCAGGAATATACAGACTTTTCTAAACATTATTAACAACCCATTACATTGTAACTGAAATCATCTAACCATGTATTAAATGTCAAAATTTAATATTGTTTTTAAATTAATTTAAAATGAATTTATTTATAATTAATTTACTTATTTATTTATTTATTTATTTATTTATTGACTATTTCCTAGTGCTTCAAGTAGGAGTAATTCTTAATTTATAATTATTATTTTTATTTTATTATTTTTTTTTTAAATAATATTTTTGATATTTGTGACTCCGAAAATATGTCCAACAATTGCCTGAATTTCATCTCTTGAAACTTTGGTTAAGTCAATAAACTCGTGCTCGGATCAGAGAGGGCATTTTTTATGATTGTTTGATAAAGTCATATAACGGCTGGACCTCACGTTGTGCTGCTCATAAATATTGATAACTTTATGCTCTTTTTTCTTATACACACCATTTTTATGAGATACAAATACCAGATACAAATGTATCTGGATGGCATCAAACTAAGTTGGCAACTGGATACACTTTCACTTTGTTGTGCCCATTTAAGGTCGCTGCAATAAATAAGCGACTTATGTGTGTGCCACACACATACACACACATACACACACACCCCTACACCTGCTTACAGTTGTATTGAGTGTGTGCGCAGTTGCCAATAGCAAGTATTTGGGTTAGTAATGCCATTTACGAGCAAAAATCACCGCATAAAAAGAAGTGCATAAAAAACGAGCTTTGTTTACATTTCTTTCTGTCTTTTCTGTTTTTGTTTCATTTTTTTTAGTGTTTTTTATTTTTATTTTTGTTTTTGTTGCTGCCAAGCAAATCCGTCTCCAATGTAAGCCGGTAAAAGCCAGAGAAATATGCTCTGGAATACGAGTACTCAGTGTCTTACGAAAGAAAAGAACCAACCAAAGAGCCAACGACGGACTAACAAAAAACGACAGAATGACAGACGGACCGAAGGTCTATTTAACTAACTGTGCATAATTCATAATTTAATTAAGAATCCAGCGAAATGAAAAAAGTTACACGAGGGACACATAGACACATGTTCTATGCGTGTGTTTGTGTGAGTATATGTGAGTGAGTGTGTGTGTGTGAGTGTGTGTTAGCTGAGAAGCCCCGCACAGCTGTTGGCCATGTTTGGTTTACGTTTTAGCCTTGTGTCTGGTGTGAGAGAGAGATAGAGCGAGACTGGGAAACTGCTGCACAGCTGAGTGTGTGGCATGGGGCAAGAAAGATATGGAATGGGGCTAGGGAGTGTATATATGTATGTGGCAAATTCTGAAATGGCCAAAGCCTGATGCAGGGCCGTAAGTCAAGCGACGCGTCAAGCAAACCTGGGCACCCAAGTGCCAAGATTGTTGCGTGTGTGCCTCTGTCTCAGTGTGTGTGAGTGTGCTTCTGTGTGTGTGTGTGAGTGAGTGTGCACTAAATACGAGAAGTCGAAGTAAACTCACAGGTTTAATGGCAGGTGCCAGAAATCTTGAGGGCGTTTCAATTTCAGCTGAATTAATGGCAGCTATACCCGATTAAAGGGAGAAGGGGAGCTGGAAGACTGGCAGAAGGGGGGGGGGGGGGCATGAGCAGGGGCAGTGGTGCCGAGGGGAAGGATAAGTAATTGCTTGGGGTATTAGTGCATTTAAAGAAGAGATGATGCTCTTGGCTTACGAGTTACGTGAGTTATTGGGATTTTTGGTGGAAGATTACGCAGCTGCTGCTTTCGGAAGTTCTTTAAAGAAACTGCCGAAAAGTCTTGTTTTCGATCAAATATATTTGTGTTTAAGGTATCTCTATCCATGAAAAGGTTAGAAATAATATAATTATAATAAAAGAAATCGATAATTGTAATCCCCAAGTCTATGAGGTTTATATTTATTTATTAATTTATTTATTTATATAGCACGACCAAAAGCAGTCGGCGAAAAGTAAATTAATTTTTAAAATTAAAATTATAATTATTATATTTTATAATTATATATTTTAAAAAATTTTAATATGTTAAAATAAATACAGATATGTATGTGTGTTTTATAATGCTTGTCAAAAAAATTGATAACATTTTATGTTTTTTTAAGTAACTAACGAACATTTTTTAATTAAGTAAAAACGCATAAAAATAGTTATGTAAAAAAAAATTTTTCCGAGTTGTCGATATTTAATTGATTCTTCATTGAAATCTTATCAATGTTGTTAAAATAATGTTTTGCCCTAATAACGAAATTTTGGTTTTTTTTGTGCTTTTTAATGCATAAAATACTTTCTTAGCTCATTTATTTATTGCTAGAAATATTCCACTAATTCATAATTTATTTGACATTTTAAACAAATAAACGGCTGGGGATCTTTTCAACTCCGAATATGCCTATATCCGAATATATTATATCTTTGACAATCAAAATAAATTTGTTTGATAACTTAAGCTTGTCTCTAAAGATTTAAACATGTTTTGAATAAGATATAAAAAAGAATATAAAATTTCCCAAAAGTTGATTAACCTTAATAATAGTTTCCACAATATATAAATTAAAGGCCCTTTCTTTCGAATTTTTTACACCCTTTAAGCTGAAAATATCACATGAGGGAACAAAGGCTGAGTTCTTGCGCTGGGGAAAAGAAAGGAACCTGTGTTTTCCCTTCTAAAAAAGCGCCCAAGTGCTAACTCAATGACAACAAGGTCTAAACTAAATTAGGTGTTCGCCAAGATGAAGAAGAGGAGAGAAGAACACAATTTTTGGGAAAGACGGAGAACAAGATAATGGAACCTCTAAATTTGAAATTTAACATGATTTAAGCAGCAGAAGCGACAACAACAACAACAACTACAATGACAAAGCAATAAAGAGGCTACAAACAATCTCCGCTCGGTGAGTGGCTGCGTATTTGCATGTGTGTGTGTACGTGTGTGTGTGTCTGTGTGTTGCTTGCCAGTGTGCAAATGTGCGTCCAACTTGAAATGAGTGTGCCGCCTTTACAACAACAACCAACACAACAACAATGTGTTGCTCAGTGCGGAAGCGGAAACTTCAAAGCGCTCTCCACACTTTGGCCTTATGAAGCCGAAGCTGCCCAGCATGTGGGCGTATGCTGGGGACTGGGCGTGGCCCTAGTCCCACCTCTGGTTATTCTCCATGGTCATGTGTGTGGGTAGCATACATTCGAGCGCACCTGAGCGCGTTAGTGTCTCTGAATTAATTCGCATTCGAGCCTCGGCTCAAGCGGCTGCTCGGGGACTCCAGGACGCAGTTCACAGGCAACTTTGTTGTCAATTTGGCTTATTTAATTTGAGCCAGGCCAAATTTGAGAGCACCAAGTTGCAGACACCTGCAGCCAAAGGAAGCACAACAATATACAAGAGATACTCGTATAAAAATGAAACCAGCAAAAGAAAAAAAAATAAAACGCGGATGACAATAAAAATTTTGAGCAATTTTAGCTGCCGGCTATTGTTGACATTGCAGCGCAATGTCCTCAAGGCCCTTGGCTCTGCTCTGTTGTCCTGGCAGCCAAATGCTCTTTTGTCTTTGTTATTTTTGTATTTCGCATTTACTGTTTTCATCCTTCATATTGCGAAATTCTTACAGGTTTTATTGCCAAAAACAGGATATTAAAACTCAGTTAACAAACAAAGTAACTATAAATAAATATTTTTTGTTTTTGAAATATTGTTTTGTTGTAAAAAATAATTATTAACAAAAATAAATATACAGTCGAACTTCCAAACCCCGAACTAAATCGAGTGACAATAGCGTTTACTGAGCAAATTTCATTCAATTCTGCTTCCGTAACTCGAACTTCCATAAGTCGAATTTCTCTATAACTTGATCTAAAATATTGGTCCGTGCGTAAGTATGTAAGTCGAATAAAGTTTGAATTTTTTTCGGGTCTGTTTTATACTTTGTCTACCGGCTCGATTGGATATGTAATACTGATGTCTATGCAATGTACATTAACATATGGTGATGCAATATGATAGAATACTGCATCTACAATTACTTAGGCTTGTGAAATTTCTATATGAAAGATGTTCGTAATGTACTCCTTTGTCAGCGCAAGATTATTTACCAAGCAATATTCAAACTTATTAGTTAAGAATTAAAAAGTGGACCAAAACAATTGAAGTGGCTGAAAAATATGGTATCTCAGCAAAAACAGATTTTTGATAATTATGATGTCATTTGAATCGGAAACTTCTGGATGGAGCCAAAAAACGAAAAAACGAATTTTTGAGAATATCGACAGGTTCTCAACAAACTGGAATCTGTTTTTGTTGAAAATAACAAGAAAAGTTTGCAATTTGAAATTCATTTATAAATGAATGAAATTGTAGTTTCTTTTAAAATACTTAAACAAATTATTCCATTAGTCGAAGTCTCCATAAGTCGAACTTTTTCTTTTGATAATGGTGATTCGAGTTAGGGATGTTCGACTGCATATTTATTTTTTTTTCATTTTTCAGAGGGTGGCAAATTCGTTGTGCCTAAGTGTAACTTTTGGTCTTTTGTGTATCATGTTTATTGTTTGACTTTTGTCGCAGCATGTGTCAAAGGGTTTTCAGCCAGATTCTCAATTTTTTTACTTTTATACTTATAAGCATTGTACTTTTTATATGCGTCTCTTTTGGCTGAATGTTTCATCAGGTTCTTCCTTGCCAATGCGTATAAATATTTGATTTCTGAATTCTGCGCACTTGTGTTTTAGGAGCACTTATTAAATTCACTTAAATGCGTAAGTTGATTTTCTGTACATTTATTCTTTTAGTTGTTACCCTTGTCATGTTTTCACTGGCCAAACAATTCTGTATTCTTTTTTTATTCGAGAAGTCCTGCGCCAAAAAGGATGCAAGTTGTAATTTCATTTCTGACAAGTACTCGCATCCTGCATCCGCCGTGAGTGTGTGTTTGGGGCGTGTTTGATTCACAAGTCGCAAACAACATTGAGATAAAGTTTGTTTGGATTTCTTAGCTCCGCTCTTAAGATTGTTGTTTGTTATTCCGGTTGCTCTACCGTTGTAACAGCAATTGCAGAAAAAATAAGAACAAATTAAGGCTGCACTGTGTCCTTGTCATATCCTTTATTGCATTTGTTTTGCTGCTTGTTTGCTTTGCTTTTTGTAAGAATACTCTTACAAGGGTTACTTGTGTTCTGTTTGTCACGACATGCGTCACTGATTAAATAAGATTTTTTTTTGGGATTTTTAAGAGCATGAAAAATTTCACTATTAGGTACTTCCATTAATCATTTACTCCTGCTGATATGAGCCCTGAATTTTATGCCTCGTACAAGACTTACTGTATTATCTACAAAGATTAGAGTGTATAACCTTCGGCCACTAAATATAAGTATTTTTTACTCCTGCTTTTTATTGTCACAATTGCTGCTCGGAAGGAGTTAAGTGTGTCAAGTGCTCTAAATGAAATTTCTGAAATATATTTTGTTGTTACTGTTGTTGTTGCCGTACAGTTGGCTTTACTTTTTACCTCCTTCTGGGTTTTTCGCATTTGCCTAAAGTAAAACAAATTGAACTTTTCACTTTGCATTTGTCATGAAGTCGCAGCTGTTGGAAATATTCAAATTTTAGCATAAAGGCAAATTTAATTTGCAAAATCAACAAAATTCCTTGTTCAAACAAGTGCTTCGAAATAAACAAGTGAATACTTTATGTTATTAATTTGCTTAAATCCAAAGGTAAAATGTCATAAATAAAAGTGTACATTTTTTACTTGCTGTTGACAACAGGTATTTTATCAAAATGTTATATAATAATTTTTGTTAGCCATTCAATTAAAAAAATTCCTTTTAATTTATAATTGATTTAAAAACAATGTTAAAAATGATTTGAAATTCTTCGAAGATGCATGCTTGAAAAATATTCAGATGTGCTACAGAAATCTATTCCACTTGAATTTGACTTAAATTTGTATGAAATTTATGAATTTGACTTAAATTTGTATGAAAGTGTTTTCCTTCGAATAAAAATAAGTAAGGCATAATTTAAACTGAAGATAGTTGATTGATAAATTTAGTTCGACTGTATATCTATTAGTTATGTATTAGTCACATTACAATTGAGGCATTTAAATTTGAATAGGAATAATTTTATATTTTAGTAAAATCTAAGCTAATGTGAAACTTAAATCAGCTCTCTCAAAATTTCCCTATTTTTCTATTATTTTTACACAACTTGTCACTTGCTTTTCACTCAATTTAAAATATTACGTCTTAGCAAAATGGTTTTGAATTACGAATTCAGAACGGCTCTCGAAATTTTCTACCAAATATATTTATCTGGAATGCCACAACTCTCCTCTCATTCGAACTTACACATCTTTACGAACTTGCCACTTCATTTGCATTTTAAATAAATATATCTTCTTGAAAACTTTCGGCACCCTTTTCCCCAACTGCCATGGATTTGGCAATTTGTTATTGTCCTGAGTGGAAACTAACAAATTTGTGCAGCATTTTTAAATCTGTAACCCATATCAAAAAACTGTTCACTTAATCTGTCATCTTTTGCGTGGGAATCACAAAGATTATTTTCTTGGTCAAGGGAGGAAATTGGCACGCCCATTGAGGCGCATTAATTGGCACAGAAAGATAAAGTCAAAGTCATAAACTTGTTCAACAAATTTTTTGGCAATTTCTTAAATTTAATTCTTGGATATTTTCGTCAATTTTGTTTTTGTTTTCGCTGTGGCTGCCAACTTTTGATATCTTTTTGCGATAAAAACAAAAATGTCACATTAAACTTTTCTGACAACGTTGACAACAGGAAACAAAAGGCAATAGGAGGAAGGTGAATAAAGGAGAAAACAAAGGCGAAACATCAACCACAACAAGAAGAAGCAACCGCAAAAGTTGGTAGAAAATCAGTTAACGCTTTTGCATTTCTGTTGACTTGTCCTATTAAAAATGAGTTTGTTCTCTCTTTATTAGCTGGCTAGGACAGTATTTTATATGTGTGTTAGTGTTTGTCTTTGTGGTACGTACCAAATCGGTTTGGGTCATTATCCTTGTGTTATCCTTGTGGGTGTGTGTCCGCTTTTTCGGCACCTCATCGATTAGCCAAGTGTTGCCATTCAACAAAGGCGGCCACTTGCCAGCAGCAGCGACACACACAAATGCCCCGAAGGAGACAGCGACCAGGGATGAAGGACGAAACCGCACAAGCTACAACTACACACGGAGCACCGAAGGGTGGACCGAGAGACCGCAACGTGGTGACACACACTCACACGACAGCGCGGCGGACAGGACACTAGCAACAACAACTAAATGTGTTGGCGACTCTGACAACAGCGACGACGGCGACGCCGAGGACGACGACAGCGGGTGACGGCGACGGGGAAAGAGTACTTCTAAGTCCAAGTTTGAGTTGTGTTTATGTTTGCGATTTGGCAGGATAATGCGACATGTATCCTGATACCCAATGATATCCCGATACTCAATGGCAATTGACAGTTTAACAGTCAGCTGAGTTGTTGCAACCCAATCCTTTGTCTAGTTGTTCTATTTTTATTTTTTATTTCTATTTTTTATGCTACACACTCACACACGCGTTGCACTTAAAAGATTGTTGCAATAATTGTGATTATGAGATTGATGTTAATTATGTATGATAATGTTGCCAGGTTAAAGTCACAATCCGTATGGGGCGACAGTGCTTGCCATCAGTTAGTTGCCACTTGCGACAACAACACGACCGTCTGCTCGCACGGCTCGCCGTCAACTGGTTCCGCCTCGCGGCTCGGGCCACACGTTGCACGTTGGCAATTTGCTCGATAGCTGCACGTTTTCCACCACAATGCAACTCGAGGGCTGTTCTCTCATTCGTTCTCTCTTTCACTTGCTGTCGCTCTCTGGACTGCCTTTGTTGCGGTGGTGAGTTTGCGCCTGGGGTGAGTTTATATTTCGTTATGAGATTTGTTTTCATTTCGCCGGTTTGTTTACGTTTTTCGGCATTCCACCTTCAGCCGGCTTTTCATCGTGGTAAAACATCTGATGTTGTGGCTGAAAATACCCCAACCTTTAAGGCATGCGACGGAGCTCAGTTCCAGGGAGAGGTTTTAGGGTTGAAAAATAGGCACTTGAAAGCGGTTAGAATAATTTAAATATTGATATGCTCAAATTGCCTTAGCTTTTATATTCATCTTTGTCCAGCGAAAATGCAACTAATATTAATTTGTATAGCATACTTTTTTGGGTTTTTAAAGCTGTATTTTTAATTTATTTATTCGTTGTTTTTAATATACCATTAATAAATAATTATTGTATGTTATATCGTAGTTACTCAAGGAACTGAAATTTTCAAATGTATAAATAAATATTTATTACAGTTGAACTTCCATAAATCGAACTTTTATAACTCGAATTTCTTTTTAACTCGCTAAATGAGTGGCAGTAAAATTAATAAACTCAAGAAAACAACTCTATAAATCGAATATTTCCATAACTCGAACTTTTTCTTTGGATAATGGTGGTTCGAGTTAGGAAAGTTCGACTGTATTATAAATTGTTATTGTGATTCGCTTTATTTTACGATTCTGTTTGTTTTGCGCACAATAAATTTCCAAATGGAATATTAAAGTGTTTCTTCTGTTCACAGAGTTTTAGACAGGCTAATGAACGTCTAAATAAAGAGTTCTATTGTGTTCAGTTGGTATGTCAATAATAATGGCTGGACTCACTGTCTAGGCGGCTTGGCACGACCACAAAAGCTGTTTGGTTGGAATGTTCAAAGTCCGCACAAACAGTTTTGGTCACATTTCTGGCTCGGTTCGTTTCGTTTCGGGTTATTTACAAGAAATGTTCGTTTTATTGCAGGCCTGCGTAACCACAAGAACCAAAGGGGCCAAGCAGCTTGAAGCAGGAACAACAACAACTTCAACAGAAGCAGGACACAAAGTGTATCAATTATAATACGGGTGCAAAGGCAAACGACCAACAATAACAACAATTGCAATGACAACAACAACAATGACAACATGCACAACCACAATTACCTCAGATCCGGGCATTCTGTGTTTTCATCACTGCAACGTGAAAGTTTTCTGCTTCACTTTGCCACACACTTGCCCCCATTGCAACGCGCAACTGGATGCGGATGCAGATGCGAATGCCGCTCCAGACGCAACTGGAGATGCCACCACTATGACCATAACGAGGCTACTGCCCTTTCGTTTGCCCTATCCCTTCGTCCGTGCCACACAGCATCCCTGCGCAATTGTCCTGCGACCCTCGACGGGCGATTTTCTCAAGTGAGTATCAAAAGCGGCTGAAAGGACGCACAGTAAGAGACATTCTTTAACATCATTTGAATTGCTAACAATAAATTACAAACATACTTTACAAAAATATCTCTTAGTCTTGCCTTGTCTTACAAAAAACTTTACATTATTATTAGGATTATTTATGAAAATCTTTTTTATAAACTCTTAACATCTTAAAATAAATATAATCTAATCAAAGTTATTTGATAATCGCTTCCGCGAAAATCGAGCTGTCGATTTTGCGGTGTGTTTTTACATCACTACACAATACACTCGAGCTCTATAACTCGAATTTTCTCAAACTCAAACCAAATTGAGTGGCAATAGCGTTTATAAGCAAATTACTTTCAATTCTGCTTCCGTAGCTCGAACTTCCATAAGTCGAATTTTTCCATAATTTGAACTAAAATATTGGTCCGTGCTTATGTAAGTCGAATTTTTTGGGAAAGTCCCCAATATAGTTTGAATTTTTTTCGGGTCTGTTTTATGCTTTTGCTACCGGCTCGTTTGGATATGTAATACATTTACATATGGTGATGCAATATGATAGAATATTGCATCTACAATTACCTAGGCTTGTGAAATTGCTATAGGAAAGAAGTTCTATAGGAAAGTTGCTATAGGAAAGAACTTCGTGTATTAAAATGTTTATCGCTTAAAGAAATATTCAAACTTATTAGTTAAAAATTCAAAAGTGGACCAAAACAATTAAAGCGGGTGAAAAATATGGTATCTCAGCAAAAACAGATTTTGATAATTATGATGTCATTTAAATCGGAAACTTCTTCTGGATAGAGCCAAAGAAGGAAAAAACCATTTTTTGAGAATATCGACAGGTCTTGACAAACTGGAATCTGTTTTTGTTGAAAATAACAAGAAAAGTTTGCAATTTTTAATGTATTTTTGAATGAACGAAATTGTAGTCGAACTATTTCTTTGAATAACGGTTATTACAGTTAGGGAAGTTTGACTGTAATATAATAAAGTTGTTCAATATTTCTCTATATTTCGTAGCATACTTTTAGTCGTCGAAAGAACAGAGAGCAACCAACTGATTGCATTTTTGTCTGTTGAAAACGCATTAAATATATGCATCTGTTTTATTTTTTTTGATAAATTCCCATTGTAAGAGCCCAACAGATTCGGGCAGCATCAAGATAACTTTTTTATACCTAAATGCTGCAGAGAATTTGTTGGTCTACGGCTTCCGCGTAAAGCCCACGAATTTCAGATTTGCGCTTCCGTTTGTTGTGTTTTGTTTTTGTCTGTAAAATGCAAAATATGTGTCTGATGCATTTGTGTTTTTGTGTGTTCCGCAGCGATTACAGCAACGCGACAGATTTGCATATCGCGGTGACCACATCCGCCGGCGACATTGTCGAATTCGATAGGCACGGACTACGGCGGCATCGACGCGAGGATAATCCCCGCGACTGGTGGCAATCGCTGCTGGTTGGCGATTTACCGGAGCCCTGGTACGACTATTGGGACGAGGTGCTCGACCAGGTGAGTTCTTTGCGCCCCATTCCCCATTGCTGCTCCTTCATATGTTTCTTTGTTAGATATGCGGTCAGTCATCCCGATGGTCGATTGCCAGCTACGAGGAGAGCAGCCACAATTGCTACACATTTGTTCTGGCCTTCCTGCAGGCACTGGGCCATGCCCAGCTCAGCGACGCGGCCCGCACCAAGACCAGCTTCTGTGAAAAGTACATTGTGCCTCGCACCACCACCGCCGGCAAATATATCTCCCTGTACCGTAGACTCCGTCTGGCGGGCATCCATGTGCATCGCCAGACACCCAAGCAGGCCAAACAACGTTCCCTCAAAGTGGAAATCCACAATGGCCTGGACAGCAAGTTGGCTACAAATAACACAAAGTTGGCCAACAATCTGACAGCCCGTTCGCATGCACGTCAAAAGCTCTGTACCATCGAGGAGTGACCCAAAGTCCGGCTGGAGTTAAAATAAATTAAATCTCAAACATTCTTTTCTGATAATAACTAAGTAGTTACTTGTTCCTACCATTTACCTAACTTTTGTATTATACGGTTTACCCTGAGCACTCAGTATGAACTCTGTGGGTTTTATTTTATTTTTGTTCATTATTCGAAAATATGTGTAGACTTTAGTAAACAGTTTTGTGTTTAATGTGATTTTAAACAGTGATTTTTGAAATAAATAAAATATTACTTTTATTTTAATCTAAATACAGTCGAACTTCCCTAACTTGAATCACCATTATCCAAAGAAAAAGTTCGAGTTATGGATATATTCGACTTATGGAGTTCTTTTTCTTAAGTTTATTAATTTTACTGCCACTCATTTAACCCGAGCTAGAGAGAAATGTTTTTAATATAATCCCTTTCAGTTATCCCAAGTAATCTAATCTAGTCACATGCAAGGATCTGTGAATATGATTTATGGCCTTTGATTTCTGAACTTTGATCTACGATACATAATTTATGATTAATAATCCGTTAGTTTAAAATTCATGCTCATAGATTATATTGATGTAATATTAATACGAATAAGTTTTAAAAGGAATTCAAAATTCAATTTGCCGGACTGACGTTTTTTTTGAACATGTTCATATAGTTGCCTGGTGGATCATAGTTGCACACTACATACATGGTATTGCCCCTAGGGAGTAGAAAATAAAAAAAAGGAATATAAAATACACAACTGAGTGTTAAGTATTTTGTAAGCTACCGTTTTGCAACTCCCACGCCCAGCTCTTTGGAGCCCTTCCAAACGACTTGAGTAAAGTGTCCAGTGTCCATTTGAAACGATGGTCGACTCCAATTGTAATCCTCGATTTCATCATACCAGCTTGTGACTGCATCCTTGGCATCGAGATCACCACCCATCGCCATATAGATATTCTCGCCATAGCCACTATTCTCACGATGCTCCATAAGTTTGGTGGCCAAAAGATGCTAATTAGAGATAGTAAGTGATATCGTGTCTGATGTGTCAGTGATATGGATAGATACCTGTGCCCATTTGGTGGCTAATTCAGACAGTTCACGGTTTAGTTTCAGTGGAGGCGCATTGTGGCGAGCTCTGTAGTAATTGTGGGCATCAAGTACCTCCTGTTCAAACTACAAGGAATCACATTAACGAATATATTTATGTTAAATTTCTTTAATTTATAATTTCTTTAAACTTTTACACTTTGTACAGATTCTGCTGAGCTGATGCCGAGGTACGAGCACAATAAGCAAATTAATAACATGAAGAGAACGTTCACAGTCAATGTTTTATGGAGCTGCAAATATAATATAGAGGACACTCCATTTTCCATTCTATCACATTTCATAAAATTTTATTCTATGAGAGCTTTTAATATATTTAAAAGTGTTCTTACTGCTTTGACACTCATTTCGCTTGCAATTTAAGGAATTCTTTGTATAATTTGCAACTCGACGAAAATCACGTATTATACTTGCACTTTCGAGTCTGATATTAAAATGGGCACTGAGTAGCTTGAGCCGGCAACGTTTGGCTTTTATGTGGCTTTTTTTCATGCTGATAAGCACCAGCGTCGTAGTCGTAGCTGGAGCAATTTCCATTGTCGGACTGGCTGACTAATCTTTCTTATCAGCAGATGTGAGCGACATGGCTTATAATCTCTCTGCTGTTCGAGTCTTGCGTTGTAAACTCAACTGAAATCCATTTATTTCAGTTACGCATCTGCGGTAAATTTGCTTTGAAAACGAAAAATATATTGCATTTCTGATGAACTATGGGATTTTGTATGAGAAAATACTGACGGAGTCTGATATTAAAATTACGCTCCATAAGAAAAGAAATAATATTTATAAGGGCATAAAAAAGTTTAAATAAATTTTAATTTTATTTGCAACCACTGTATATGTATATGTTTTGCTTTTAAGCTGTAAATATATGTAAGATTGGATAGGGAAAGCACAGCAGATTTACAGCAGAGCAATAACAGAAGAACGTTAACAGCAGATTAACAACAGAGAGCTTACAGCCGATATTCTTACTAAGCAGTACATTTTTAGAGTAAAATATAGAGAGTTATCGAAGCAGCACAAAAAAGAGGACATCACTGGACACGTGAAAAAGAGCCGACTCCAAAATAAGAAGCAGAAAAACCACGCGGGAAAAAATCAGAAAAATCAAATCAATTACAATCAGCTTGTAACTTTTAATTTCCTTAATTTTAATAATAAACTTAAAAGCCCCTTCAGACGAGCGCTTTTTCACCGACACTTTTTGAAATTTTTTGTCAAAAAGCTGTCCGTGTCGCGTAACCACACAAAATTTCAAAGCGCCGGTGAAAAACCGAAGCTCACCGATGGAAATGGAACACGTTCTATTCCATCGGTGAGCGATGGTGATCGAAACGGACAGCTTTTTGACAAAAAGTGTCGGTAAAAAAGTGCTCGTCTGAAGGGGCTTTAAGAGTTAGGCATCCTAACTTACATATATTGGAATTCAGATGAAAATTCTTTGGGGTATTAATATTAGGCACCTTGTGATTATGAATAATATTTATAAGGGCATAAAGAGGTTTCCATATATTTCATTATTACTTGCATCCACTGGATATATTCTCAGTTTAGTTGATTTAAGCGGAAGTTGTGCCTTTCAAGCGCTGTTAACCAACTTACATTAAGTCTAGTAAGTATTTTTTCGTACTCACCTTTGTTAGCTTGATGGTTAGGCGTCCGTCCATCAGCGCTTAAGCCTACACATGTCAGGCCAAAGCCAAGCGGGAATGTTGTCATCCTTGGGCCTCAACCTTTTGTGGCTGTGAATGTTATGGCGCCTGCCTCATTAATAATCGCAATATCCATGGCACGAGGCGGTTTCGTTATGCAAAACTGTCATGAATCGGGGCGAAAATGTAATTATATTCTCTCCTTGATGAGCAGCAAGCTCATCATCCTTCTCTGCTCCCTTGCTGCCTGCTCTCGTCTGATGGTTGTGGTCCTTGGCTACGGGTCGGGACATTTCATCTTGAATAGCACGCAATACGTGCATATAAATTGTATAATGCCCCGTTCGTTGCCAACTTTGAGGACACGTAATCTAAAAGTAAATAAGTTTTCTCTTCTGTCTCGCAGCATCAACTTTTCCTTATGAGTTTTGAGTCGGCAAAGTTTTCATGTTGTTTGTTGCCCCAATGGACCATAATGATGATGTTGTTATTGAATTTAACTATTTAGGATACTTAGTCTGATCGTTGAAGTGAAATGACTTGTAAACACCCAGATAGCTGCAGCAATGAATAAATTGTATTTGAAGTTAATTAAGTATTACTTTCAGTTCAAGTTGAGTATTTAAAGTTTCTGTAATCACATTAAAAACTGAAAGAGTTGGTTATATTTAAATTGGTTGTCTCCTACAAAAAATTTGTTTCCATAAATTATAACTCTCTAAGCTGTTTCAAAAAATCATGGAATTTAATTTAATGAAATAAAAATACGTAAAATGTTCTAAATATCAATTTTATTGTTTTATCATCCAGTCATCGCCAAAACTTCTTTTTGCTCTTTAATAAATATAAAAACTAAGTATATAAATTTGATAATTGTAATGTCAAAATATCAAGCTTCTGTTTCTCTCGAATCCAAAACCTTCTTAATATATGATAATTTTATTTAATATTATAATTTAAATGTTTTTTCTAATCAACAAAAAATACCCAACATTTCATCATGTTTTGTTGAGTAACGAATGAACCAGATTTGTTGAATGCATTTAGCAGATATCAAGCAATCCGAGCAGATAGTCATACATTTATGGGGTACAATCAGATCGTCAGTTGACTCACAAATGGCTAATGGCAAGTGGTTAACTGGGGCAATGTCATGCCATCATTTTACAGCCCCTTTTGTGTGGATGAACTGAAGGTCGCTGCCACACCCCGACCCACATAACAACGGTGTAAAATGGGTGTGCCGCCTTATCGGGAAACGTGAGTCAAAAACAGTGGATAGATTCAATCGCAGAACCCGTAATAAATTTGTTTCGCTAATTGTTGTTATTCAATTAAAATGTGGAAAGTGTTTAGCATAAATGCGTAACACAATTTGCAAAGAAAGAGAGCAAAAAGTGGGCTTATAAAGGGGAGTGTAAACGTGTACGTATATACAGTTTGACCAGGCTCAGTTGGCAATAGAATGGAAATGAAATCGACAAATCAGCACAGACCTTGAGCAGCACTTAGAACCAATTCTTTTGTATCCATTCGTTTGAGTGCCCGAACTTTGTACCTACATAAGTACTCGCAGAGTCCCCACCCCAATGCCCCAATGGTAATCATGTTGGATGACAACCAAGCCTTTGTATGGCTGCAATTCACCCAATCCTCAATCCCACATCACCTCCCCCTTTCGACACGTTTTCGACGCATTGAAAAATCTCGACTAATGTCAAACGCTTTGTCGTCATCGTCGTCTGTGGGACAACAACTTTGGTGAATGGTTCAGTTGACAGTTTTAATTTAGTAGCTGCATATTTCTCAATGCATTCAAGTGGGCGACCACGCCCACTTTTCTCCCTTTGTATAGCGCATAATAAGGGCTGGCATTTTGAAAAGGATAAATGCAATGCCCACTTTGATGGATGACCGAAGATTCAGAGCAGCTTCCAAAAAATAAACAGCTTCCGATTTTTCATCTGGCATTTCGTTCACTTTCTTTCGCCTTTAGCGAGAGATTCACAAGTACTCAGGGTATTCACCTCATTCAATATACATACTCTGCTTGATGTAATCGTTTGTCGATTACAAGCTATGCAAATACTTAGTTTGCATTCAAATTAACTTCTCCAGGCCTTACTAAGATCCTATAGAGTGGCAACAATAGCGCCAATTGTCTTCCAAGTGTTTTGTAAATATTTACAAGCCCGTTGAGCTCAAGAGTTTCAATTGCTCTGATAAGCTCGCCCCTTTCGCAGAGATAACAACTGATTTCACTAAGCAAACTGTAAGTTCCACAAACGTTTGCTATTCAAAGTCGAATATTGAGTACCCTACAGGTACTATATCAATTTTTGTTTATTAAATAAAAAGAAAATCTCACAAAATAATTAAATAGTTTTGCGAGCTCATTTAAAATATTAAAAAATTTAAATTTAATATTTTAATATTAAAAAATTTAAATTTAAAATTTAATATTTTTTAATATTATATTTATGGAAACTGTTATCATATACATATTTTGTCAACACTTAGTCAGCGTTGTGTAAATTAAAGTAAATAAAATATCGTCAATTCACCCACTTGTCTACCTTTTATCTTTCTCTCTTTTTGTCTTTCTTTGCTTAATCTCTTTCACAGCTCTCGATTTCCCTCTACAGAGCCGCATAAAAATGAATTCACACAAATTCCTTGTGTCAACTTTGAAGTTTTTAAGCGAATTAGCAATTTGCGCAGAGCTCGTTGCGGAGACTCAAACCAAATTGTGGGTTCGTGTTGACTTTCGTTTGTTTTTCTTTCACTTCCCAAGAGTTTTTTCCTCTGTTTTTTGACTTTTCTCTCTTTTGGGAAATGGTTTTTCTTGTCACTTGCGCTTTTGTTGAGCGGCAATTGTTGACCGAACGAAAACGTAAATGTAAATATAATTCTTCCTTGGCCACAATTTTAAAGATTTTTCTAGTTTAATTTGTCAAATTTGAAACTGATTTTGAAATGCATTTAAGCTGCCTTCAAATCATTGAAAGCTAAATTTCACGCATAATTTGTGTGCATTTTAATTATCAGCTCATCTATTATCATTTTTCATCCACACGAAATCTACGTCAGAATAATTGCTGAAATATTTGGAAAATTCTGTTTTCGCATCATTTAATTAATATAATTGATGCTGACAGCGAAATTTGAATTTAAGCCTCGTCTGATGCACTCGATTTGCATTAAAATGACATAGACGAGGATTATTGCGTATACGCAACGTACGCGAGTAGGTAAATGTAACTATTGAAATATTTTTGAACAATAAGCTCTGTAATCAACAAATGTTTTGCTTCGAAAGTTGTAATTATCGAAAGACTTTAATCATTCAAATGTTTTATACTTTTAGGCGCAGATTCAAATTAATTTACAAAAAAGCTTTAGCTGCAAACTAGATTACATAAAAAGGGTGACGGTTAAATTGATTTCAAAATATTGCAATTTTAATTTTATATTAATGTCATGGCCTCATATTATTCTTGCATACCTTGCTAGCAAACTTTAAGTAACTCATTCATTTAAAACAACATTAAATCTCCTTAAAATTAAACTGCATTTGCATTTTCAACTGTATTAGTTGTCTTTTCTTGCACTTCGTTGGGTTCAACTCATTGACAGAGCGACAGAGACATTGCTTTATTGCTTTTCCTACTGCCGAGCACTTTCCTGTTTTACTTATCATCTCATCCTCATCCCCATCTCATCACATTTGATCCCATCTTATTTTACTGCAATGCATTGCATCTCTGACTAACCGCAACAGTTTCTGCTATCATTTGCATGCTGTTTTCTTTCACAATTTATGTGCTTACCAAATGGATAACCAATACATTTGCCATGCACTCGGACACACACAGTTATTGCACTTACTTACATGGACAAACACGTGTCCGGTTCCGGCCACAAAAGTGCCGAGCAACAGCATATTCTCGCATATGCTCAGATCTTCATGCTCGCATCCGTATCCCGGCCAAGTAGTTGGTCTTTCCTTTAGTTCCCGAGTCTATTAAATACTGTATGTGTGTATTCCAAGCGAAATGTTGCAATAAAACTAAATCGAATTCAAACAGAAACTTCATTTACAGTTCATCAAGTCGACTTTCCTCCCTATCCCCCTTCTCTTTGCCTCGCTCCAGCCTCAGGCAAAAGCTAACAAAATAACTCTCCTGATTCCCCACCCTACGAGTGGGTTGGTAAGTTTTTGGCTGTTAGCTAACAAAAACTTCGAGCTTGGCTTTTAAATGGCTAAATTAAATGGGCCAGGAAACCAACATACAGTATGCATATGTGCTTATACCCTATGAATAGAATGTGGGTAAAAATAAGGGGTATATTCAGTAATAATTTGCCTAAAAAACCTCTGTTATTATTTATCATTAGCAAGAGAGTCATGATTTTTTAGTTATTTTTTTATTGATTTATTTATTTACTTAATGTCAGCTAAGAGCAGTTGACCAATTAGGTAAAAAATTAAAGTAAAAGTTGATAAATATAAAAATTAAATTAAATATTTATAGTTATATTTAAATTTAAATTTAAACTGAAAAGATAAAAAATAAATTTAAAAAAAAATTTAAAATTTAAAATCCGGTGGTATTGAAAAAATTTTGAAATGATATAACATTCGTTGCAAGGATTGAGAAAAGCCCAGAAAAACCAAATCAGAACAAAAAGTATTAGTTGTATTAGTTAGTGATATTACAAGTATTAGAAGCTAGTAAGGTTAGGTATTTCTAGACAATAACAGGAAAAGGAAGGATTTCAACCCTAAAAGTTCAATTCAACTTTATGCTTAGGATAGAGTATTCTATAGTCGTTTATCCATAACACACTCGCATCAAGGACGTGTTCGATTGGCCTCAAAATGAGTCGAAAAAGTTCTAGCGTTTATATGCTAAATTGGTTTTGCCAATTTCTGTGTGGACTTTCGCCTCGAAAAAGAAACTTTGCCGCAGGTGTTAGTTTCAGGCCTTGATATAATTATTTGAACAGTTGAAAATTGTTGGAAAATTAACACAATTTCCGTTGCTCTTTGGATATTTAATGGTTTGCGGTTTGCTCACATTTTGCCGCAATTTTGACAATGCCAGTAGCGCAATTTCAAAAATATTCCAATTTTCCATGAGACCAACTAATTATCAATGCGTATAACTAATTGTGTGCGTGTGTGTGTGCATGTGTGTGTGTATGATTGTATGTGCTTGATTGTTAATTGTGTGGTTTTTGATGTTTTCATTAAATTTCCAATCATTTGTCAGAAGGTTTGCCAAATGCCAAACAATTTTGCTGAACTGTTGATTTTTCTCATTTTATTTTTCCTTGCATTGAAAACTTGGCAAAGCAAGGAGAGCCTTGTCAGCTGGTTTCTTTCGACCAAAGTGCACAATAAACAGTTTATGCGATTTACGTATCGTTGCATATTTTCCACTGTATTTTTTTCCATACACACACATTCACTTTTCTTTGCTTAAAAGGTCACAATCGTTGACTTTTTTGCGCCTGAATGCGTTGCCTAAATCCTCTTAAAAGAAACTGAATGGCCAAGGCATTGAACCGTTAAAACATCCTTGAAGCTCTTTCTAACACTTTTCATACAAACATATATAAATAAGAGCCGGGTTAACCTGACATTGTCCGTGTTACAGTTTGAGGTATAATTTTGGAAAAGTTGCTAAATTGAAACTTCAGGAAACTGTTAAGGATCTTTGGAAAAGAGTTAAAAATTAAAAAAAAATAGTTCTTACACTTTTATCCTCCAAAATATGATAACCGTAAATATCTTTCTTGTGCTGAAGAGATCGTTATGCTGCATTTTAATAACCTGACAATTTAATAAATCTGTTAAAATACGAATTTTCGCACATTTTAACCAATTAGTTGGGTGGTCTAAGGTAGGGGTATGCAAGAGTGCGAGGGGAAGGTCCTCTGCCTTGGTTGTTGTAATTTGCGTGCTAATTTCCTGAAGCACAAAACTAGTGGCAAACTGTGCAAACATTTCAAGTCATTCCGTCAACATGCAGCAAACGCAGGGAAAGAGAGAGAGAGATGCAAAAAGTCACAAAAGAGAGAAAGGGAAAGAGAGTCCGTCAGACTGACAGAGATTTGCATATCTTTTGATGTAGAGCCAAAAGCAAGTTTAAAGCAGCTCGGCAGCCACTTTGAGGACGCTGACGATTCTCATGCCACATTCCGTCCACAGAGATGTATCTGTCTGTCTGCCTGGGAACAGTTTGTATCTAACACTTTGCAGTTAAGTTCTGTGTGTGCCACGTTGCTGCGGTTGCAGCTCAAGTTGCCAAAGCCAAAAAACCGACAGATATTCCCACCAACAGTGGGCGTGTCAAATTGACAGGCAACATATTTGGGAAAATACTTTAAAATGTTATCACGCAATTGACATGCCTCTGACATTTAATACGAGACGGAGCTCAGTTTCGCAATGCATTAAATGAGCCATCGAATTGAAGCACAAATCTCAATGCTGGCAAAAGCAAATTAAACAGGCAAAACTCTTGCACATAGTCGAAAAATTTGTTTTCATTGCAACGGCAAAATGAGAAAAGTTGGCAAAAGCCGAAATTTGATTGTGTTTATGTGAAACTGAGCAGCAGAGTCAGAACGAGAGACAAAGCTGAAAAGGCCTAAACAGCGAGAGCGAGATTAGGAGAGGAGAGAATGTATGCAAATCAAATTTGACAAGTGACTGCAACTGGACTCCACGATACCCTCTACTGCAGACCGACTAATTAAGGATGTGTATTAGTATTCCAAAGGATTCTTATGCAACCTCTAAGCCTTGCAGAGTATTTTGGAGTTGTAACAAAGCACAACAGTTCAGAGCCAATTCGACTGGATGTTTGCCAGAGAATGATATTTGCTGCTCGGCTAAGTAGCCCAGGTTCAAAAATTGTAAATTGTAGTTGGCCAACAATCACAAGTTACACTGAAAACTATATTCTAAGAATAGAACATAAGACACAAAATAATATTGCCATAAAATTTGAAGGAATAGGTCCTAAGTACCAAATGACCATGGAGGACTCATATGTACATAACGCGGTAAAGTTTATTTAATATAGATTTTTGTATTTTTGTGTCTGAATAAATCTATAAAGAATTAAAAAGCTGTATTAAATAAATATTAAATTGAGAAATATTTATTTAAGGTGGAATTCAGAGCAGCAGGCTTTGTTATTTATAAAATATTTGTTAGGTGCTTTTGAAAAACTTTTTTTAAAAAGTACTTCAACTGTTTAAAGTTTAAGCAGTGATGTAAATAGATTCTAAAAAAGTTCAACATTATTATAATTTTCACTTTATAATTTTAGGTTTTTATTTCAATGCACTATGGTCCCAAAGCCGTTTTTTTTTACGTAAATTCAAAAAATCGTAATCGTGAATTATGCAAGAAATACATTTTATTCCAATAGCAAATATTCCAATGAACTAAGAAATTAAATTTTTTTTTTTTTAAGCATCCCTGGAATTTTTTCTACGGCCCTGAAAGTTAACTGTTTATTTTGTGCGCACGAGGTTGAGATTCCCACAACATATTCCTCATTTTAATTTCATTTTTAAAATAAATAGAAAAGGGCACATTTACAAAAATAACTATGGAAAACATAGCTCCAGGTTTGTTATACATGTTAGTATATGTGTTTTATTTGTAGAAGTGTTTTGTTTATTGTTTAATGTGCTTTTGTGCAGTGTTGTTTTAGCTGAGCATAACCTCACATAAATTGTCTTTCGTGGAGTAGAAGTAAGTTTATTGTCGTGTATTGTCGTAACTATAAATGCAGTCTTGTGTGTCAATGTTTTTTCTTTATGAACTCCAATAATCTTGTCCCCGAATTTCCCCGATTCCATTTAATCCCAAATTTTACTAGGCAACTTTGAGTTCGAGCATGCTGAATTGCTTGAAGTGTGGCTGCAAAGCCAGTACAAAGCGTCTTCAATTTTTTACTTTATTTTAAAGAAGTTTGATGGAGAGCTTTTGGAAACTAACTAACTAACTAACTGAGCAATAAAAATCATAAAAATCATAAAAAACACAAAAAAACATAAAAAACACACAAAATAAAATATTTTAAAAAAAATGCGTTTATAATTTATTTAAATTTTTAAATTAGAATTGTGCTGATTATTTGCATACAAGTAAGTTTAATATTTTAGTTTAAAGATTAAAAAAAATTTTTAAATTAAAAAAGCTATGAAATCCAAAAATTAGCATATTAAAATATAAGGAAAAGGGCGGTGCCACGCCTTTTTCCCCTGTCAAAAATTCAATTGGTTTTATTTGGTTGAATGCAAAAAACCAGACTGAAAAATATTGTGTAATTCTCGAGTTATTAATTTATGTAAAAAAAAAGGGCTTTGGGACCATAGTGCAATGCTTCAAATGGCATTTACTTTGAAATCCGGTGACTCCGACAATTATTGTCGATTTTCGCAATTCAAAGCAGCAATCAACTCGTTTTGTGTCAAATCGATTCGTTTTCGGAACGACCCGATTATTGTTGTTTTTTCCCAGTGCATATCCGTATTTGAACCTGGCAGCATTTACCTGCTGCCTACAAAGCGTAAAAGTGGCAGATGAGGACAACTGCATGTGAAATGACCACTGATTATTGTACTCGTTCTAGAGGCTGTCCAATCTTTTGCTGCCACTGTTCCGACTTTTGAATGATGGCATTGTTTCCTTGTGTGTCCTCCTCTGGCTGTGTGCAGCTGCCAATTAGATGGGCCAGGCAGACTGAAAAGGTGGATTGCAACTAGACTTTCATTGACGGCAGCTTGTCAGAGCTCCTTTTCCGTTGTCATGGCAACAACTGCTGCTCCTACTGATATTTCACATGTTCTTGTTCCTTTGCTGCCATTGAGGTTGCTTCTGCTGCAGTTGTTAAGGCTTAGAAGTGCGTTATAAGCGGGTTACGGCATTTTCATCAGTTTGCCAGTGCATTCAAAAGCACAAAAATATGAGTCAAAGCATCAAAGGAGTAACAGGAGCACAGCTGCCACTTGAAGATTTATGATTGCAAGGCAGAAATGTTTGCCTTAAATTTGAATCTCCCCTCGAGAGTCAAAGACCAAAAAGGGATACATATCCTTGTGATTTATGAAGATGATAAGACACATCAATGCAAATCTCTATTCTATCTTTGACTGTCACTTAACAACAGTTCTGTTTAAGTAACCTTTGATTAATTTTTCTTAAGTTTTCAGTCAAGAAAATTATTAAATAAAAAGTATCTAATAAATGGTTTAATTATTATTTTTCACAGTTACTCATCAGCTTACATTTCTAGACTTTTAGTAAAAAGCTGTCCGTTTGTTTAAGCCAAGCACAAGCCGAAAGATCTTGTGTCCTTTTGGTTGTTGATTTACAGTCATGTCCACCTCAAGACATTGACAATACCTCTATCTACACCTCTCCCCACGTACATACATATATGTGTGCTACAAAAGTCAGCTTCATGGCCCTTTTTGACATTCAATTAATATGCAAATTAAGCTCGACATCTCAACTGGCAACTTGGCTGGGAAAACCATTTCATATGCGATAAGCCAAACTTAACCCTCTTACACTTTGCCATCGCGAACAGAGGCGAAGCGAAGTGAAGAATAAACAGAATAGAGTGCAATATGGGAATTGTGTGTTTGGCTGAAGAGCGGAATAGGATAGAAATTAGAAAACCAGCTTAGTAATTCAGGCAACGTTTGCAGATTTCGTGCATAGTTTCAATTGCTTGCCACAGGCATTGCCATTGGGAGAATGCCATTCGTATCCCGTATCCCGTATCCAGGTCTTGGTCTGGGGAATGGCCGTTGGAATTTACGAGACCCTCGAGATTAGTTTGTGCTCTTGTTTGCCTTAATTGCAAGCAGGGGCGTGGCCGTGTCGCCAAGTCAGCGGATTGCGGATTGTGTTCTCGCCCAAACAAAACAGAACAAAACAAAGCAAAATAAAAACCGACTTCAGACAGGCAATATTCACCATTTTGCATTCCACATACGCCGCGTGTGCCGTGGCCAGACACAAGACAGGACACACATACGTACGTAAACGTATCGACAATTGTTGTCGCTTTTCTGTACAGTAAATACTCGTTTTGCAGCGCCAAGCACCAAATAAATACACTTATCGAGTCGAAAGGCATTCGCAAATATCTTACAAGCATAAATTCTGCTCAAGAGCTGAGAAATGGCCTAGACACAAAAAGAGAGGAGAAGAGAAATCTCTGGCTTAAGGCCAATTTTGTATATCTGTTGCCATTTTATATCTTATTTATTTCAATTTTTTGCCCATTCGTTTGCGACGTGTGTGTCAATGTGGCACATTTTATTGCAATGCTCTCGTATCCACTGGGATGCAATTTTAAAATATTGCACACACTTCTTGTATCGTCTTTCGGCCGACTCAAGCAGAACTCCATTTATATTTTATGCATTACGTTTTCCCCTCACTTTTTATTTTGTCGCCATCGCCATCGCCGTTGACTTGAGTGATTGTAATAAATTATTGTCAAGTTTATCGGGGGCAAAATATAAGATATATCCTTACAGCTGCCTTTCAGACAGCTTTAAGTGTTAATTGACTCGATTTCAAAGACTTTAAGATCAAATCTATCAATTTCCTATTTATTTATTAATATCTAATTTAATTTATGTACTTAAAAGGCTTTACTTGTCGCCTCTGATGAAGGAGGGAAATATATTATTTATTTTTTTAATTGACGGAAGTATATATTTTTGCGTTTCATTCCAATGGACTTAAAAACACATGTTTGACTACAATTGACGGGGGAATCGAACCCATTTTTTTTTTAACTGGAAGTTTTATTTTATTGTCAAGTAAGCGTTGATTTTTAAACTTTAATGACAGGCGAAAAGTAAAGCGCTAGCTCATTCAATGCAGTATTCTAGTTGATTGCGTCAATTTAAAAATACGTAAAAGTAAATTATTTTCAAAAAAGGCTAAAAGTCGAATTCGGAGAAGAAATGTTTCGTCGCACTGGTTTTAGCGATGGCTTCAATATGCGCGGCCCTCAGCACAACTTTGGCCAGGTGAGACGTGAAAGAGTCGTAAAGTTCTCGATAAGCACAATAAACTTTTTCGTATATAGAGGGAAATACTGGATGGTGGATACCATCAAGACCATCAAGGTAATCGAGTGGCCAATGCAGCCAAATTGTTGAACTATGTGCAGCTGAATGACCGAGAAAACTGGCTGCTCCAACTGGGACTTAATCGGTACTGTGCCCACGAGCTTGCCAGGGAATCCCTCGAGCGTCCCGAGTTTAATCTGCAGCATTTTCAGCAACGTTGGAGACGTGTCAGCGACGTAATGGGGCCCAATCGCCAGGCGGAGACCAATGCAATCGTATTACGTGAGATTCGAGAGCTACTGCAGCGTCCAGCCTATCAGAGGGAATGTCCGAGGACTCCATCGCCACCACGAGACGTTGACTGGAATACAAATTGGGGAAATACTCCTCAGCCAGATTGTCATGAGAGTCCCATGGGATATTCGGGGCCAACAGCAGCTGATCGTTACGAGCTCAATGGAATGACCTCAACACCTTTGTTTGATAGGAACCGTAACCTACCTAATAGACAGTCCACGGAATCGGATTTCTATAATATCGACAACGATCCGCGTAACTTTGAAGAGAACTATGCCAGGGAGCAGCCGACGGTCCCAACACCCAATTACTCGAATGAGAACAACGATCATAGGCAACATCAGGAGAACGATGTGTATAACATTAATGAAGATCCTCGCAATTTTTGCATACAACAACCAAACTACACTGAAAACAGAAGTAACGAGAACTACAATTATAATAATGTCTTTCAAAATTACCGAAATATGACGGAAACCCTTTCCAGGAACTTAATTAAAAACGATAACATGGGATATCGTAATGTGATCGGATCATGTGATGATGTTCGAAAAGCCAATCCCCACTATAAAGCTCGTATCAATACGAACAACCCACACAACATACATGGCCACGGTCCGTACTCGAAGGAGGAACAGCAGCCACGTTATTTGAACAACAGAGAAGACGGAGCAAAATCAAGGAACTTCAGAGGAGACTTCAACAATCGTCAAACCCGCAAGCGCAATGCTGAGGCGATCTTTGAACCGGAAGTTCAGGCTCAGCGCAAGAGACGCCGCGTGGAGCCGAGGATGATTCCGATGCCCTTTCAAATAGGCGACTTCGAGATGCCATACATCAGACACGGAAATAATCCGTTGCCGCAACCGGAGCACAAATCCTATGCCATTAAGTTCTATCAACGCAAACACACTTTTATTATAGGTGGACCAAGTGCTATTCCCAAAGCTGTAGCTCCGAATGAATTACCTGTTGCAAGGTCTACTTACATGAGTCGTAATGCACTTAAACAAGTCCGACGCAATCTAAGACTTTCTTGGATCAAAATTTATAGCACCAAGAGATATAGCAATTGGGATCTGTATTGGAAGGACCACAAGTGGTGCGAGAAAGCTATTGAAAAAGAGCTCGAAAGATTTAGAGGCGTCAACGTGAAGGAAATTCTTCTAAGATTTAAGCTCAACTACGGGAAAGAGCGTTCGATTGGTACGCTAATGAGCATGGCTAAGATGGCATTCGAATTGGATACCAACAATTATCAATCCATAATAGCCACCATATTTGAGCTGATGAATGTTGAATTTTTGGAGAATCTAAACGCTATGCAGATGGAGACATTACAGAATCTAATACGTTACCTTCCCAATTATTCGTGGATATCGAAGATGCGCGGCATGGTCTATATGTGGGCTCGTTATAGTCAAATCCAAAGTGAGGACGCTCCAACAGAATTATCCGATGGCAAGCTAGCAACAGAAAGGCAATGGAACAGTCCGCTGTTCCACTGGCTAGCCAAAGAAGCCTACGCAGAACTCCAACTAATCAGCCAAATTGAGTGGAAAGATCATCAAAAGATGTATTCAGCTATTTATTCGTCTCCTATGAATCTGAATTAACTATACAAATTGTATAATGAATAATACAGGCATCACTTCTTGTATAATTGTTGTATGTGGTTTCTTTCTTAAAAATTTTTTAAATTTAGAACCTTTTGATTTTTGGTTTGTAATTATTTCTTATTTTAACAAAATATCTTTTGATCACTTTTTAATTTCCTTATTCTGCTCTTTAACTTTTTTCAATTGAAAAACTTGAATTTTTTTAAAAATATTAAGAGTCATAAATAGTAAAACACTTGTTTAAAGTGTATAAAAATCTATTGAGTTGAACTTGTGAACTTAATTGGTTCGCACGTTCCTTGAATTTTATTTATAAGGCTCATGAAAATTCAACGCATTTATTATTTGTGTTTTGTAGTGTGTTGCATAAAGTTGTTTAATTTGTTATCGCAAAGTGCACCTGAGCCTGAGCTTTCGACTCGAAGGCGAAGGGCAGGCAGAGGATGAGAGCCTGAAGTAGAAAAGCCAACTGGAGAAGCTCAAGGCAAATGAATAATCCAAAAGAAAACAAAAAATACAGAAAAAGTGGCGACAAAAAATTGCAAAACGTTGTTGCATATTAATCCGACAGAGTATTTCACTCAGCGGGTGTTTCAACCGCAGTCATGCAGACAGACGGACAGAAAGACAGACATAAAGACAGACAGACAGACCGAGAGATGAGCGAGTCCTGGGCAGGACATGGAACGCTCTGCGACCACGAAAGACATTTATTGTATCCTTAGCGCGCTTGACAGACGCGTGCTGAGACGATGATGAATTTGCCGACGTTGTCGCGTAAAAAACTTTGCCCAAGTTTTCGTCAGTATTGGTTCAAGGGCGGCGAGGGCAGGGGGTGGCAGCGGGGAGGAAGCAACTCCAACTGCTGGGAATTGGGCAACCAGCCCAAGTGACACCAACTGACGGAAGAAATGCAAATAAAATGCCGGCTTATTGAGTGAAGTGGGCCACAGTTGAGGGCGGACACGGGTAGCTGCTCTTTAGTTGATTGAAAAAGGTGATGCCAAGGTTCTTTATACCCTGGCCACATTACCAAGCAGGGTATACCCTCGCTGACGCCACATTACTTATCTATATTAAAGTGCTTTCGCACTGGGCATTTTATAGTTGATCAACTCTTTTCGACCCGCGTTTGAGGTTTCGCCTTTTCTCGTTGTCCTGTCAACATTTCTGTCGCACTGTTGAGTTAAATATAAAAGCAGGTTGCATTTTTGAGTGCTTCGCTATAAGTGGACGCTATTTATTTATATTTACGCTATTTATTTATTTTTTGTCAATCAATTGAAAGTGCAGCAAAGAAGAGCAGCAATTTAGCAATTTAATATATAAAGGAAGAGCACATAATAATCACTAAGAAATTAAAGTATATGAAATTCTTTTTAAACTGTATTTTAAACAGGGACTGTAATCATTATAAGTGTTATTAAAAAAATTGGGCAATAATGATTAATTTCAAGTTTTATAGATTATCTCATAAAGTAATGTTTAATTTATATAGTTATACTTTACTTTTCAACCAATAATCATGATTATTCATGATGTCATGAGTTTTTTTTTTGCTCAAAAATAAAACTCAAGTTGTAATTTCGAAAAAGCTCAATTTGATACTCTCCACAAGACATTTTAATTTTAAATGGATTATTATGAGTTGTCTTGGCGTACTGACCATGAATATGACTCATTTTTGCCCTTAATTTTGCCATTTCCCTAAGAAAAAGTTTAAATTACAACAAACTTTTTGAACAAAACATAAAACTCAAAAATTATGATTATTTATTAAGCAGTAAATAACTTAAACTTATAACTTAAACGTATAACTTAAATTTAACCATTATTTTGTGTGCAAATCAATAAAACATGAAAAATGTATGATAATTGTGAAAATGCATAAGTGAGCCAAAATGATGAATATTGGTATTTTTCTCGGTGTCTCAAAGTTATTATAAGTAAATGATTTTTTGCTTAAATCATTTTAATGTCCATGTGACGTATCAGTTTTCTTTTTCTCAAATTTAAAACTAGATTAAGTTGCCCCAAAGGTAACAGAAAGCCTGTTAAATAAAGTTACAATTTTGTTACCAAAAAAAAAAACTGTATTCAAAGTGAATAGAAGTTAAATCAAATAGAAAGAGGTCTCAACTGAAAAGTGTCGTGTAAAAGCACACACACAAAACTCTTTGTATTGTGTGTGTTTGAGTGTGTGGAAGGCGTTTATCAGGTCTTTCGGGGTCTTTGCATAAAGCCAAAGCTATAATATTAAATTTAAAATTGTTGCCTGGGGCATTTCGCTTATGACTTTGAAACTGAAGCGATTCAAGCGAGCGGCAAATGAAAAATCTGTCACCTTCTGAATATCGCAGTATCTGTATCTCAAACTGAGACACCAAAATCCAATTGTGTAGAGGTTAAGAGAGATTTCGGCAGATTTATGTGTCACTTGTGAGTCAGCTTGCATCATCCAGTAACATTATCCTGGATAAACAGGGAATTTCGCATTGTGTGATAAGTCGAGCCTGCACAACATGTTCAAAATTTAATTACAATTCAATTAAAACAGAACCAAACACGCACGTGCTTCAACCAGACACACGCTCAATCACAATCATAATTTTAATTTGCACAATATTAAATTATGAGTATTCCTCATTTCAAAACCACATTAGGCAAAGATACTCCTAATTGGCATTGTGTGCTCGTACTCGACTAAATACATATTTTACAACTACTTGCCATTGGTAAATTGCATTGGAATTCATTACCGTTTGCATCTGATTTCCCAGTTACCTGAGTCTTGAGTATCCTGCCATGTCCTGGAGCTCGAAGCTCATTTTATAAACACCTTGCGACGAGTTCAACACTCACATAATATTTTCATATGTGCGCAACAATTGTGTATGATTAAATTAATTAATGATAAATGCGCATAAATGTCAAGAAGTGAGTGAAGGCACGGCTAGTTGATATCCTGTAAACCTATTTGCTATGTTTCAATAACTTTTAATCTCTTTAATAACACCAAGTCGTATAATATTTTTAAATGGTGCCTTTGTCTATTGATTAAATGTACAATATATAGAGGGTACAATATTGAGTGAAACCACAGCAAAATGAGAAAAAATCAATTAAAAACAATTAATCACACGGTCAAAAGTATGTAATAAAAATAATAATGCATTGATAATTGGCTGTGATATTAATTCAAAAGTGTAAACATTCAAACAATATAAAACAGCGATAATTATGTAATGGAAAATAAAAGCAGAAAACAAAAAATTAATTTAAAGCTTTTTATTCATAACATTTCCTATTATTTTACCATACAATTGCTTACCGAATGAAAGAAAAGTAAACAGATTGTGTTTAGTATCTGATTGAGCTGAAATTTTCAGGGTAGAATTGTACTAAAATTGTTTAAAATCAGATCTGCCAACTTCTTGTAGTTTATAGAAAACAATAAATGGCAATTATATTAGTAAAAAAACAACGATCTGCCAAATTGTAATTTAAAATTTAATTGAAAAACAAGCATGACTTGTAAATTTGTAAGCGTTTTGTTGCAAATTTATGGCAATGTTTGCACGTGGCCATAAATTGTCAACATCAAGAAAAACAACGAGAGCAGTTGTAAATATTTTAGGATGTGTGCAGATAACATCCTGTTGAACATCCGTTGCACAAAACCCCACTCATGATATACGAATAGTCGCCTTTTGCAATATTTTGCTGACACTTTTGCTTTTGCAAACATTTATCAAATCTGCATCTATATTTATTTAATAAATATACTGTGAAAATAGTCCACAAATCACGCTCATACTCCAGGCCATGCTGGCAATGACAACGCTTTGCAAGTTTTCAGCAAAATTTCTCTGGTATTGGATGACAAATTGCATTTGAGGTTTTCAGTCTGGACATTGATTTAATTATAAAATGAATTTCCCAGTTAACTGGCAATATGCAATTTTCGAAAAAGGCTTTTACCTTTTTGGGGCGAGTCCAAAGTTTGCGGCAAGGCGACTTCTTGACGTTGCATGTGTTGAATACCATGTCTCTGTCTCTGTCTCCATCTCTGTGTCTGTTTCTGAGTCTGCCTCTCTGTCTGACTGCTGGGTAATTTCATTATGAGTTTTATGACTTTTAATTAATTTTGAAAAGTGCACAGTTTTACACCCTGGCTACTTGTTGGGGAGTTGTTGGCCGGCTGACCGGAAGAGTGCCATAATTTCCGCATAAAACTTGATGCAAGGCGTCAGTTCATCTGCAATTCGAATGGCAAGGACCAAACAAACCGGAGACTTGTTTGTCGACTCTGACTCGACTCTGTCTCGACTCGACTCTACTCCAGGACAACTCGTTTGTGCAGCTGTGTAACAAGCGTCAACAACATTCAATTAATTTTCCGTACTTTTTTGGTAACACACAAAAGGCAAACTTTACAGTTTTCAGCTTACAGCAGCCAAGCGTCCAAATGTTCATCCGGCTTTTGTTATAAACTTTATGCTTATTTACAGTCAACAATGCATAAAAGTTGCATTGCAATGAGATAACCGGATATGACAAACGATATACCCTGTGTCTATTAAAATAGGTCATAAAAAGTGTAGCTTAAATTTGCAGACGATAAAACATATTAAATAAATAATGGCATTTTTATATGTATTTAAAAACAATCTGATACTCAAAAAAAATAATTTCTAAAAATCATCATATTATACAAACAATGGCCGTGTTCACCAGAACAAATCGACAACAGAAAATCGATGAAATTTGCATGATTATTCTGGTGAAATGCAGTGATTAGCAATCATGATTTCAAATTTTGTGATGTATGATGACTGAAAATTCATCACCAAAATAGTACGCTTAAATTCTGTGATGTGATGCTTTGTTATCGAACAAACAAAATACATGATTACTGATTGATTAGTTCTGGTGAACACGGCCAATGATGATGTGGGTACAGGGTAACAGCAAGTCTAGCTCTCTTAAAAAAATCATTGCAGCCAAAGAAATTGAAGCGAGTGCTTTGATTTTTTAAGTTTTGGAATTGTCATTATAGAAATGTTGAAATTTATTCAGTCGTCGACTAAAAACACAATCGAGAGATATATTTCATAGATTTTTTCCTATCCAGCTCAATAAAACCGATTCACGATGTCCGCCGAAGTTGAGGAGATGCTGAAACGGTTTATGGGCCTCAAGAACATTGTGGGCGTCATTGTGGCGGATTATGATGGGATTCCCATTAAGTCGACGTTGGAGAACCAACAATCGGTCCATTATGCGGCCCATATGCAGACGTTAACGGAGAAGGCACGCCAGGTGATTTTGGATCTGGATGCGACAAACGAGTTTGTAGCCATGCGAATGCGGACCACGTATTTTGAGGTCATGCTCATGCCCCATGAAAACTACTTCATTGTAGTCATACAAAATGCCTGCGATTGACCAATTTTAATTAGTTGTTTTTATTTTCCAAATTATAATTTTAAAAGAAATTCCCAAAGTGAAACTATCAGTCTCGATAATTTGTTCTAAAATAAAGCTAACAAGCAGATTAGCTTAACTAAACACTCCACTAACTAATCCAGCGCGAACTGACCCTTAAAAAGCAAATCTCTGTCAGAATTGCTTAATATAAAGTTAATTTCATTGGCTAAAAGTAAATAAAGCAACCGCATTGAAAGCATTCTCTGCAAATCAATAATATGAATAGTATGTGCAGCATTAACTCAACATTCCATTATTGCAAATTATTTACACTGGGAATCGTATTGAATTGAATTAAAATGCAAATATCTCGAAATGAGGCAACTTCTGCGTTGTTCCCAACTTTCAGCCTGTCGAAGCTCATTTACAATAAATGAAGACAGACTGTTGCAGCCGCGGATTCAATAAACTTTTTATATTCTACCAACAAGGGGAGTGAGTAACCCCCTTGAGAAGGGGGTAAGCTTTTCATCACTCAATTAAATATTACTCTGAATATATCCAAATAAATAACGAGTTCCCGTTTGTAAACCCAACAGAGCACCACAAATATAAAAAAGTGAACTCTGAGAAGCCGGAAGGGAAATAACTGTATTTATTAATTCTTGTTCATCAATAGCATCACTTGGCATCTCCATGTAAACTATCTCTACCAATGGAAAGTTATCGGTTCATGTTAATTTTATTAGGTGCGAATTGCGGAAGGAAGCACTGAAGCGGAGTGAGAAACTGATGCAAATGCAGTTAAATGTGTCATAGCCGAGTTTTTTAAAATAGATAAAAAAAACAATGGATAAAGCAATTTCAAGAAAGTCTGTAAAACTTTTGTATAAATTGTGCCAGACCCGTAATAACATAGAAGTGTATTTCTCTTGCGATCATGATGGTTTTTTTTAATATTTATTGTATGCTTTTTAAATTCATTTGAAGCAACCCTAGTAGAGAATTTCTGCGAGAGTTTTGAATGATTTAAATCTGGATTTCTTACTGTCGTTCTGTCCATTTAACTGTCAACATGTCAAAATTATTAATAGATTTGTTTTTCCAAATCACATAAACATAACAATAATTGGATTCAGTTTTCTCTGTGCAGTTGTCAGCAACTGTGCAGAAAATGCGAATCCAACGAGCTCACACTTCAACTCACAATTGCACAAACACTGTCGTCAATCCATCACACATCAATCCATCAATCTATCAATCAATCCATCATCATTGAATCGGCAACAATATGGCCAGCAAGCAGTCAACAGACCAACAGCTCCAACGGATGCGTCGCCAATTCCTGCAGCACGACCTAAAAGGGGATGCCAAAATAGGACACTCGCAACTGGGCGACTGTCTGCGACTCCAGGGCCTCAATCCCAGTGGGGCCAGCATTCGTCAGCACATCCGACAGTTGTGTGAGCGGCACATCGAACGCATTTCCTTTGACGAGTTCCTGTCCATCTGCCAGAGCATCCGAGACTCGGAGGCTGTCGCAGAGGCCGAACAGTTCATATCCGGTTTGAGCTATTTCGATGAGCTGAATACTGGATATATATCTGCGATCAGGCTTAGACACATTCTGGCCAACTGTGGCGAGCGTCTCACCAAGAAAGAATTGGATGAACTTTTAGAAAATCGCGTGAATGATCAAGGCCTGGTCAACTATGTTGAGCTTGTGCATGCCATCATAGATTCATAGATTGGATAAGACACACCAAACACAATACACTGGAAATTCATAAAAAAAAAAAGATTGTACAATGAATGACATAATACTTTAACAGAAAGAATTTGTAGCTCTTTCATTTCTGGCTCAATGAATTTGATTAAGTTTTTCTCATAATCAAGCTGTTAAAGGAACTGAAAATCAAGCTGAAAAAACCTCTTCAAAAAGTTTAAAATCTAGTGACAAAAACCTTTTCATGCCTTCAAATTTGAGATATCCAATTTTGTGACGAATGATATTAAATATTATGTGTAAGTTATTCTGAGACGAAAGTTTAGTATTCGCCACTGCGCGAAAAAGTTATTTTTATTAGGCAAGAAGAATATGTATAAATTTTTAGCAATGTGCCGAATGCCTAACTTTTTTAAGAATAATTTATATACTCAATTTAATATCGTTCGTTACAAAAGAACATTACTTAACTACGAGGTTAAGTGCCATGTTTTTTATGAGTTTGTAGATTTCAGTGCAAATAGCTAATATCGAAAATATCTAGCTGTCGAACTAATTTGGTTATAGTACTTAGTACACTAAAGCTATTCTTATATGCTGCACATGAATTTTGAATGTGACAGTTTTATTTTGGACACACAATTGATGCCTGTCGTTGCTGGTGGGGCATGCAACCAAAATTGCATCTGTGGCGCATTTCAATGGACTTAAAAATTGTCAATATTTGACAGCTGTTGGAAATGGAAAGCATAATCAGAAATAGAATAGTTCCGTAACTTGCAGTCTATAACATGGATGGCAAATAGTTTAAATTGCAGAAGCCTAATTCTAATGGCTCAATGATGCCGATGCTGATGATGCCTGCAATTCGATTAATTTCTTTCCATTTGCCCCATTCAGCAATTGGCATTGTTGGCAGGGGAAACTGCAACTGTTGCCAGTGTTTCCACTGTTCAACTGTCAGTTATTGTCAGGAGGGCAGCACATGGAAATGTTGTCAAAACCATTTTGAAAGCTGTCATATTTTCACAATTTTGCAACTTTCGTTTCGTTTGTAAAAAAAGTTTTCACAACGAAATCCAAATCAATATTTCAATAAAATATTTTATATGAAAGAAATTTAATGGAGAAGCTGCCATATAAGAATGTTTCGCATCGCATAAATTCCGGACTGTTCAGTGTCAGTCCACAAAGGATGATATTCTATGCTCCCTATGATCGCACTCAAAATCGGATCATGACAATTTTAAATCCCACGGCGATGAGACTGCTTTTCAAGATCCGTTCGAATACGTCATATAAGTATTGTGTTAGTCAAAATTGCGGCTGTATAAATCCCTATGATGTCAGCGAGATAAACGTCAGTCTGAATTACTTTGATTTCCACGATGATCAGTTCTATAATCATCACTTCTCCATCCTTTGTATTCGAGCGCCATGCGATGAAACTGAGATGCAAAGCCAATCGATAATGTGGCTCTTCAAGAAAGCAGATCAATCGGAGATCAATACTGTTCGTGTGCCCATCGAATTGCAACCAAACCCAATATGTATACCCCAGGTGGAGCTGGAAAGGCTTCTGCCGCCAGAGACTCTGAACATTATTCAAGGGAACTTGCATCCCGTGGCTATAGATCATCTGGAGCATATGCCATTGCCGATAAGGCGAAAGAAAAGTTGGGGCTTACTAAAAACTCTAGCGACCTTATTCGCAATTATAACTACCTTGGCGGGGGGTAAGCTTCAACTCAAAATAGCACCATCAAACACAAGTGAGACTAGCTGAAATTGTCGTAAAATAGCTGGGCTTTTATTTATTTATTTATTTAGTGTCAACTAAGTACATTTGATCAAAATTAATGCAAATTTTTAAAAAAAATAGTAAGTAATTTTTAAAACAAGTAATATAAAATTAATTAAAATTAAATTTAACTGAAATGATACAAAATTAACAGATTTTTAAATGTTAAAATGATCCAACATTTATTGCAAGTATTGGGGAAAACCCAATCAGATCAAGTATACTTTTCTGCTTAAAGCACTCCATTCACTTGAAAACCTTTAACTTCTTTTTAATAAGTGTGTAATTTTACCAAGTTAAAAGTATAATCGTTTTTGAGATTAATACACATAGACTTTAATGATATTAAACTGCATTTTACTTGGCAAAATTTTAAATTTATTTGACAAATTCCAAAAAAGTATTTCATTGATTTTCCCGGCTCGCAGCTTAATATTTTATTTCAGCTACAACTTCAGCCTCAGTCTCATTGCAGTCTAACTAAGGATTATTTTTAATCGTGTCCTTTTGCAGCTTTTCTTCAACGCCATAGCATTGAGCAGTTGGTGTACATGCTTTTGAAATTGGATCAATTGGAGTTCTAAAATGTCAAATGACTGTGTATTTACTTTATTGTTCACACATTAAATTAACCACAAAAGTCCGCTTAATTCGCTTCAATTAATTAAAAAATAGTATGGCAACCTTTTAACCCGTTTCAATTGCAACGTTCAAGCCATTATTGTCAAATTTTAGCCGCACTATTTGAAATGGCCAACATTGCATTTATTCAATGCACCCATTAACAACATGGACAACCGATTCCCGAAAGGTCAAAGCATCCCCTGGGGGCGTGGCCAATTCGTGGTTGCCAATTCTCGTACGTTGTTTAATTGTTGGTCCACACTTCATTAACTCGCGGGGCATATGCCGATTAGGCGGTAGAATGCGGTTGCAATTTAGTGTTGGCCACAAATACAAGAGGACATTTGTAGCCACAACCACAACTATAACCACAACAATAGCCACAGCAATAACAATAACAATAACAATTCATGATTGCAAATGTCCTGGTTAGCCATCAAATAATCATTTGTTAACGCATCTAAATTGCCCTTTGGGGAAGTAAAGCTCAACTAAATACAAAGTAGCCATATCACAGGGGGATTTACCTTCACAGTGCACTTAACAAAAGATACACAATATCCCAAGGACCTTAGCAAACAAGTAATTAAGGGAATTGATTGATATTTAGTTGTATATTCTATTAAGATTAGATCATCTTTTGATACTGATCGACAATAAAAAGTTTTTATCATTTGTTTTCTTAAATTAAATTATCTACGTATTATCTGGTAATAACAGTTGACTTCAATTCAAATTTGGTTGACATAATTCTTACTTTATACAGAAAAAGGAAGATGCCACTTTTATTTTTCATGACAAACCTACGATCAAGTTGGTTTCTAGTTACCAGAAATTATCCCTTCGAGCTTAACAATGTCAAATAAAAATATCTTGTCTCATCGTGCAAGTCATTGAGCAACTGAAGAAGTCGAAATTAAAGTATTCAATTAACTTTTCAATTAAAAAGCACATTTTTCAAGCGACCCAATAGACGATAAGACAGTCATAAGTTACCCATTTAAAGACCTTTTCAAAGCAACGATGTGCAGTATAAAAGCTGAGAGGTTTAAGCATTTCAGACCAGACAGACACCTACAATTAGAATGTTTGCCGAGTTGTTTGTACTGTTTTCGGTGCTAACTTTACTCTACGCACAACAAATCGCTGATCCGGATGATGAAGACCTGGGCATCGGTGGCCGGATCTATGGAGGAGTAGACACATCGATTGATAGAATACCTTATCAAGTGTCTCTGCACCAGAATGGATTCCATATTTGTGGTGGCGCCATCTACAAGGCAAACATCATTGTGACAGCTGCCCACTGCGTCCACGATGTACATCCTCGGCAGCTTTCTGTACGTGCTGGCACCGATTTCCACTCTGCCGGCGGATTTGAGATTCCGGTCTCTGCGAAGGCTGTACATGAGCTGTATGATAATGAGTGGATATATAATGATGTCGCATTGCTGCTGTTGAGCTCTCCCCTGAAGTTGGGGGCCCATGTCAAAACCATTTCACTCGCCACCTCAGCACCTAATCATGGTGCTAAATCACTGGTCTCCGGTTGGGGAGAAACGGAAAATGAGTATCAACCAAGAAATCTAAAAAGTGTCAATGTAAACATTATATCCCGAAATAAATGTGCTCACATCTTTGCCAATGGTGCGATCAGAAGGAATAACATCTGTGCAGGCGCTGCTGGCAAGGATGCCTGCCAGGGTGACTCTGGAGGTCCTTTGGTCCACAATGGTGAACTAGTCGGCATAGTGTCATGGGGATACGAGTGCGCTGATCCGGATTATCCAGGTGTCTATGCCAATGTTCCTGAGTTGCGCAACTGGATTGAGAAGAACACAGCCAGGTTAATTTCTGCAGCAAAAGTGATAAACGAAATAAAAATAAATTAAATATTTGAGCATTGATATTTTATCGGTAATTTCGAACGAAAATTCATTACATAAAACTATTTTAAGAGAAACGTTGCGGCAAGGGGAATACATTTAAGTCTAATTAAAACTAGACTTACCAACAAATTTTGACAAATATGTTAAATATATATATGTATATGTATATATGTATATTAAAAACAATTCAAATTTACAACGTATCAACATTTAATAAAAACTTTAACTTTTCCGTCTACTTTTAATCTTAAATTTCGGAAAGTATTATTAGCTACCACACAGATAGCAAATCGCAAAAAATATAAAATTATTAAGATAACATTTGAATCATTCACTTAAAGTTGCAGAAAACAAGTTTTCGCTGAAGCAATGTAAATTAAGGTAAGAAAGAAATAATACAAACCAATGGAAAAATCTACTTTTTAGTTAAACAAAACCTTGACTAAAGCTTAAAACCGGACAGCAGCTGCGAACGGAAAACATGGCCATCAATTTGGGACAAATCATGTAGAGAGACAGAGAGAGTGATAGTGAGAGGGAGAGCGAAAAGAGGGTGCGACTAATCCGTTTAACGATTAATAGTTAGCCATATAGCAAATGAGAATGTGAGCATATAAATAACTAATCAGAATCGAATCTCTGATATCGAACTTAACTGTCTGCCCCGTCGAAATCACACAATTCAATCAGTTGGATCGATAAATTGTACATACTTACGAGCTTCTGGCAATTAGTCGCACATGGCGTATGCGTAATTTGCGTGTGAGTTGCTGAAATAAGGAATTGGGCCAAAGTTCTCACTTGTGTTTATGAGGTATTTTAACCTTTGAGGCCCGTCTCATTCATTTGCATGCCGTGCTCTTCATCCATTAATCGCCTCTTACGCGTTTTCCCATTTACAAATACGAATTCGGCCCTTTTAAACTGCCGCACACGACTTACACACAACTTCTTATACCCTGTGCATACAGAAGACGGTATAATCTATAATAGACTAACGAGTCGATCTCCCGTTTAAGTACGATAAAGCATGCGGCTTGCTATAGGGTATTTCCTAGTCGAGCACACCCCACCAACAGTCACGATGTCTTACTAGCTTAATGCTAGGCCACATTTCAGGCCATTCCCAATGCCCATTACTTATTTCACACTCAGCTTCCCAACGCAACCCAATCTCAGCTTCACAATGCTTTCCACACAATGCAGCCGAGGGAGGACGGAGAACTCCCCTACAAAGGGCAAGTCGAGCTTCATTTGCGTGGCAGAAAAAATCTTTGGGCTGCTTCGAGTGCAAGTGGCATCCTTACAGCTCCCCCCATTAACCCCTGGTTCTTGACGCATTTACCTTGACACCGTCAAAGGACTTCCTTTGCTCTGTTTCTCTGTTTGTGCCCTTGTCTTTAACATTTTTAATGAGTTGCACGCAAAGAGAAGCAAATCAAGGCATGTCCTGGCATCAAAAAACCCAAGTAAAAGCAAAAAAATACAAGAAAAATGCGATTTTTTAAGAATTCACTGTGTATCTCTTCTCCACTACTACCTAAAAAAAAATTCAACTCAAAAATTTAAAAATGCAAAATATCATATTAGGAAAATTCTAATGTATGGCTCAGACAGTGAATAAATTAATAATTATAATAAAACAAAATATTAAATCTAAATGGGTTTTTGTATAATAAACACATTATCAAGATTACAATATAGAAATTAGCTAAATTTAATTTTCTCTTCATTTGATATTTTTGTCATAATAAGCTGTAAAACGAGTAGGCAGCGCAATAAACATACAAATATTCAGAACTCATAAAATAAGTCAGACTACAAATATAAACAAGAAATACAAAATTTAAGTATTTTTGATTTCTAGTGCTCAACGATAAATCAAAGTCAGAATGTGTATCTGTGAATCCTGTGCTTGGTTAGATAATTGGGCTGGCTCGCTCGATTTTAAGGCCATGTTTTTTGCAATTTGGACCATTGTGCACGGGGTTATACTATTAATAATTGACGTGACATTTTTTGCTTGTAAGTTATTCTGAATTTTACATTGAAATACAATTGGAAATTAATTATTATTTACTTTCATTAGTATCCATCACAGAAAAGCATGACTTTCCAGATATTACCTTTATATTTGCAATCTTGCATTTGATTTCGGGAATATTAATGCTTGTTAGCATCAAAAAAGTAAGCAAATCAATTAATAATGATAATTAATTATAAATATCAACTAATGCCTTTTGTTATATGATTAGTCCAAGCCCTGTCTTTATATGACTAACATCGTTTTCAGCTCATTTTATCCCTTTGCAGAGTATGTATTTCTCCATATGCCTGGTGAGTTGGAAATAAATTCATATACACTATTTTTCATCAATAATATTTTCCTTAATATGCTTTCAGTAATGCAAGTGATATTTATAATTATTGGATGCCGATATTACAGCACCGTACTAAAATAAAGACAATGAACGTAGATTAAACAAATGTCACAAGAGGGAGTGAATTTGAGGAGGGAGTAAAAATTTAGAGTACAAAAATTAAGAGTTAATTGTCAAAATTAAAGTGTGTTAAACTAAAGCAACTGTAAATTAAAACACATAGTAAATGCTTTATTTACAAATAAACGAATCAGTTTAGTTAAACCTGATACATTTTATCGATAGTTGCAATAAAATGGACGAATTCCCTGGTGCTTTTAGCATGTTTTACTTTAAGGACACATTCATTTGCTTTGCAGCATTATGCCGACATTCTGTCCAATGCAAATTATTGCACTTTAAAACAGAGTGTAAGAGAGAAAGAAAGATTTAAAGGAAAAATATACATTTGTGTGTATGTTTATATGGAAAAAAAGCAGGCACTCAGCTGAAGTGACAGTGTGGCATACGCATTGCTAAATATTTAAGTGGCAATGAATACAAATTGTGTTCACTGCGGAAAGTATTACAACTCAATGTCATCCCAAATTATAGGTAATTGCTGATAAAATTTCATGAAATAATATAAGATCTAGTGACCAGCTAAGCAATGTAAGTTGGTTAATTAAATCAATGGCCCACATCCGAAAATACTCAACTTGTATCAGTAAAATTAGGCGAAAAAAGTTTGAAACTGAACGAGTTGTTTTATAAATTCTAGCATGAATAATATTTTACTTCAACTGTTTTACAAGCTGTTTAATTTTTACTTCGGAAGGTTTCTGTTTTCGACTGTCAGTTAAAACTTTAAAAACATATTTCGTTGATATTTTATGGCAAATTGAATCAAAGAAAAGGAGATCTCAAAGTCGTGTTACAGAGTACCATTATATCTTTTGAAAATATGAAAAAATTTAAATGTTGGTAACTAAATATTAAGTACAGTCAGTTAAAAAATGTAAATATAGCAAAGAATTGTTGAAAGATATTTCTCGACTAGCTTAAAGTCCTGCGAACTCAACTCGGTTTAATGTATATTTAAAGATTTGCTTATTCGACTGTCGCACACAGAGGAACATAAATTAAAATGTCATTAACTTTTATTCTTGGCACAATTTGTTGTTAGTTTTTCGAGTAGTTTCGTTTCCTTTTTGCTCTGCTTGCACCCGGATGTTGGGACCAACGCTTAGTAGTTTAGCAACTCATATTTATAATTGAGCCAAAAATATGCACTCACAAACCCATAAACAAGCACAACAACAACTAAAACATCTAAAGTTGTTTGTTAGCGGCAATGGTATTGTTGTCCAGCAGTTGTTTGAAATTTCAATACTTCAATACTTTCAAAAACATTTTAATTCAATATCAGTAAAAATAAATGATCAAAAAGCTAAGGTCAAAGCAGGCATGGCAATTGCCTTAATACTTATTAACACTCATTAAATAAAAACCTTTCGACATTCAACTACAACTAGTGAATAGAACCAAATATTAATATCAATTTTACAGAAATTTCAAGTAATAAAATATCAAATTCAAAATGTGCATGTGCAGTGCCTGTAGCAAAATAGATGATTGTTGGGGTCCTCTGAAAACGAAACTTGAGTTCTTTTCCTGCTTCACCTTTATACATGGCATTGTCTTTTCCTGGTATTGCTTCAGATATGATCTAAATAGTAAGTATTTGGAGAAAGAAAGAGCTATGCATTTAAGTATATTTATTTGAATTTCACAAGATCTTGATTACGCCCATTTCGGATATGTTTTTTGGTTGCCGCATATGATATCTGGACTTCTAATGATGTACAGCATTTATAAAGTAAGTAACTTGAGTAATGGTGTTTAATTTATGTTAATTTAATAATTTTCTAGAATCAAGCAACGCTTTTTCTTTGGAGTCTTATAGCCAGTTCATTTGCTCCCTTCCTTTTCTTCGTGGTCGTATATTTGCCAGGTGAGTTGTAAATTAGATCGGAATATAAATTACATCTTTTACTTATTATTATATTTCTTTATTATTATATTTCTTTTCAGTATTTCAAGTTTATTTTATTATATGCGGCTGCAGATATTATAGTACCGTATTAAAATAACCAGTTAAGCAGTTGTCCACACATGATGCTTATAAATTATTGTTGTAAATTATAAGTGATTATTTGTATCATATTTGTATCTTAGGTTTTGTTTCTCTCAAAAAGTAAAAAAAATTAGTAATTTAAACTATGCAAATTTATTTTTGCTTAAATTTTGTATTTCGTAGAGCCTCCTTAGCCCAATTGTTGACTCTTGCATAAATTATAATTATTAAGAGCAAACACAACAACAACCGCAGCAGCAGCAGCTGCTCCAACTGTGGTCACAGAACACAAATTTTATTTTGTTATATTTTGTGGGTTTGTTGACAACTCATTGTTGCAATTGTTGTTGCAGCAAATTGACGTGCCCCAAAGGGTGTACAACATTGCAATGCAGTTTGTGTTGCGCTTACCTGCTCTGTCTCACATACAATCAAAAGAAAACAACAAGGGTGAACCATTGGCTACGGTATGCTGACGATTGTATACCCTAACTTATAGACGAATCAATATGCAAATCGTCTAGAGTGGTGAACTCTGCATTTTATTTTTGAATACCATCCGACTTTTTGGAACCACTTTAAAATTTCATTAGCCAAAAATATAGTATAGTATTATATATAAAAATGTGTCAAAAATTTAAAGTTTTCAGACAAATTACTTTTCTTAAAGATGCCTCTTTTAAAGACAATATATTTCAGACAAGCTCGTCTCGATCTGATCAGGATTGCGTATTTGTAAATGATTAGCCACGGGCAGGAGCATAACATTTTTGAATTGATAATAATACCCCCTTAATAAATAAATTAAAAACAATGTGCAACGCTGCGTGCACTTAAAATTCGCAAGTACAAAAAACTCAGACACAGATTCACACACCAACACAAACACACTATACTATGTATTGTAGTTGTATTGTGCGTGTGTTCTCCTTTCCAGATTTGTATAATCGATGTTGCCATGCGCACTTTCAGCCTTTACCTTTCACTTCGCATTCACGAACAAAGTTTACCTACATTTACAATACGTTTAAAAGAAGAATTTAAAGAGTGGCAGTAAAATGAAGAAAATGGAGAAGCATAATAAATATCCCACATATTATTGTCCTTATAATATTACGAGTGTATCATCATATAATTGTTGAATTCTTAGTTTAAAGATCATTAAACCTGTAAAATATTGACGTAGGTTCGATGAGCGGACTTATCCCATTCAGTACAGTCGGATATACATTTCTAAAACTGTTACTAAATTTGTGGAAAATTTGGTGAGTTTTCGTCGAGTTCACAATTCATGAAAGTATACATATGTATGTACATATGAAAGTGGGTGTGTCGTCATATACAATTTGCCGGCTTGTTTATCTTATATTTTGAGTTTTTTATGAGACTTTTTGCCGGCATTTATTGCCTTTCCCTAAGAGAAAAAGTGCGTAATAAAATATGCAAGCGAGTATGTGTGTATGTGATTTAAGCCGGCAATTGATTGTGTGTGTAGGTCTGGAAATTGAAATGAGAATGGGAATGGGAATGAGAATGAGAACACAGTGGGAATTGGTAAACCACGACAGCAGACTACAAATATTTACAGAAGCTTTTGCTTGTCTGATTGATTTATTTAAATATTTATGCAGTTTGATTGTGAAAAGTAAGTTAACTGAAATCGATTTATCTCCACAATTTTTACTACATGCATTTCATGTTGAAATACAATTCATAAGGTAAGTGCTTGCTCAGTATGTCAGCTAATCAAGAAGAACTCAACTGGTGGCACAATTGGCATGTCTTCGCTGCAACTTTGACCAGAGTTCATAGCATAAAATGCCCAAATGTAGGCCATGTGTTTAGAGAGAAAGAGAAATATAGAGGAGAAAAGAGAGCAAGGCAGCCATAGAAATGAACCGGCGGTCTCTGGAAAACCCCAACAAATGCGGCTGGCAAGTTATTTAGTTATTTAGAAAACCGCAGAATGCAAATGCAGAGAATGTAGCAAATGTGCCAATTTCCACATTTTCACAAACGCACCGAGAGTGAGAAAGAGAGCCAAAGCCAAACAAGTCGACGACAACAATTAAAAATCGGTGTCAAAATGCTAACGTTAAGAATTTTAAGTACATTTCAAGGTTGCCACAGGCCACGCATTAAGCATGCGCAATGTAGCACGATGATTGCAAACGATGCCGATTTTGCCGTGAATCAAAAACGAAATGTTTAGAAATGAGAATAAAAAGCTATAGCTTAGAGTCAAGAAAAGTGTAATGTAAAAACTAAATGCACATTTAATAAGCAATAATTATAGAATTTTTTGCGGCAATTAATTGTTAATAATTTTAATATCTCCCTTCTGTGACATATGTTTTCATTTAAATTTTAATTCATGCTTCTATAGTAAAATTATAAGTGCATATCATAATCTAATAGCAGACTGTCAGTGACTATAACTATAACAAATTGTTTTGTTTTACTCTTAGAGGCTTGAGTATTGTTTATTTTTCAGTAATAATGTAATTTTCATTACACAAGACATAGATAATATGCTGATAAGTTGAGACCATTATTAAATACGACGCCCCCACAGTCCATTACCACCATCAAGTCCGTATTCACGATTCAAATGGTTGCCATCAGAGACATCCGAGTTTTCTAGTCCATCTCTTACGGGAATATTGCAATCCTAAAGTTAATTAATTATTCACTGAGGAAATAATATCTATGTGGAGATAGCCACTTACCTGATTAGTTGGACAATTTTCCTTCTCATCTAAAATATTCGGTTAAATTCAAGTTCAAAAAGAGATGTTAAATTGGCAGTTTGTAAAATCATTACCTGAAAAAACTACAAATGGAGAGCTATCAAAGCTCGTGCTCCGAGTATCATAATCGCACATGGCTCCGAAGCCATTCGAGTTTTGCGACATAAACATTCTCTTCATTTCATTCTCTTGATTTTGAGACATAAATGGGGTCTCTGGATGCATCATCGTGTCCCGCATTTGATTCTGACGGCGAATCATATCAGAACTCTCCATTATTTGTTCTTCCATATATTGTTTCGTGCGCATTTCCAATTCCATCTTCCTGCGCTCATTGTCGGCCTCGCGTTGTCTAAGCTCTGCAAAGGAACATACAATGTTATCAATATCGTTGGAATCTTCTTCTACTTTTATACTAACCTTGACGCAAGAGTTCAGTTTCACGCTCATAGCGAACATATTCCATCTGATCATCGAGTTTTGCCTCTTCCGATTGGAGCTCACGTTGAAGAGAGTTCATTTTAGATTTGTAGAGGGCATGAAGTTGTTTCCATTTAAAGCCGTACTCGTGCTCAAATGAATCGTGATCGGCGAAACGTGGTCCAATGCTGCGCTCGCTGTTGTACTGCATTGTCTTGCTGAGCGACTTTTCGGGCAGTCCATCGTTCTCTTCGCTGATCTCCTTGGGCTCGACAATGCAAGGACGCAATGAAGCGGTCAAAAAGAAGCAATTATCTTGGCACAAACGCAAACAATAATTGACCGATGCTTTGGTGGCAAACTCAACGATACCCTCGCCCTTATGATTGCCACGATCGTCAACCATAATGATGGCACGCTCGACGGTCCCAAAGATTTCAAAGCACTTCTGCAGCAGCTCGTTGGACACAAACGGCGATAGATTGCTGACACGCACCACCGTTTGACTTGGGGCGAAACGAACGCGCAGTTGACGCCCATTGACAGTCAAGCCGTCCAAAGCTCGCTTGGCCTTCTCAGCATTGGTACGATAGTCGACTTTGACGAACGCAAAGTTCTTTTCGGCGTTGATAAAGATATCGCCCAGTTCGCCGTACGGCTTAAACATTTCACGCATTTGCTCGTCGTTAGCCACTTCGCTAGTCAAATTGCCCACATAGAGGCGATTGCGTCCAGAGAACTTGAATTCCCCAAACTCATTGCTCGAATCCAGATCAGTTGTTGGCCCATTAATCTGGCGCAGCCTTTGGCCAATAAAGAACTCCTCATTGCGCTGCGAATGGCCGTTTTTGTTGTTGCCACCACGATTCTTGGCCCGATTCTCTCCATGGGCCCAGCCACTGCCAGAGAAGCGACCGCGATTTGACCGCGATTGAGTAGCGTGCGATTGACCAAATGACTGAGCATTCGATTGAGCATTCGATTGAGCATCCCATTGACCATTTGACTCGTTCAAAACTTGGGCTTGATTAAAAGTAGCTTGCTAAATGTTCATAGAATGATAAAAATAAAATAAAAAATTTCAAAAATAAAATAAAAAAATTTTAATATAAATAATTTAAGAATAATGATAATAATAAATGACCAACAGCACTTGTACTCACTTTTTCATTTGCCCAAATCTGAACATTTTCCTGACGAGATAAACGTGGCTTTTTTTTCAAGGCTTCCGGCTCTTCATGTTGATTAACAGGAACCACTTCAATATTATTTTTTTGAGATAGCAAATTACCTTCCATCTTAAATCGAAAAGTATATTATATCAAATTGAAATTATACAAAATTGTGGCACACAATTTTATTTTCACAGTCAGAGTCAGAGTCGAAATGACCAGCCTGCTATGGTAGATAGATTTATGTGTAGAACTGTCATTTTTCGATTTTCATTTCATTTTTCGACTGCTGTCGATAAGCATGATTTGCAGTTTGATTATAAGAAAAATGAAACCGACTGAAATTGGACATTAAATAAATAATTTAGTTACAATTTGCAAAAAAAAAGTAATAAATATGTATATAATTGTTATAAAAATAAAAACCTTTAACTTAATCATGAATTTATTGCATTTATAATTATGAAATCTATTTACGAGCATAATAATTTTTATTTAAATATTTTATATATATCATAAAATATTTATTGTTGTCAAAATTGAAATTAATTAATTACCACACCTGAGTATTTTTGATCAGATGTCTTTCTGTTCCATTCCCATTTTGTTTCATCTTTAGTCAATCAAAATATAACCAAAATGCGACTCTGATTTGTACGTCAATAATTTTAAATAATTGTGTGCAATTTGAGACTTATACCGCAACTAGAAATTAAAGAAATTTCTGAATTTGCATTCAACTCACTGTGTATTCCAAATATATTCAATCAATATTCAAAACAAATCGTAAACATGCCGTTTATCAAGTTGCAGTCTTCCGATGATGTAATTTTTGAAACCGATTTGCAAGTAGCGATGTTGTCGGGCACCATTAAGGTTTGGATGCATTTTTAAATTAACCGATATTCATTTAACAATTTACTCAAAAGTCGATGCTGGAGAGTTGTGCCGCGGAGGATGAAGCTGTGCCCCTGCCAAATGTGAATTCGGCTATTTTGCGTAAAGTTCTCGAGTGGGCAGAGTATCACAAATCTGATGTGAACCAGTCGACCAATGAGGATGACGATGATAAGCGCACCGATGATATTACACCATGGGATAAGCAATTCCTTGAAGTCGACCAGGGAACACTCTTCGAACTGACGATGGCTGCCAACTATTTGAACATTCAAGGATTGCTCAAAGTGGCCTGCAAAACTGTGGCCAATATGATCAAGGGCAAGACTCCAGAGGATATACGCCAGGCCTTTAATATCAAAAACGATTTCAGCCCTGCCGAAGAGGCCCTGGTTCGCATGGAGAACGATTGGCATGAAGAGAACTAAAGTCAAAAGTCATCAAAGAGTTCGCAACGTAATTAATGAAATTCAATTAAATTGAATAAATTATGTATTTCATTTACAAAATTGATTGATTCAAATTAAAATGCTATTAAACATTGCATATTTAGCATGTTAAGTTTGTTTTATCTATAAACTATATGTATGGTTTTATTAGGAATAAATAGGCATAGTATTTTTGCTGAAAATACTCTTTGATTAAATTTTACTACGTTCAGAATTCTATGAAAAGTTTGTCATTGGCTTTTCGTTTGGTCGTCAGTCAAGTCATAGATATTATAAATAATTCGACTAGGCTTTGAAAAAAATCGTCCATATTCTAATAGTTTTAAATAAATAAAAAAAGCAATAATGTCGTGGGAAGCTGCACATGATCGGGTCATTAACTTTGTCTGCAAGGTGTCACCAACGGGCAAGATTTGTCGCAACCATTTGATGGCCAAATATCCAGAATGCTTCAAGTCCAACAAAGGCTATGCGAGATTGATTTTGGAATTGCCGCAGAAGTTGTGGCAGCGTATTTTTCCGGCTCAGGCTATGCCGGTTGCGGATAATCCAGTCTGTGCTATATGCCAGGATGAGGAGCAGGAGACGGCCATCCTGACAAATGCATTTAAAATGCTATTCCTACTCGCCGTCAGCGTGGCTATATTATATGGCATTCTGAAAGCGACAGCCCATCGACGTGCATCCGCACAGTAAAGTACGATAACAGATTTTGAGGCACGTCAACACATGTCTTGGGCCAATGTTAATGAAAGAGTTCCACACCCGTATGAATCACACACTGCAAATCAAGCTGCCTCACTATATCGAGGGATTCGTCATTTACTAACAAATTACTAGCTCATATTATTCTCTACATGTCAAGAAGAGCATATTTATGTGTAATAAATTTTCAGCCATACATCAATTATGCAGCAGTACGAGTATCATTCATTCTATTTTCACATTTGGGCAACATTAATGAACGATTCGAACTCACACAAATTACCATTTTAAAAACAATTTCAATCTGCAATATTTCAAAGGTTTTTCTTTCTCTTTACAAAAGAAGAGCTAATTTAGTGATATAGTGACACAACAATTAATTTAAATATATTACATTAAAATTAAAAGATTATCGGCGGTGCCACAGAAATCGCTTTCGCTTGAATTTCTCTTCAATTTCATTTCGCTGTGCCACAGGTCAAATCGCAGAATAAATTTACGCGTATTAAACTAGCGCTAAAATCGCTAGCGTCCGATGCTGCCACCTAGTCCGATTCAGATTTTCGAAGTCAGGGTCAGCGATGCCACATTTTTTAGTCAGAATTCGAAGTAAGGTATTTAAAAAAAATATATGGAACCACTTCAGTGTTCTTTAAATTAAGCTTTACAAAAATACGTCTTTTGAGATAAATCAAGTTTTACCGATAAAAACCTTTAACTTATTGTGCCATTTGTGAAAACATTTTTCACGAAGAGTTGCCAGACTAATGGCAGACAAATGCTAGAGCTGTCGAGGAATTTTTATTTTTTCGCGCCAATTACTTTTAAATGTTTTTAATGTTTAAATGTTTTAATGTATATGTATATATTTGAATCATAAAATAAATTAAAATTAAACATTTAAAACTCTGGGGAGTCTAAAATGAATAAGAAAATTATTGGCCCCTTTGAACTCACAATTTTCAAAATTTATATACAAATTAAATTTATATACAATCAATTATTTACCTTTAATATATTAAAAGACCAAGGTGAGCAAACACTTAAATATAATCTATATTAATAACTTTTAATGTTTGTCCACAAATAGAGCCATTTTGTAGCTCAAATAAATCACTTGTGCTGCCATGTATTCCGATTGATCAAGATGCTTTAAAAATAAAGATAAGTTGCACTAGATTGATACAAATTTTTATCATCTCATATTTATACCTGTACTTAAGTCTACAGACTTAAGGAAGCAAAGATGATAATGAGAAGAGTAATCATTTCTTAACAGAGTATCTCAGAGTCGAGCACTTTTGAGAGCATTGTTTGTCTTACTGGTTTTGTGTTCTCCATTGTTGATTGATTGCTTTGCCAGTAATTAGAAAACAAGAGTCATTTGGTTGAAGTGCATTTACATGTTTGTCGATCTGCAAATATACATTTATGTACATATTTATTTGAATTTAGTTAAATGCAGCAAAAATAAATAAAGCAAATAAATGCACAAATTTTCAAATATTGAGCAACAATATATTTTTGGTAATATTCAGGTTGACTTCGTACCCCGTGACCAAAACAGCAAATAACAATATTTAATCAATACTCGATTTGCCCACCTTCGGTCTTGCATTCAAAATATTCGCAAATATTGGCACAGCATTCGCATGATTTTCAATTTGAATCGATTAAATAAACATCAAATTTTCCAGAATAGTTAATAAACAATTAGTGAATAAATATCAATAGCTCTAAATTTGAAATTTATTAAATCAGTGCTCAATTAAGACATAATTAATAGTTCTCCATCGACTCTGTCTCCGTCTTGACTTATATTATAACTTGGCCAATTTACTTGGAATTTGTTATTTATTTTCTAGCATCCGTTTTATGTGAAACTAACAAACTCTGTGCATAAATCTTAACAAAAGTTTGGCATTTAATTTGGCTCATTGTCAAAATGAACAGTCGAGAGTATTTGACTGTGAAATATTCTATTTGAACACACTACAACACATACTCTCAAGAAAAAAATATTCAAATATTAATAATTGATATTGGAATTAATTTTTTTAATTTTCAACTAAAATATGAAAAGTAAAATTAACTATTAAAACATAGCTTATATATATTTTATTTGAATTTAAAAACGTAAAACTTAAATACAGCTGATTTAAAATAAATTGTTATTGGCTGCAGCAATTTAGGGGACAAACCCGAAGATCCCAATAAGATAGCATATTAATATGATACTAGTTTCATAAGAGTATCAAGTTCTATTATTCTTAGAATGCTCACAGCAAGCATAACAACAACAACAATAGCTGCATAGTGCATGTAGGCCAGGCCGACACTATTTTAATTTGGCCAAAGCTCGGCAGCGCGCCAGGCAGAGGCAGAGGCAGAGCCAAAAGCCATCCGGCTGTGATTCTGTCCATGGCAAACAGTTGCCTGTTCCCCCCTCCCCACCCTCTGTGCTCTTAGCTCGTCTTCTGCGCCTGCACTGCAATGTCCTGTCTGTGTTGTCTGTTAACCACAATAATTTATGCCTTTGAGCCGTGTTTGAGTCAAAGCCTTTTGTGTGGGCGCGTCAGTGTGAGTGTATAAATGTGTGTGTGTGTATGTGCACATAATTTTGCCTATTAAAGTAAAACACTAACAGCGCTTATCATTACAAACATCGCCATGCCAGGCAACAAACACAGCAGCAACAACAACAAAATGCGTTGCGCATCCTTTCGTCGGCGCCATTTTGTTTAGTTTATGCTATGTATGTGTGTATGTGTGAGTGTGTCTTCGCCTCGCACTTCCTAATGCAAAAAAGCGACTTTTCAGCACAAATTTTTAGCAAAATTAAAATATTTATGTTGCCGACGTGCTTAATGCCCCGCGCTGCTGCTGCTGCCGCTTCTGCCGCTGACATCGCCGTCTACGTACATGATGCCAACCTCCCCTCCCCTCCCCCCACTCACCCCCTCAAGTCCCTCTCCATCACCCCCGCCAACTCAGCAACTCTCTGCAAAGCACTCAGTTTAGCTTCTCCCGACTCTATGTGTGTGTGTGTATGATAGGTTGTATTTGTATATACGTGATTATGAGCAGCGTTGTCAGTGTGCGATTTTTTATACCCTACCAAGAGCTAAACTTAAAGACAACTTAAGTTTGAATACTCTGTTATTTACAAATCTTTCATCTTCCTTTCGAGATAAAATCAAGTTAAAAACTAACTAGATTAGGCCATCTACTTTATTTAGGCTTTAAAGCAGGTTAGTGTCAACCATAAATAATTGACTTCTTAAATAAATACTTAAGATTCTTTCGTTTTTGATTTTTTGTACAAATTTACAAATTAAGGGCTTCTCAAATTCTGTTTCTTGTAGAGCTCAATCGCATTTTGACTGCACACGCGTAAAGGATATGTAAAAGTCACCGTCATATTTGTTAAAACTTTTATTTTTTTAACGCAGCCCTTAAGCAGAGGACAACGCTTTTGCTGTGCAGCAAGTGGACCCCATTTGCCCCATGTTGCACACTCCCCTGCTCCCTTCACAGCTCGTGTCTCTTAAGACAACATCATGATGTTGCCACTTACTATTCGCGCTTTAGCAACATCATTTTGCCGCTGTTCAGACTGCAACTGGTGCCATCATGAACAGCCCTCCTTACATCTTTTCTCTTTCCCTCAAAAAACTTTCCCATTTTGCTGTTGCAACGTGGAGCTTATTGAAAACAATATATTAAGTTGTTAGCTTGGCTTGGGCCATGCCTTGTAGAGGCAACAGCATTTTCCTTGGCAGCATTATGAATATCTCGACAAATTTCAAACCTCAAAGCATGCGAAATTAAGAACATTCTAATATGCATGTCATTTAGCAAATTAATTACATTAAACTCGAGTTTATGCATATTTTTAATGTGCAAATGAAATGAATTTTTTAAAGTGTCATTAGGGGAGCTGTTTAAGTGTGGGAACCACAAGAAGGATATAAACGAAGAAAATGGAAAAGCAGTGATTGTCCTGCAAAAGGGAAGCACAAGTAAATTAAGCACAATTCCTCGGGCGTAACTTGGCCAAGTTGTTTGGGCCTCTTTCGTTTTGCACTTTACCATTTCACATTGCCCCTTTCAGCCTCTCTTTCTCCTTAAGTCTATGTTTATTTGTCTTTTTCTATCACGGTTTTTGCCTTCTAACGTCTGTTTTTTGTTAAAAACGCTTAAATTTATGACTATTTTGGGACCTGCCACAGCTTGCGGCTGAAGCATCCTTAGATTTCTGTCCTGCTTTAGGGAATTTCTTGTTTTTTGCTGCTCGCGTAGCCTGAGTTTAAAGTTTAAAGTCATAATTGACTCTGATTGGTTCTATCTATAGATAGACGGAATCTTTAATAAGTTGGAAAATATGAAAGCAGTACAGGTTTCTTTTATAAAATAAATCAATAGATATTAGGAGCTATCATTGAATATTAAAAACATGTCTTTCGTAAACTCTGGTGTTTGTCGTTTGGTTTTGCTTCCTTATCGCTATAATTGAGCAACTCTTTGCAATTTAACACTCGAATGCGTTTAATTTCATTTTCGTATCGTATCATATATGGCAAATAAGTTGCGCATACGCCACGTCGTGCAGTCTGAAATGTGAAAGAAAAACTGCAAAGTGAAATTCAATTCCATGACAAATGAACTGCAAAACAGATGTCCATCTGAGTAGAGAAAGAGACACAGAGAGAAAGGGAGACAGAGAGACAGGGACTGCATCAAAGGGTAAAGCAAAAGAAAATATAAAAACGGAAATTAAGCAGGAGCATCCATATAGAACTCTTACCAAGCGGAAATAGTTGAAATATTCAATAGGAAATTCATGTAAAAAACAACTAAAACAGATGATGGAAGAAGAAATTTTATCTGGATGGTCATTCGATGTTTGAGATACTTTTGTTTTGTTTTAGTGGCCACACGATGCAACTTAAATTTAAACAGCTAAAAGCTTGTCTTTCGCCAACAGACAGACAGAAAGACAATGCAAACGCTGCAGAATTTCCACAAAAAAATCAACAACAAATTCGTACCGAGAAGCCGAAAAAAAGAATCCCAAACCCCAAAACCGATGCCATGCCAGGAATGATGGAGAGTGCTTTCTGTCGGAGAGACTGCAACCGCATTTCGCACAAATATTGACACATGTGCGGCAGCCAGAGGGGAAGAGGCAAACTGGCCGAAATCCAAACCAAACCAAACGCTGTGGCCATTAGATGATTTATAGGTCAGTTCGCGGCCCCCCTCTGACCCCCATTGCCACTTGCTGTCCCTCTCTCTATCTGCCGACTCTGTTCTGTTTCATACAAAACAATAGCGAAATCGAAATCGACAACGACAACGAAAGCGAACAACAGCTGCATCGATTGACAGGCCAGGGACATGGGCAAGACCACGGCTTCCCCTCTCCAACCTCTCTCTCCACCTCTCTCCCTCTCTTCCTCAGTTGTATCCTACATCGTTGCGGGGTTTTAATTTCGGGGCGTTGTATTTCGCAATTGAAACGAACACTTTATAGACATCCAGCGGACCTTTGAAATTAACAACAACAACAACAATAGCAACTGTAAAAAAGTGCACTAATGAAAATACTCAACATTGGTGCATTGTACTATTGACAGTCGAACCTGGATATGAAAGACAGTGGCACTACAAAAGCATGCATTGTTTTCAGTGCCATTATCTTCTTATTTATTGTCGCACTTGATCAATGGACATGAGGGACTTAAAGGACTTATAAATTCATCATAGTCAGATATAGTATTTGAAAAAATCCATTTTATTTCGCATTGTTTTGAAAAGTAATCCCGCAAGCTCTAACGTGTCATTAAAACAATTTTAATAAATAACTTTTAACATTTCAAATGACTTTCATTTAATGGCTTTAATCTCGCGGAAATTATTGGTACAAAATAAGCTGAAATGTGAGTCTATTTTTTTCTATTCAAAATAATATATACAATTACATCTATATTTTTCGAATTCTTTAAAATTCTAAGATAATTTTAGATTTAACTAAGGCGTTATTACATTTTAACAAATAATTTTAATATTATAAATTAAAGAAATTGTAAAATAAATGCAGATAAACTTGAATTATCTTCTTTAAAAAAATTCAAAAATGCCTAGCGCCAAAACTTATAAGACTTGTCTTGTAGCGCTAGGAATCACATAAATAAATAAATAAAATCAATAAAAAAAATCAAATTCCGCTCTAAGCTAAAAAAAAGAGAAAGCTCATTTTCCGACGCAAAGCAACTATGATATCCATCATTACATATTTATTAATCTGATCCATTGGCTTTTAATATCTAAGATCTGTTTCATCTTTAAACTTAAGCAAAAATTGAACACAGCTCCAAAGCTTCAACTTTTAGTTAACTAAGGTAAAAACTACTCTACCTCCCTCTCACTCTCACTCACACCCTCTCTCTCTCTCTCTCTCTGCATTAACTTAATTCGATTGGCACCTGGGGAGGACCTGCAGCAGCTGTTGGCAGGAAATAAAATTAAATTTGGTGCAAAACCAACTGAGGGGAAAAAACTGAATCGAAATTAAAATTTTTGTTGATTGCGAAATTTTTTGATAGCCACTTGTGGACCCAAAGGGGGCAGGTTGCCCCCTCTCCACACTCAAGGTATGTCCCTGCATAACTGATATGTCCTGTTGCCATTCGGCGTTGGCTTTATGCATTGTTGTATTTGTACGATGTACATGTCCTTGTAATGTTCTTAACTCCCTTTACTCATTGTTGGGGGCATTGTCGTGTATGAATATTCGTGTTTCACTTGCTCGTTTATTTGCTCGCATTACAATTACCAAAGGACTCGGAGAGGCAAAATGACCAACAGGACCAAAGGACAACATACACGTACGCAATTTGTTTGAACAGCACCTGGCTTAGAACACGCCCAATGCTCGTACCTGTGATGTGGAATGGAGGGAAGTGCTGTTGTTATTGTTGTTAGTTTGTCCAGTTACACAAACAAATTAATTTCGAAGCAGGCGCTCGAAATGTTTAGCACATTTCAGCAAATGCTCGTAATTGAATATTGTCAGTCAAGTGTTGCATGCTACCTGTAGGGGCAACATGTTGAATAATTTAACATTTACGTAGTAGGTCAAATTATGCAAATTCTAATTATGCAATTGATGCATTGTATCATTTCATAATGAACAATATTATCACGCTTGTGCAACAAAACAGAATTCTATAATGAAGGTACATGTCAATTTATTTATAATCTATAATTTAATAATAATAAAATCTTAAAAGTAAGAGACTTTGAAATGCTAGCAATTTTTATATTAGTATATATTTTGTTATATTAACTATATATTATAAATACATAAAAGTTTTGCAGACTTCACTTTTACTCTTTTGCTACAATAACCTAGTAGGAGTAAAAGTTGTTTTTAATACCCAGTCTTTTGAGATAATCTAATGTATAGTAGTTGCAACTTCCATCTACTCTAAATGACTTTCTTATTTGGAATTAATTAGGTTAACTTGCTTTACGTCTTATTGCTTTTATGAACAACTACTCGACTGCATCTGTCATCATATATGTATACTAAAAATTAAATTAAATTCTAAATTCTTCAAAAGTCAATTCTAAACTGGTTAGCCACAGTCGCGATCACTGTGGAATTTTCTCTAATTTAGCTCATGAAAATATCCCTCAGAAGAAATGTTTGAAAATGTACTAGTAGCATTTTCTGTACTTTACTTCTGTAAACGCAAAAGTTGTGTAAATGTTCATTTATCATTGTATATTTATTTATTTATTTGCCACAACGGAAGTTTTGAAGCGTCGCGACGCAAACACAGGATATTAAAAGGACACGTAGTCGTGCATATAAAGTGCCGGCAGCGGCGCCACCCAGCGGCCACAAATGGAAGCTGTCGTCGTATGGACATGAGCCGCCATGTTTTCCAAAATTTTTCTACTTTTTCCCATCTTATTTTGGAATGAATTATGAGTGCGAGCGAAAAGTTTGTCATAAAAACATAAATGCAATGTTTTTTCGCTAGATACTTTAGACGAGTTTTAATTAAAACTCTTAATGCATTTTTAAACGCCTGTCATTTAACGGGAAGAAAACTTCAGCAGAAGCCACCTGCTAAGAATTTAAAGCGCACAAACAAAACTAAAACTAAAACCAAATTAATTAAAATATGCACGAAATGCAAATGCGACCGCGTTTTTCTTTCTCTTTTCCCTCCCCACATATCTTTGGTTTTTTTTTTTCATTTTTTTTGTGAAAATTATGAGCTGAGCTGTTAAAAGAAACGCTAACCACAGGGCCAGCTAAAAAGTCGTTACGTGACCACACAATTGTGGTCAGCCTCGACCTCAACCTCCAAGCCGAGGCCCATTTGGCAGTTAATCCGCTGGCGCCATGCCCCTTGTCTTTTGTTTGCCTCAGCAAATTGTGCTAATGGCATTCCAACTATTTTGGTCTTTTGAATTTTAGCTTTAACCTTTCTTTTCGTACCTAAGGAAAAACAGTCTTTAAATTAACGAAATTATTATGAATTTTTAAAAAGTTTAAGTTTTAGTTCGATAAAGAAAACCAAATATGTGACTAGACCCAAACTTTTTTGATCCAAATTGAACCAGAAAACAATTAACACTGGAATCGCACAAGTTTGATTAAAGTTTGATTGCTTAATAAATCATTTTAATTTTAAATGAGCTTAGGCTAACTAAAACTAAATATATAATTTGAGTTAATTTATTCAAATGCAGAGATATATAAATTGCCGCAAGCAGAGCAATAAAAACTCCAAGTCATTGTGTATATTGCGTATACGCGGCGTTGATAAGCGCAAGCAGAAAGATCAACAGCAGGTGGCAAGACAATTCCCTCGGCAGTTTATCAAGCAGCAACTCGGCAGGCAACGCCTTTTACTTGGCTGTTGATTTTTATCGCCAAGGAAAGTGGGCGAAGGATGCACTGCGACCAAATGGCTTCCTGCGGCCACTTGCACATCTCTCTCCAGCCAACCCGTACATATATATTTTGTGCAAATTGTAATTTAAACATTTTGGAGCCGAGCCAACTAATAATTTGTGTCCTGACTGCTGCTCGTCCTGGCACGCGGATTTGTAAATTTTATTTTATTTTGCAATTGATGCGCATCGCTGCACTGTATGAAAAGGAGGCAGAAGGGGAAGTGGAAGTGAAAGTGGAAGACGAGCAGAAGCCAAAGGAAAAGCCATTCTTATCGCAAACTTTGGCTATGACTCCGGCTTGAGAATAGCATTTTGTTGCAACATGAAAGTCAAGTGCTGCAGTTGCACATAGAACCACTTCCACCATCTGAATCGGATGCTGTTGTGGGAATTTCTTTTCGAATCGTTTGGCGCAATAAATTCTATTAAAATGCAATTTGAAGGGGTTTCGGATTTTAAATAATGCCAAGACAACTTTTGGGTTAATGCAGCAGGCAGTTCGTTCATGTCTTTCATTCTTTATTTGTTTGTTTGTCTGTTTGCTATCCTTGCCTCGGAGACTTCGACTGTGCCACAAATTCGTTTTCGTTGCAAGCCCCTGCAGATTGAGATTTATGCAACGCTGCCTTTTTAGGTGGGTTTCACTGTGTGTGTTTTTAAGTCGGGATATTCTGAATATTTATAGCTTATTCGCTAAATCTTCTGTTTAGTCTAATTGGGCTGTCCTTATAATTAAATAATGCCCAAGTCACTAAACAAGTTTGCTAACGATGTCTAATTCTCTCTCCTTCTGACTATATTTAGACCCCGTACTTTAAAAAAGTAAAGGGGTCTATTAACTTTGTCACAAAAAAAAATGTACCTAACAGGCTGAAGGAGGCGTGGCCGACCCCATAAAGTATATATATTCCTAATCAGCATCAACAGCCGAGTCAATATAGCCATGTCCGTCTGTCCGTCTGTAAGAGCGCCTAGATCTCAGAGACTATAATAGCTAGAGACTCCAAACTTGGTATGTAGGTTCGTTTATATTGCAAGCAGATTGAGTTTGTTTTAGATATTGTATCGGACCACTATATCATATAGCTCCCATAGGAACAATCAGTTGAAAATCAAGTCTTAGTATGGAAAACTTTTTTCCATAGTAAGTACGGGGTCTCCGACAGTCGAGTATGCTCGACTGTAGCACCGTCCACTAGTTTTCACTAAAAATATGTTAGGCTAATACTTAAATCCAACATTTTGTTCTTATTTTTCTAATTTCACATTTGCATTCTAACTTTCACTTTTTTTCAGCCCCTGAAAAAAGAATAAATTGAAAAAACAAATTGTTATAAAACAATAATTTAGAGCAATGTTGCACAATTATGCAAAATTGTCAAAAATGCTCATGTTATCTGGAAAACAAAAACCAACTTAAATTTACGGTGTCCAAAACAAAAAACTATTTGAATAAAATTGTTGGCTTACAAAATTGTCAATAATATCTGATTTTTTTTTATTAAATTTGTGTTCAAATTGAAATTTAATTCGTTTGCTCTGTGCGACTTAAGGGGCGTGCAGTGTTGGTAAAGGCCACACAGTTTAATATTATTAATACGCCCCATAAGCCCAATAAATGCGAATCATTATTGTTGTCGTAGTCTCTGTGTGTGTGTGTGTGTGTCTGTTCATTTTTTATGGTTATGGCCTTGTTGTAATGACCATTAAAATTGGCATTGTTATGGTTGTTGTTGTTGTTGCTGTTGTTGCTGCCGTTGCTTTTGTTGACCCACTGAAATTGAATGAAAAGTGCATCAGCAGGCGGCATGTGAAAAGCACCAGGCGATGCTCAGCTGCAATGTCAGCTCAATAATTACAACACACACACACACACTTGCACACACATATGAACTGTAGTTGCATCTGCAAGCAATTTTTAAATGAAAAAACGCAGAAGAAAAAGTGGGAAAAACTGTGCATACAACTGAAAAGCCATGGCACAAACTGGCAGTCATTTGCACGTCGTCAGCGTTGTATGCATTAAAATAAATGAGAACTTTGCAGTAAGTAGATGCCAGCAGTGTTGCTGTTGTTGTTTCTCTTGTTGAGCATTTTCACAATTTCCCTGTGAAATTACGCGCAAATTACAATGCATAAAAGTATCGAGCGGTCTTCAGCCCAGTTCAGCTCGATTCCTTAAGCGGATCTGTCCGTCCGTCCGTTGACTTTACAGCACATTTACATTGCATGAATGAAAGCTGCAGGTTGCCAGGTATATGAAAAAGACAGTTTGATCTGATTGTCAGGTTCGTCTGGTTTAATTACATTGTGTAACAGCTACAGATCCTGACAACGCATATGAGAGTCCTGAGCCAGCTTCGACTGCGGTGCTCAAATTGTACAGACCATGTGTCGCATTGAAAGACAATTGAAATATATCATTAAATAAAGTGAAAGCTGTCACTTTAAGTGGACTGCGCGACAGATGTGACACGATGAGAATTTGATAAATTAAATCTTCTTTAAACTGCAAAATCATTTGCAGTATCCTATTTTATTCACGGTTATGTACAATATGTAGAATTTATTTCTGGTTGCTTTAAACCTACTTATTTCAGCCATTTATTTGCAATCTCTTACTAATTCCTCGGCTCTGAAAAATCAGCAAAGTCCTTACAAAAGCTCCTTAATATTATAGCGTACTTTTAGAATTGCTTTAAAATTATTATTATGTTTTTATTTGAAATATTATAACACAAATTTGTAATAGCTGACATTTAAAGTTTTGAAGCATACTTTTAGGGTTGCTTTAAAACATACAAACTCCGGTGGAATTTTTATTGCATGGATATAATTAAAACGTAAATAAGTTATCGCTTTACACTAATTTATTTGTCAATGTTGACAGTCTCAACAGTTATAGCAGCTACTTTCCTCTCCTAATAATCATCTAATCACTTTAAATTGCACTTCTCCAAAGTGCCTCAACATATTATAGGTTACTTGCGAGCAACAACATGAACAGGAGCAACAACTTTAAATCTTCCACATCAACCGTAACCCTAACCCAATAAACCACTTTCAGAGCGTGTTCGTTACGTTGACTGTTGCTGCTGTTCGCTTCAATTTCACACCGCCAACAAGTGACAAGTAAACGAACACACACCCAATAACACCACCCACACACACACACATACTCCCACCCACTCACACTCACAGGTCGTTGGCAGCGCATCAAAGTTGGTTGGCAGCATGCCGCAAAAATGCTGCTGGCTACAACAACAACAGCGAGCGAAAGTCAACAAAAGGCGAAATGGCAATATATGAACAAAAACAACAAATATAGAGAAATGGCAACAACAAATATAGAGAGCGTGAAAGTAAGAGAGAGAGGTCGAGAGAGATATGTGATCGTACGATTTAACGCCCCGAGAGACAGACTATGAATTTTTATGGTGAATTTTCCCGTTTTTAATTTCAACGCGGCTTAAAAAAAATTATTAAAAAATATTGCTAACAACAACTGAAGGGAAAGGTCATAATTCAGTGACACCTACGTAGCCTGTGGAGTCTGTGGGATTCAACAACATGTCCACGTCACATCATGTTAGCTCCGTCACCGCGTCCCATCCTCCAGATTCCTCACTTTCTGGCCGCCTCACTGGATATTTATAGCACAAATGCAAAATTAATGACGTGTGACGTGAAATTGTCGCAAAAAATGTGCCAAATTAAATTTTGGCGTGAGCTCAGAAGTCGGGCAAAAACAGCAAGCGAGGCGTTGAATTCCACAACCGCAACATAAAATTCAATAAAATATTTCAGGCCGAGCATCAAGTGACATTCCGGCTGGAACAATTCCTAAAAACTGAAACTTCGCATGCATTTAACGCCCCGGAAATAATCTTCTCTCAGTGGGGTCTAAATTTATAATGTTTCCCAGCGAGTTCTCTAGAGCTATGCGAAATTACCTTGTGAGCTGGCCTAAAGATATGAGCAGGAGCTTTAAAATGATGTCAGTTCTAAAATCTTCCCGCTGCGTGAAAATGTGAAAGCTTTAGTTTATTTTTATTTGTTTTATTTAATCAATTACTAAACTGTTCTCTATAATATGCTGCCCATCTACTTACTAATTACTTCTAATTCTAATAAATTCAATTTTCACTCAATCCCATTCTTTCTTCTGTTCCTCAACCCCCCATATAAGAAAATTTTTAATATAATTTCTGGACCTGTATTACAGCTATGTTAGATAATAAATTTCATAATTTTCTGGGCACATTGTCCTTGAATTGTCCAACAACATTGCCAGGGGGATTATAATTGCAGACAACCCAAGTACGATCCGCTCTAAAAGTGAAGAACATATCAACTGTAATTGAGTACCAAAAATAAGCTTGAATCAATTCAAGTCACCTGCGTGCTACACCAGCGCCCATTTCCGTGCAGGATTTCCAAATGAGTTGCGTAAAGTGTCCGGAGGTGGGCGTAAAGTCCGGTTTATCGAAATTGAAGGCATTGATCTCCCGATACCACATATCTACAGGCAGATCGCCCGTAACATCCATGCCACCAGAGAGAAAAATATTCTCACCATATTTGGGCTTTGGTCGATGCTGCATTATGTTCTTGTCCCGCAAATGCTGAGGAACAGTCCAAAATATTATCAAATGATAATCAAAAAATGGAAGTTAATCCATTCATACATTGGCCCATTCCTGGGCGTTTTTGCTGAGTGTCTCGTTGACCTTTAGCTCCGGACAACCATGCATCGCTCGATACTTATTTGTGCTGGTGTACAAATCCTGCAAAAACTTATCGTTGTTGGCCTTTGTGTCCTTGCCCACCGGTCCGGGCGTACGCTCATGCGTCTTGGGTATCGGCGGTGGTTTTCGAGCCATCTAATTAGAGTTCAGCGACTGCATTCAGGTCCACAAATCAAATTAAAAACTTTTCGAATTTAAGCAGTTTGCATATTTTTTGTATCCCTTTTGACACATCCATGACAAGTAAATCATTTTCAACTAAATCAAGCGGGCTACTGAGGTAAATTTTAGATACGTTTACTAGTTAATAGTTCCCTATTCACATTGAATGATTCATTTTCTTTGCAATGTGGAGAACAAAACTTGCAATTTTTTGTATTGCATTATTATTTATTTATTTAAATGAGTAGACCTATGTTTATAAAACTTAAATCTACTAAAGGGAAGCCATGGCATCGGAGGCCTTCGACTGAAGGAAGCTAATTTAACTTAATAGCTATAGGAGACCAATTTTTTTTTTTTATAATATAGTACATACATATTTACAAACTTATATGTAGGCTTAAGTATTCATTTTTGTATTGCATATTTTGTATGCTTAATAACAGAAATAATAATAAATAATATCACAAGCTGCACAGAAATCCTTTTCTCTCTAAACCTTAACATTTTTGAGCTTCAACAAGTTTTTCGCATAGCAACACAAACTCAACTTTTTCCATTTTCCCAGAACGTTGAAAAATGAAGCAACAAATGGTATCAGAAAACTTTATGCAGACAATTTGCGACTTTATTGAATTTGAATCGACTTTTTAGCTGTGCCTTCATTAATTTGACACCGTTTGGACAACTTTGCACAACTAATTTGCTCGTTAGAAACTTTTGTTAATGTAATCAATTAAACTATTTAAGTGGACAGCTTAGTTAGGTGTTCATACTCGAAGTTGTTGCTGCTACTGATGGGGTTAAGTCATGCAAATAGTGAGTATAATCAAGGATTTGCAACTGTGAAGCGAACGAACAAGGAGCTTAACAATTTGATTGATATTCACAAACGGAAACTGAGGCCCGCACACAGCCGTAGAGCCATACATAGATTAGACATTTAACCATCGCCGAGTGACGAGCTGTCAGAGGCGTATCCCACTTGGGTCTCAGTCACTCACAAGCATCTAATGATTGGATTAGCCCACATGACGTATGAGTGATGCATGAACATTTGCATTGAGATTGCCGGCTACGGTTTGCTACGGTTATTAATGAGATGCTCGTTCTTTCAGTGTATGTATGTGTATGTGTCTCCTAGTGGCACCATCTACTTCAGCCACATCTGGTCGACATTAATTGACAATTGAGTCAAGTGACGTTGGCAGGAGCACCAGATAAATATGTTCTCTCATCGAAGTGAACATTATGAACATAAATTATTTAACTACCATGTAGTGGAGACAAAGAGGAGTTGGGAAGAGAGAGCGCGTGACAAGTGCAAATGCAAATCAATCCTGGCATGGATTAAACAGATACATTCCAACTGAACGGTAACCAAATTTATGTAGCTTCAGTGCTCATGTCCATTGACCAGGTGAGGGAGCAGTAAATGATTTATGTTGTCGATTACACTGTTCAACAGAAACAATTTCTGTTTAGCTGTTTACTCTTGAGCTCAACACACCTGTGTTAGGGCTAAGGCAAAGCTTCTAAGGTAAAAGCTCCTTAATCACTTATAAGTCCCTTACCTGCTTCATAAAACAAAAGTTAGTTTTCAACTCAATTTACATAAGTTTTACATTTCTATAATTTTTTTTTTTAAGTCAAATTCAATGCACCTTATTTTGTTGTACAGTGCAAAAATCATTAAGCTGATCACTTAATTCACTTTATCCATTTGACAGCGGGTATTCACTTCAAGCTCACAACTGTCAACCCTTGCAGCTTAAAGTTATTCAATTGATTTCACGCTTCGTTGCTGCCACTAAAAAACGTGATTCACAACGTTATTCACATACGTATTTGTACTCACATTTCCATTCACGTTCACAGTCAGAGAATGGCCACAGTGAAAAGCGTAAAACCATCATGTGCATTACTTTCTGTCGATTTAATTAATTTCGCAAACTCGTTATATCGTTTATTTGAATGATATTATATGGTATATATATATATATATGCAGATATGTAAAATGAACAAATATTTTACTTTACCATTGCGTTGTATTTTAATGACAACCGCAGCATCTGTTGCCGGATGCGCTCGATTGCACATTGTACGGGAATTGTATACGTCGATTATATGTCGATTGTACGGGCGTGTTCGGGCATTAAAAATTCCCAGCAATTAAAGCACAAGAGTGCGGCACCATATTCGATTTGGTTTGCTTTTTAAATGAATTACGAAATTGAGTGGTGCGACACGAACGCTAAGGGCATATAAATAAATAAACAAAAAATTCTTTTGCATTTCAATCAAGTGACAAATTCAGTGCAATTTAAAGATATTACTATAATTAATAGTAAGCTGAAATTTAATTCACAGACAGCACACACGCATAGAGACAAGCACGGCAGCTTTAAGCTCTGTGCAGGCGAACATAAGGCAATGCATTAAAGCTCACTAATACAAGCGCATGTATGGAAAGCTTTCTCCATGTGAGATTCTTATACAGCTATCATTTAGATCCCTAAAGCAAGCGATTGTAGGACGTGTTCCAAAATTACATCTTACACTTTATTGTAAAAGAATGCATAATTCATGGTCATATTTTTGGATAAACACTAATTAAGCTCTGTCCATATGCATTTCAGACATCCGAGGCACTTTTCCGGCTTATCGAGAGATGCACTTTTGCAAATTCATTTCAACACGTGTGTGGGAAAATTGAGAGTCAAACGCATAGCGATTGACGGAAGGCAGACTTTTACGCAAGTTGATTGCATCAGAACTCAAAGCCAATAAAAACGGGGCCAGCCACTTAGAGCCAGACGATGGCGTTTGAGCCGGATATTGAGCTGAGTTGGCCCGTAGACTACAGTGCCTCCGTACCGTACCGTGCACTTGTTAACCAGCTCAATTGAATAGACAAAGAGGTGCACTCAGTCAGCTCAGGTCAGGCCAGGTCAGGACAGGCTACACCCAAAGACCATGCCCACATTCCGTGACCACCTTTTCAAATGGCCCACACACACACACACACAGCATGACGCGTATAGAGCGCCGTAACAGGTAACAGGTATACCAACACCTTTCAAGTGGGTGGTTGGCGAGGGAGAAAGAGGGAAAGGGTATGTGACAGCGGCAGCTCCTGCGGCAGTTGGCAATCCACTTTGGTGGCATTCACGTCTTGCTGCGTTTTCATTTCGAGCCACCAAACATATTAGCTTTTACAGCCCAAAGGCGCAAAAATATGGCAATACACCCACATACATACTCCCACTCTCTCTATCTCCCACACTCTTTCTCCCTCCAGCCTTCTGCTCAAATGGCGCAAATGCAATTTCCAAAAATTTTCCATGCAACGCCAAAAAGTCGTCTGTGAAAACGTCGAACATGGCACATGAAAATTTGTTGAAGTTTTTAGGCAGCGGTTTTTCCGATTTTTTTTGGTAGACTCGCTCCATTGGAAAAACGCTTCGGAAATACATTTATTCTCCTTTTTTTTTGGCATGTGCAAATGGAATATGCGGCGCTAAATACGTTCACAACTAGTTTTAGTTTTTTGGTTGGCCAAAAACTTTTAGTTGTCGTAAACGATTTGGAACAAGTTTATTCCGCTTTTAGATAGCACTAAAAGGAACCAATTCGAATTTCCCAATGCGATTTTGCAATATTTGTGTTTTTCCCTTTAGAAAGTTAAATATGTGTAAACCAAATATGATTGAGAGCCACTAAACTAGCCAAGTTTATGGCAAGTTATGGCAAAGTCCATTAAAATTGTACTTTGAGTTTGAATTAAAATATACAAGATATAGCCAGCGAAAAAAGTCACCTTATCAACATGTGGCACTTGATTAAAAAAAAAAAATTGTATTTCAAAAAATCATAAAAAATACTAGCAAAAATATTTTTGAAAATTATGTTTTGCTGTTACTCTTAGAATTGTTTCAAGAATTTTTTTGCATCAAAATATTTAAAAAAAAAATTTAAATGACCTTTCCATATAAATAATAAATAAAATCTTTTTTTTTAATCAACAGCCACATGATGATAAGATGACTTTTTTAGCTGGCTATACTTGAAAATTTAATTTAATTTTAAATTATTATCACAATAATACAATCTCCATTTCACAGTCTCTAAATTAAATCAAAGTTTCCGCAGTTAATTCAATATATTTTAAACTTTAAATAAGTGGCACTATTTATCATTTCATGACGCAAAAAAAGTGGTAGGTGGTAATTTATACCAATTGCCATGCACCAATGCAGCTGCCACTTTTTATTATGCTCATCAAAATTATATAATTCAATTTTTCCAATCGAACAAATCGCTGCACGCTGTGAAATCCAAACCACAAAAAAAAAGAAATTGCGCATACGTTAAATAAATGGCAGGCCATAAGCACCGCCCCGTAACCCTCGGCCACGCCCCTTTTACGCCCCACTACGGGCCTTGAATGCTTTCTGGGGATTGATCATAAATCATGTCATTGCATTTTGCGGCTCGCAAGTTTTTGGTTTCGGCTTTTTGGGTCTGGCCACAAAGGAGTTTTGCAAGTTTCATGCAGTCGATGGGAACATTTCGTTAGTTTGACAGGCGGCATTTATCATGTGCACTGTCACACCAGTCAACTGCCGAGCTTGTCTTTAATTGCCGGCAATTGCAGACTGTTGACATTTATTAAAACAATAAACAAATTTACACACACATTTCCCCCAACAATCCAAATGTTGCCATTTGCCGTTGCCTGAAAAACGTTGCCACAGACAGCAGCAGCAGCAGCAGAAAAGACAACATGATGCCACATAAACATGTTCCTCACGTACATTGCATAAATATTTTAATTCAGCCTGCATTTTGTTGATAGTTTTATGAATCCCAAGGATTCAACATTTGCCTCAGCTACATTTTGAAATATTCAGATTACCAGCAAGTGCACATGGAAAGGAGAAGTATTTAAATAGATAGAGAGATAGACAAAACTCACATGAAATATGTGGGAAATGATAAATGCCCGTCTCAAATTTCAATTTATTTTACAATTTCCTAAGCTGACAAACTCGCAACTAAGTTTTCTGCACAAGAAATGAAAGCTGCAAATTTGACATAAATACGAAATGAATACATTTTTATCAAGCTTAACTTGTGAAATATTACAAAATCATAAAGATAAAGCTTAAGGAAATGAAGAGGGAAAATATTTGATATATTAATATAAATTTAGAGATGGAAAAACATCGAGTATACACGACTCACACTGTGGAGAAGAATTCAAGACTGTAATGCGTAACTTATAGTCATTCCGAAGTCTAAGTTATCAGAAATTCCTCGTCATCTAAAAAGAACTCACATTGAATTCTGATTATTTACTGCATACTTTTAGGCGTCACAGCGACGTTATTAAAGATATCCCATAAAACAAATATCCTTTCAAACTACAAACTGTCGTATAAAAATATCGCAAAATATCGCGAAAAGCATCGGAAAAACAATTTCTAAATTTTTCTACATATTATCTCGATTTTTCTATTTATTTTTCTAAATATTTCCAATTTTTTTTAATTTAAAAAAAAAAGTAATTGTAAATGGTAATAAATCAGTTTTTCACTAGCAGTACTTAATGTCCCTGAATATTTTTCATTATTTTCATTTTCAACTCCTACTGTATTTCGATTTCATTAGCACTAGTTTTTTCAATGCTAATTAAAAAGTAATGATAATGCTTATAGGCACAACTCTGACCTGTATCCACTAAAAACTACTCTGTAGTCATGTTGCTGTTGTAGTCATAGCTTTATGAAAATACTTAACTCAAGACCTAAGTGCTACAGATACCCTGTGGTTTGTTTAAATGCATTAACCAGTCGAATTTATCTTTTTTTTATTACTAAATAGATTGTATTTAAAAGAACCATTTCTAGCTAATGCGGAGGCTTTACGTTTTTTGATACATCTATTTTATCTATTTTAATAAAAAAATCTCATATTTCAATTAAAGAATCAATTGTACAAGGATTTCATTCTTCATTCATTTCTACATAAATGTATTTAAAATATACTTTTATTACAATCAACGAAATCTGTTAAAGTTATTAAAATGTGCAAATAAATTTTTCCTGTTATTTATCCATTGAATAATTTTCAACACAAATATATTCAAATCAAAAAAGTCCATCCAAGCATGAAAATGTATGTAAGCATATGGAAATATTTGTTAACCTTTTTGGCAAATCATTTTTCCCCTTGGAGAAGATACCTCGCATTGAAGTCCCTTTGAGTTCCTTCCTTCCTCGGATACCTGTGCAGACGGACTGAAAGACAGACGGAGAGACAACTCTTTGGTAAGTTGTTACTTTCATTGCACATGGTAAAAGCAAAAGCAAATGCTGCGAGAAAAAACACTGCTATAAAACTTCCCTTTTATACCCATTTACTGTTTGTTGTTGCATTTGTCGAATGTGCTCCACTGGGATGCAATTAAATACATCGCAGTAAAAGTATCCACGTTTCCGTTTCCTTTGACTAGGGATCCGTTGCCTGTTTCGGGAAGGGGAAACGGCAACGAGCTCAGGCAGAGGAAGGTAAACATACAATTTCAGTTGATTCGCTTTGTGAGCGCATTCATTTTGTTTGTTTGCCTTTTAACCTATTAATTGCAATGAAGAACTGAACTCAATGAACTACCCTCTTATTTTGCATTTTCCCCCACTTGCTTGCATTTAATTAAAAATCAAAAGTTGGACACAAACTTACTTTTATGGCCATTCAATTTGGAGAAAGTTTAAAACATGTCTGGCTCTTAAGTTTGCAATCAGTTTATAACTTTACTCAAGCAACAACAAATTGTTGAAGGTCGCAAATATTAGATAAATAGTTGATTAAAAAAGTTTAAGATTAACAAAAGTTTAAAGTTCTCTATATAATTTTTATATTTTGTATACTTACATTCTTAAACAATTTTTTCAGATTGAATTAAAAGCTGGTCAAATAAGAAATCTGTATTAATCATACGCCCAGTGAGATGTTTGTGATGCACCTGAAAATGAACGTTGAACAAACATTAAATTAATGGAATTTCATATTTGCCAAGACTTGAGCGCAACATCACAATTGTGATAAAGCTAAAATGTTATCGACTTGTAGTTCTTGTTGCTGCAGTGCTGTTTATTTTAATAGAATTACTTTTCATGCTGGCAAACAACAAACTGCAAAATGGCCCGTGGATGCTGCTGCTGTTGCTGCCACTTTTATCGACAAAAGCAATTTAAAATTCCAAAAGAATTTGATGCTGACTCATAACTGGCTACACAACTACCTCCCTTGCACAGGCCCCTGCAAAATCGGCTAAACAACTTTGTTGAACATTTTATTGAATTAAACCAATTTGGTATGCATGTAAAATTCCAAACACGTAGTCGAAACCATGATCCTGGGCAACGCTGCTTTAAACGCTTTTCAATCCACACAATGCAATCAGATAGCCATGCATCTCTAACCAGAAAAGAGACGAGGGCAGACGGCTGAAGGCAGCGAGTTTGGTCAGAAGCTCCAATCGAATCCAATCCATTTAGGTTCACGTTCCCACTTTTCGTTGCCCTTGCCAACACGAATGTCCTTTAGGTGACGATATTCGCTGTCCGTTGGAGGCTAATAGGCAGAAGGGGGGAATAGTGATGCCAGGCTTTGTGGCCAGAGGCTTGTTAAGCTAATTTTGCTGTCGCCCCTTGTCGAAGCTGGGCATCAAGTGGTTGCTTTGGCTCAAAGCGGACATTGCGTGCGCCCAATTAATTAAACCAAAAGCAGGAGAGAGAGAGGCAACAAGAGTGAGAGCAAAGAAGCATCATTCAATGTACTTGGCATTCAAACTGCTCAAGTAGGCGTGGCGGCAATTGAATGATAACAGCAGCAGCTGCTTTTGCTGCTGCTCCTCCACTCGGCATCCGACATTAGCATCGACATCGTTAAACTAAATTGGCCAGATGCCTGAATGTCTGCGCGCAGTCTGCCAATCCAATCTGTGCAATGATCTTTCTCTTCCCTTTCTTCTCTCTTTCTCTCTCCTTCTGTCACTCCTTCACTCTGTTCTCCCTACCGCTTTAAACCAACGGCAATTCGCCAGCAAATTGAAATGAAAAACGCGCCGCTTTGTTCGCTTGGCCAACATAGTTGGTAGCTCGCTGTTAAGGATATGACCGCGATATGCAAACCACGTAAGAGTCCATGTTCCCAAATCCATTTTCAATCAGCAAACATTCTTGTTTAAATCCAATTTTAGCGCGGTTTTTAACAAACAACTATTTTTTATTTGTTACTCAAAATGAAAGATATTTTCCACTTCAAGTTAATAAAATGCTAACTTTCAAGCTTTCCAAATTTTGTTACGAAAAATCAAAGCTCATTTAAAAAAAAAAAAATAAAAAAAAAAATGGTTTAAGTTATTATAGTTATTTATATTAATATTTGAGTCATAGATATAGAATATTTATATCAACAAAAATATATTAAAAAGCTGAGTTTGCGTTATTTTCGTATGAGCTCGACAGTTTCCAATTTGAATGCCTTATCTTTTAATTCTTCAACTATTTGTAAGTGAAAGACAACATTCTTTTCTAATAACTAGCATTAAACACCTCAAAACATTTAACTTGAAATAGCAAAAGTTATTTAGAACAATAGATAAGAACTTAGACAGGTTATAAAGATAAATTTTAAATTAAATTTGTGATGTATTACTTACTGCACAATGTTTTTTCACTATAAAAGAGAGAGAAAGTCAGACATTGAAAACTATTCAAAAGCTTTAAAATGTATCTGAAGCACGTTTCGTTCCTTTTGGTTGTCACTTTAACAATTTGCAGGCATGTAACTTCATTGGATGGAGACTATTCTATCGAAGGTCGTATTGTTGGTGGCACCGATGAAAAAATTGAGAATGCACCTTGGCAGATCTCTTTGCAGTATAAACAACGTCACATCTGCGGTGGAAGCATCTACAGTGAAGACATAATAATTACGGCGGCACACTGTGTTACCAAATTGCAAGAGGATGGATTTGAAGTACGAGCTGGCTCCTCAATACAGTCCGAGGAAGGTACTCTGGTAAAGGTAGCCAAAATAATATCTCACGAAAAACACAACAGGCCAATATTTGCAAATGATATTGCTGTGCTGCGACTTGCCGAGCCACTAACTTTTGGAACCAGCATAAAAGCGATTCCTTTGGCCAAAAATAGTCCAAAAAGATGTGATAAGGTAACGCTGACTGGTTGGGGAAGTGCTGGCTACGGGAATCGTCCCTCATTGAAATTGCAGACCACCACACTGAAAATTATGAGCCAATCAAGATGCAGATGGGCATTTTTCTTAATTCCAAACGAAAACATGTTTTGTGCTCAAAGTAGGAGTTCTGCCGCCTGTGCTGGCGACTCTGGTGGTCCATTAGTTCTCAATGGTGAGCTTGTAGGCATTGTTTCCTTTGGCAGATATGACTGTAGAGGACCCAGTGCATTTACCAATGTGGCAAGAATGCAAAGTTGGATATTGAAGGCAATTGAAAAGATATCTACAGATATGGACAGTCCTAGCGAGATATAAAAACAAATCCTTTAAAAAAGATAAGAAAATAATCGAGGTATTGTAAACCCTTGAAAATAAAAGCCAAATCAAATCTGTTATTGTTATTATCAGGGACCGTAACAATTATAAATTTTAAAATATAAATTATTAAATAAAAGTTATTTGTTGATTTTTATCAAAAAAAATAAAAGAAAAATTGTATTTTTCGATCTAAATAAAAAAATTACATAATAATAATTATATTTCAATTTTTATTTAAACATTATAATTTAACTCTTTTTTTTAATATTTATTTTAGCAATTGAAAATAAAAGTTATTTTTAAATTTTTATCCCAAAAAAAATTTAAGAAAAATTTTTATTATATAAATATTTTTTATTTTCAATTCTTGGGATAAAAATTTCAAAATAATTTTTTTTTTTCAATTTTTATTATAAAAATTGATTTTTATAATAAAAATTGAAAAATAACTTTTATTCTATAATTTTTAAATGAAAATTGAAAATAAAAGTTAATCTAGTTTCTCATAACTCTTATTTGCGGTCCCTGGTTATTATTATTATTTCCTTGACATTCCGCATCGGTTATGATGTATATATTTCATAAAAAGAAATCTAACAAATTTAAGGATTCCCGAGGCGATTTCGGTGTGGAAAGTGTTAACTGGAACTCGCTCGCCGTTCAAAACAATATTGAGGAAAGAGTGATTTCAGGAGCACATAGAAATGCATTCATTTCGTAAAACACAAATGGAACGCATTCAAAGCACCGCAAACTATTGGGATGCCCCTGGATATACGCAGCCATTTCCGTCGCTATGTTGCCTGCCACTTCCGCCCATGATGGCGGCCACAGCTGTCGGTTTATAGACGGGTCTGAACAGCTTCCCCCTTCCTCACCATGCCTAGTTATCTGTCTGATTGTACTCTGCGAGAATTCAAATGGAGCTGTGACTTTAAGTCTTGGTAGAGAACATTTTAGTGCGCCAATGCGCAATTTATTACTATTTTATGCCATTTTAATTTGCACAGTCAGCGGTTGCTGCTCCACTTTAAATTGAGAGCTCGTAATAGTTTCTGGAACCCAATGCAGAATGGGTTTTGAGGCTGCCAATAACAACTGGAAATGGCATAAAGGCAGAAGGGGGAGCTCATTAATGCCACGCACGTTGCCGTTGGGCAGAGAGATGAGAGATACGAAGCGCTAATAAAACAAAAATGGAAAACATATAAATCAGTGTCCTTGGCACGTGTCTCCAGCGCCGTCGATGGCATTTTTCGCCCCAAGGCAGCCTCAGGTGTGCCTCCTGGGTCAAACAACCTGCAGTGTCTCCTTCTGACTTGTGCGCTGTCACGTTGTAAATCTCGTGAGAGCAAACACAGAAGACACACAACAAGAGCGACAGACGGCGACACAACACGCGTGCTTAGCCATATTCCCATATCCATTTACATACACGCAGAGAGAGGGCGAGGGGGTGTCTACCTCTCTGTCAGTCTGTGTGGCTGTGTGTGTGTGTGTGTGTGTGTGTGAGAGAGAGAGGTGTGACACTTTGGACTGACTTCACCCAAAAGGCGATAAGCCGAGCGATTGCATTATAAATTAAAAGACGTCAACGCAACGGAATCAACAGCTGTCCCCAGAAAGAAAACTTTCCAAAACTCAGATGCAGACATGCAGAAACTGAGGAATACAAAAAAAAAGAGAAAGACTATCTTCAGCATACCGAAGATATGATACCCTTGCTGAGTCCTGTGTTTAAATTGTCAACTGAGAGCTGTATGAAATAGTAGTATACAAAAAACACCAAAAACACAATTTGTAAGAATTGTTTAGATAGTATTCCTGAAATTTGAGCTGAATTTTCCCATGCAAAGCATGGAAAAAAGTGCATATTCTGGGAGATAGATAGGGTATAAAAAGAGTAAAAGGAGAGAAAAGCAGGAGTAAAGCAGGAGAAAGGAAGAGAAAAAAGTCAAAATTGGACATAAGAAATAATCAATCAAATTGCAATATCAAAGATGTCTTATTTGTTCGACAGTTTAATAACTGGATATGCTTTAAATATTATTTAAAAATGTTCTTAATTGTGAACTTAATTAAAGTTGTATTCCTTCTTCGTGCAATAATCCATTTCTCCAAGTTATGCAGACACTTGCGCCCTTTGGCGGTTCAAAAAACAAAGTTTTGCAACGTCTGGCAACTATTTGCATGGCTTTTGTGTGTGAAACTGTCTGTAACATACATACATATATCCGCAGAGCCCAGAGCCAGAGTTTAATGTCTGTTTGAATTAAAAAGATTTCCAAGCCATTGGATAATGCAAACTATGCAATATAATCATAATCGCATGATATATGTCCAATCTCTGCAGCAAAGTTTTCGAAATTGCTTGAGCTCCGAAACCGCCCTGCCCCTCTCTGCCCAGCTCCAAGAAGTAGGCAGTGGCAGACGGGATGATGCTAAGCTTTGTAAGCTTCGCACTCTGGAGAGTCAATTTCCAGCGATTAAATTAAGAATGCATAACTTGCAGGGTTAACAACGTCAGACGGAAGACGGCCCAGTTGCCATGACTTGGCTTCTCTCTGCCTTTCTCACTCTCTCACTCTTCCTCTTCAGCTACTTTGCCATGCAACGACTCTGATTTTTATTTGCCATTCTCTTTGCGCCTCTGATGAAACCGACGGCAGTCTGATGGTTGAAATGGAAAAGAGAAAACTCCGACAGCGGATTCTGCTACTTATCTAACTTGTCTTTATACCCTAATATTTTAAATTGCATCGCATTGGTAATTCAAGTCTTTCTTCCATTCTCAATGTAACGATAAGTTCCTCAGTAGCTGCTTGTTATGGAACTGTCATCCAATTAGATTATGCAAGCATTATCAATCTTTGCAAACATCACCTTTTAAAGGGTATTTGCATGTTGCACACTTATGACTTTAACACTCTTGTTTCAATTTGCGATTTGTTTACTGTTTTCTTTTTCGACATCCTGACCTGCCCTACAGATGCCGACCACGGGGAAATGTCCTGTTCCATTTCTGTTGTTGTTTGTGTAACATTCACACAAATATAAGTGTTTGTGCTTATATTTGTATGTCTGTACGTATGTATGTATGTGTATGCATAGTATACATGACATAACATGAAACGTGCTCAGAGTCTCGCCTTTTGCTCTTTACAGCATCTTGCAGTGTTGCCGAGTATTGTATTTGTTTTTAATGCTGTTTGCACTTGCAAATAGTTTTCATAAATGTTGTTGCTGTTGTGTGTGGGTCGTGCTAGCAACATTTTGTGGTAGCATAAAGCAGAAACGACAACTGCAGCCAGCGACAATGGCAACTACATATAACGATAGTAATGGGAGTGGGACTCAGACAACCTGCTGAGTGCGAAGGTAATGGCGACTCGAGAGTTGGAAGTTGCCATCGCTTTTAATTTGTACAAATGCGCGCGGGAAAAAAATAAAACAATGTGATAACAAAGTAAAGCCTGGGCAATAGTCGACCAAGGGCCGGCATTGCATTTGTTGTGGTTGTTGTTGCTGTTGCCGTTCACATTTGCGCGTCTGGCCAGTGTGTACACCATACATAATTGAATTAAGGCAAAGCTTTTGGTCTCCCACCCTCTCTTGGGCTTTTTGTTCTTGCTTTTGTGTTTGCTTGCAGCACTGCGTTGGCTTTTGTTATGAGCTTAACGCCATTTTGAGTGCATTGCAATGAAAAACACTCATGCATACTTACATATCTACATACATACACTCACGCATAAAGCATAACGAAGTTGCCACAGCAATAACAACAACAACAGCAATTGCTACAGCAGCCGTCGCTTTACTGCGGACTTTATGTTGTATTTTGATGTTAACAAAGTGCATTCTTTGTTATGTGCTTAAAGGGGATAACGATTAAGAGATTCCGAGTGAGACAATAACTTATTTAATAACACATTAAAAGTAAAAATACAAGTACTTATGTACATACGAGTACATAGTGCATCTTCACAACTGTGATTTAATATTGCTTACAAATGTTTAATTTATTATTCTAATTAAGTTGTATGCGTGTACTTTTTAACAAACACCACGCTAGAAAATAAACCGTGCAGAATGAATTGAGAACAGTAAGGATTAAAACCCTAACCGAAACCGTAAACTTTAACCGTTAAAAACCTATTGAAATTTAAAACCGTAACTGAAACCGTAACCGAAAAAAAAATTTTTCATTTAACCGAAACCTTAAAACCGTAACTCTGTAAACCGAAATAACCGTTTAGTAACCGTTTCATTTATCAGGGTTCATTTCGGGTTTTCATCTATCCAAAAAAAATACTTTTCATTTTTAATTTTGATTTTTGATTTTAATTTTCTTATGTTTAATTTTGCATTTTTTTTTTGTGATATTCATGATCGAATTTTCATAGCACTGAATAAGCGCAAAAAAAATAAATTTGTTAAATGAAATATTTAAATTGTTAAAATGTAACTAAACTACATCAATCTGAAGAATACGTGAAAGAAATGTGTGAATGAAAAATTAAGAAAGTAATGTCTTTTTAATTTTTATTATTATATTATAAATGCAATTATATTTTTACGAAAAAAAAAAATTTTGCTGCGAACCGATACCATACCGGTATTTCAAAACCGAAACATACAATAACCGGTTCACCGTTACGAATCCTTTATTCAAAGAAACCAAAACCGCAGCTGAAACCGATATTCGTTTCGGTTTTAATCCCTGGTATGTATGCATGTGAATGCAAAATCAATTCACTCACTACGCTATCTCTCTTTTTGGCGCTCTCTCGTATGTTGTTTGTTTTTGTGTTTGAAGTTAAGCATAACCGTAACTCACTGAGCATTTCTCTCTCAGTGCTGACTGAGTGATCACCAACGTTGTTTGTTGCTGGTATATGTACAACCGCTTCGAGGCATTCGAAAAAGGAACTCAAAAATGTACCAGGAGATTAATAGCTCGGAATATTCTCCGTGAGTGATTCCAAATGTTGTTAGTGGTTGGCAGCGCTCAGACATGAGAGCAGTTACAATTATTTAAGAAAAAGTGCGTAAAAATAACTCTAAGCTACGCAAAACAAATGTAATTAAAAGCTGAAATGTTGTAAGCTGCAAAGAGATAGACTTCAGCATTCTCAGGATTTCAAATAAAACCAAAATCTCTTGGTTTCAATCACAGTAACATATTTGTGTGTATATACATATATGTATATATACGTATGTACAATTATATGTATATGTATGTATGTACAACTTTTGCAACCGCATGACAGACTCAACCTGTCAGCATATTCAAGCGCATGTGTGAGTGTGTTCAATTCCAAGGAAAAGTATGGATATGTATGTATGTATGTATATCGTATATGTAAGTATAGTATGTATGTAACATGTACTTATATTATGCATGCAGCCCAAGCAATGGCCAGAAGAATATTCAAAGCATTTAGCAACTCATTGTCCCTTTCGGCACCAGCA